>OX336394.1:241046064-241646064 GCA_946902985.2 Meconema thalassinum | reverse complement strand
AATTTCCATACTTTTATTTTACTTTCTCTGATCTCCTTTAGGTTTTCCAATTTTCCCCATCTAAATTTTGCCACCACAGCTCTATGGTCCCCATCAAATGCTTCTCCTGGTAAAGCTGTCACATCCATCAGCTTTCTGCGATTTGTCCTTTCCACCAGGAAGTAGTCAATTACTGATTTTGTTCTTCTATCACCCCACCCATATCTCGTAATTTTCCTGCTGTTTTTCTTCCGAAACCATGAATTACCCACTATCAGTCCATTCCTTTCACAAAAGTTTACAAGTTCCTCTCCTTCCCGGTTCTTTTTCCCATATCCATATGGTCCAACGACTTCTTCCTTTCCTTGTCTCTCAATTCCGACTTGTGCATTCATGTCTCCCATGATCACCACTTCTACATCTGAGATTACTCTTTCTACGTCCTCCAGGAATACTGCAATATCTTCTTCTCTGTTTCCAGTCTGTGGTGCATACACTAGTATGAAGTCCATCACGTCATTCTTCATCTTCATTCTAATTTTCATTATTCTGTCACTCACACACTCTACCACTTCAACATACTCCTCCAGTTGTTTCGAGGTTATCAGTCCCACGCCATTTTTTGCCTCTTGGCCACCACTCCAGTATAATGTATATCCTTTCCTCAATTTCTTCCTTCCTTTACCTTTCCATTTCACTTCACTCAGCCCCATCATTCCAACCTTCTCCCTCTCCATGAAGTCTACCACCTCCTCCACCTTGCCTGTCAGGGTCATGACATTCATGATTCCCACTTTCATTTCGGTTACTGGTCGCCCATTTCTCACAGTTCCCCCAGTACCAAAGGAACTGCGCGTCGCCTGCAGGGTACGCCCTAGCCTTTTCCGAATCATTGGAAGTGCCATTTCCATTTTAGGCTATTATTACGATGGGGTCGCCACTCCCAAAGGCATTTTATGAAGCTACTGCCAGCTATTATTCAGGCCGCCCCTAACATGGAGAACAGATGCCCTTGCAGCCGCCCCTAACCTGGGAAACAGACGCTGCCGATTGATGCTGTACTCATACTATTCCCTGAGTACTGGGTTGCCTCTTTCGCAATCTCCACAGTTCTGAAGTCCATCTTCTCCGCTGTAGATTCCGCTGAGGTCTTCGCACGTAACCCTGTGCACGGGGCCTATGTTATACCCCATAGGACTGGGTCCTCACCAGAACTTAGCCGGTACTGTAGTTCCATGGTATATTACAGTACCGTTGCCCACCCCCACGACGTGGACGCGCCTGGCAAGAATTATCCATGTAGCCAATTAGGATTGACTCATGGACCGGGTTAAGGAGCTGTCTAAATCCAGCCTCCAAGGCTAATTATAAAATTAAAATAAATTACGATGTTTATAGTCATCTGAAATTCAGCTATATAGGCAAATTACAAATACAGATACAAAATTTTAAAAATATAACCTTATATCGGAATATTTTCGTAAGTATCGCCGACAATAATTTAGCCAAGTAGACCAATTACCAATTCCAATACAAAATCTTATAAATGTAACCCTAAATTAAAACATTTTCGTATGTACGGCGTATCAAATTGAGGTAGGCCAATAAATCAATTACAGATGACGAAACACAATGCGTTTCGAAGGTTTTAAAATGCTCATTTCTGTTATTGAGTTCACCCAAAACCACCTATAACCAAGCATTTTCCCATAATCTTGCCAGAGAAGTCTTCCATCAAGTGGTTGATAACATCACAAAAGCAGCCAATTTGTTTTTATAAAAAAGTAATGCACTAACGATCGCGGTCTGTAATAATCGCCAATTGGCATCAAGACGGTACATTAAAACATTTCCCACCCATACACGAACCTAACCTAGCTGCTGGCAGACGCATTAATTTCCATCAAAACCACAAACAAAAATACAACCAATCGCTAGCACATTGTAATATTCTTATAAAACATTGTGGTCAATAATGTTATTGACCCCACCACATAGCAAGAAATGGTTTTGTGTAGTTTTTTTTTTTCCAAAGTTGTCAATAATGTTGCTTTTGCTGGGGGGGGGCCACAGGCCGTATTATTCCCCATGTAGAAGAGTAAGAAGAAGCAGTAATTATCATCCACACAATGCCTCACATAACACTTTTATCACCTGAATACAACAACTTACGGAAATCAACGATTTTCTTACAAATCGCCAACACAACCCGCGAACACGTCACTGCTAATATCAAAATCTTGTTCAATAGGTTATACAAGGGACAAAAATGACGAAGCAACTTCAGCGAATTCCCGCGCCGAACTGACCACGGAACTGACGTAGTAATCAGGTAACAAACAACTCCAAGCAACCAACAGCATAGAATAGTATAGATGAACCAAATTGCATACCTGGATCATGTGTTACGTGGTGAAAAATATACAATATTACATCTCATTTTAAAGGGCAGAATTGATGGGCAACGAAGAGCGGGAAGGTGAAGGATGTCTTGTCTTCGGAACCTTCAAGATTGGACTGGAACAAGATCTATTGAACAGCTCTACCGCTCTGCTGAAGATAGACAAACACTATCCACATTGATCGCCAACGTCCGGGAAACTGGGCAGGGCACATAGAAGAAGAAGAAGTAACATTGAACCCCGCCCAGTCATTGGGCAGATTTGTGTTGACCGACTGAAGAGCTACATATTATAACAGTTTGTATACGCAACACTGAAAGAATGTCTTCAAAACTTTACACTTCTAGTTCATTGTATACGTGTAGTGTTACTTATAGTGTTAGTGTGCTGAGCGAAATGCCACCTATTCAATCGAAACTTACTGGCAAACCTCTTGACAGCCAAACTCTTGAGATTATAAAAAATGTGCATTTGTTTATGAAAAGTAGAGTAGTGTCGGGTGAGGTCTTAATTCCTCTTAAAAGAAGTGCAGGAGAGGATGGTAGCTGCAACAATAGTGCCAGAGAGGACCGCTAGAAGGAAGTAAGTGTGAGGAACAGGGTAAATCATTTGGAACACCAGGTAATGTCCACTGGGTACCAAGTTGCATCACTGATATTGATGATTTTGATAAAATGTGTTATTAGGCTAAAAATGCATCAGTGTAATCAAAGTTGTAGTCATCTTCAACTTCAATATTCTAACAGCAAGTGGCCTCAACAGACTCTGAAGAATGGAGAGTTATCGTATTTCAACAATCTTAAAATGCCAATAATTAAGTCACGCTCGAACCTCTTGGTGTAGAAACTGCCTGCAGTACGTCTCTAATCATGTAATATCATTCTGTGACGAAGCACTCGGTGATGCATTGATCTAAACTAGAGGCATGATATGTCAGTGGTTAGCTTACCTCAACGGCTGTTTAATCTGGCTGTCAAATTTCGGTCTAACTTGTGAAATACACGGTTCATTTTAAGGGTTTTATTACGCAAGACAACTGAATGAACGTACTGTGCCCATTTACGATGGTGTGGTCTGGCGTGAATTTAAAGGGAGCACGCTAATGACGTCGGCAAGCAGGATCCGAGCTGTCAGCCCAGCAGAGTTTGAACGAGCCACGTGTTTCACATGGTGCCAACGGAAGTTGAAAGCTATTATTCTTATAAAGCTTGTGTTATGGAAGAAGGTTATACCAGCACTTCAGAATGAAGTTAGGAGTAATTCACCAGCTTATTCCTGTCGTTTTATTGGAATTTACCAACCTTCTTGATCTTTCTATGGATAAGACGTAAGATCCAACATTACGTAATGCGAGTTCACAGATCGATATGTGTCCTTGGGACAGTATATAAGCCAGCCCTGGTAGAGGTAAAGTATCTCACACAGACACAGTCATCGAGTCGTCATAAAGTCCACGTGTGTGTGTGTGTCCACGACAGTGAAATACGCCGTTATTCTGAACTAGCGCTCCTTGGAGCTAGGCAACATGTACAACGCCACTATGCCCGAGTGGACATAGACTTTGTGCTTCGTTTGTGGTAATATAACAGTGCTTCGAAACTTATAATATTCGCTGGTTGAACACTTCAACATATTCCAAGGTATGTGAGTGACTTGTTACACAAGTATATGACTGTCTTGTGCTATTCCCACCACTTATATCAAACGTGAGAACTGGGACCACCACATTGAACATTTGCAAGTGAGAGTAGGCTACCCTACCAACATACATTTTCACGGGGAATTATCAGGCCAGATTCCACCCTTGATTTATCAAAGACATTATCAACAGGAACTGTTACCCATTTTCTTGTCCAGTCAGCCACTGGATTACATAAGTGAACTTCATTATTTGCAACGGGCCACGCTAGTAACATGACTTGTATGTATGAAGAAGAGCCCCATGAAAGAACAATTTCACTGCCCCAGTTAGTGAATATGGTTAGCAGTTAAGGCGGCGGAATGTGAGGAGATCATGCCAGAATGACCCATTAGGAACGAGGAGCAGGGCCATCTGCGGCATATTTCTGTGGATGACAGAAGAGCAGCGCGCTATAAGCATGTCCCATGTCCAGCGTGTAGGATTCTCAGATCCATGGTGCCTGGAATAGATCTGCGCCGAGGGAGTTGAATGCTTCAACATGTCCCATGTCCAGCATTTTAGAATTCTCAGATCCGTGGTGCTTGGGTTCGATCTGCACCGAGGGAGGTCAAGTCGCCACAGAAAACATGATACCGTAGACTTCCGAAAAGCCTGAATAACTTCTCGAGCCATGAATTTTCCACCATTCTGATAAAACCAATTCACTTTCTCTATTATCAAAAGCGCATTTATATTTAAATGATTACACATTTTTAGGAGTAATTTTCCTTGCAGTCACTATAGTTAGGGACCAACCCCGGCATTTGCCTGGAAGGAAGATGGGAAACCACAGAAGACCATCTTCAAGGTTGCCGGCAGGGGGATTCGAACCTCCTCGCCTCCCGGATGTGAGTGACTGCCAGCAGTCATGCCGTAGCGACCACGGCTAACTCACCCGGTGATATTGCAGTAATAAGATGGGAAGTCTTACCCCATTCAGAACGCAGCAGAGTTATGACACAGTTTATGAATTAATAATTTTCTTATAGAATATATTTTTCCAATAATAATAATAATAAATGTCTATGCATTAATATTGATAAATAATGAATTATATGAACAGCTATGGAAGTAATATTCCTTCAGAATGACAAAAATGAAAGACTATGATAAAAGTATTGAATATGAGTAAACAATTAATTGTTAATGTAAAAATTGAGAGCACACGATTTGTTATCGTCTAGGGTTTTGTTAAATGAAGCTGTATTGATGTTGTGTTGTGCCAGTGCACTTTGTGAAAAGTTAATAGAGGCTTTGATCCTCGGGAGTAGTGGACGTAGCGGGAGTAATATCCTGGGAGCCACAGAAAGCTGTATGCTTGTTAATAGGAAATAAAATGGGAAATTTCGGGAGTCAGATCCTGTCCCATAAGCTTCAATATATTTCAAATCTTAGATTTCCCCTATGGTATTATCTGCTCCAATGATTAATTATTACATGCAATGTTGTCATACCAATTTTTATCTTTTGAATTCATGTCCAGTGAATAAAATCCTGAAATTTATAAAGGATATTCCAAGCAAACTTCAAAGAAACCAAACTTGATTATTATTATTGTTGTAAAATGTCAAATGTAAAGATTTAACTGCTGTGCCCAAGGATAGTCAATATGCTGTGTATTTAATTGCGTTAAGAATTGTGTTGTTTTCTAAGAAAATCCAGAATGAAAATAGGAAACTTCGAGTGTGAAATTAATCCATCCTAGGGTCAGGATTGTAAATATGTGAATTGTAAATAAGTGAATAGGACGATTGAACGATACAACTTTATAGTGTGAAGTAAAAATATAATTTTATGACGTCTCTAAAATGTATAGATTAACAAATGAAAGTATAATTCATAAACATAGTCTAGCTCATCGGACAATATTAAATAAGACTATAGTTGATTTTGTTTGAGCGACATAAAATCCATTAAGGAATGCGTGTGCTATTTTCTTGCTTCTGCCAGTCGGCAGAAATTTTCTGAATAAATTTTCTTGGTAAATTGGTTTATTTTAAAATTCTCTTGTTATATGTCATGACTCTTTCCATTTTCCTTTACGGGGAGCATGAATGCAGTGTCTAGTAATAACAGCCCAAGCCCAGAACGCCCTGAGAGAGATCTCGTGCAAACACTGCATTTATTGCTTCCTCGCACGTGGTTGTCTGTCACTCCAGGTGTACAGACGGGCACAGTACACTCGTATGATTTGCTTGGCATGGTGACTATTTTATTTTTAGTTGTGATCGAAATGGACTGAAAATAAAATTCCAATCAGCCAGCGAGACTCCAGACTACCAACAAAGCACGTGCTCTAAGGATCTCCTATCAGCTGCTACCTCTAAACCTGCTTCAATGCGAGAGTTCTCACTACCACCAACTAAAAACAGTGGCATAAACTGTACAAGCAAGTATAGGCCTAGTAAAATTCCAGCAGTGTGTGCTATTATATGCGTGAACTATGGAAAAATACAGCATTGCCTACCCCTCAATAGCCTAATCTTCATCCAGACAAATGTATTTTGCCTAGCACTCCCATTAGCCCCAAGCTAATATATACACCCCTGGCTTTTGTGACGCAAGAGTGGAAGTACTCGCGCATCAGTAATGTGTGCACCTCGGTAACAGTTGACAAGACTTCATGCACCTGACAAAGATGGCTGCCGTCATTCAACAAGAACCAAAAACCACATGTTCAAGTAATTTAGTACACATTTCCAGTGCACTATACTCTGAATTACCAATAAAGCTCGCTGACAGCTGTCAAAGCTAGCACGTGGGGAAATGCTGCGTTGCCACTGAGGCAGATCATGACTCATAACATTCCAAGAGGCTAGTGGCGGTGACAAGTGAAGACACACTGAGTCAAACCATGTGCTTACTGCTGTGTCGGCATACATTGCAACATTGCTCACTGTTGCCATGGAGACCGTTACCCCTCTCGTCTCCACTTCTCACCTCACCCATGAAGCGGATGACAGCTTTCACCGAGCATCTTTTGTAAATCAGAGTATAGTTATAGTGGACAGTAATTTCAATTGGTAACTTCCCCCAGAATATGAAAATCATATATTATCCATATTAACCAAGTGTGAAGGCTGGTTCACAATCGCCCAGGAACGAGAACGAGAAGGACGTTGAAATGCATGCTACCTTATGGGTCGATTCACAATCAATCTCCGGGAACGGGAAGCTAAAAGTAGCCCGGGAAGGTCTACGGGAAACATGGTTAAGTTTCATGTTTAAAGTTCTGGGAGCCAATCAGAAACGTTGTACCTGAACATCCACAGTACAGAAGGAGTAGCCAGCGATGAAAACATAACCTGTGAATGCGCTCTCTAACCTTGCTTCTCTAAAGTGCACAATTTGTGTTTAATAAAGTTATTATAACCTTGCTTCTCAGGTATTCTTTCTTTTTAGCCCCCCTGAAGCATTTCAGTTATGTAATTGGTGTTTATTAGTAGGTGCTTGCTGATGTTTTATTAATATTATTACGCTATAGCTGATTGTGTGTACTAGTTCACGTTCCCGGGGCAATTGTGAACCGGGGCCCCGACAAGCTTCTCGTTCTCGTTCCCGGGGCAATTGTGAACCAACCTTGAGTGTCTAGAAGGTTCTCCTATCATGTAGTTTTAATAAGTAATCATTTAAATAACTCACCCCCTTTGCTTAAGTAACCACACTTATACATGGCTTCAAGAAATACAAAATCGCTGTATGCACATCTCTCAAGGACAACACCTTGCCCTGAAACACAGTTAAATGACATCAGTGGTTTACTTGGACTATAAGCAAGGGGCCAAAACAATGACTAGGTACAACCAATACGTAAACTTACCTGTGCTGAGAACGTGGGCCAGAGCATCAATATATTGTGAATACCTCAACTGATACATATCAATCTGAAATCTAGCACTATTTTCATGCTTAGGAGTTTCACAGAAGTTTTTAAAATCATAGCTCTTGCAAGAATCTGGTACGAGAGGATCTAATTGCCTCAAATCATAACCATAGTCATTTATATATAGCATATCCAGTGTCACAGCAGGTAGATGCAACATACCTAGGTCGTCAGCAAGACACTGTGCAAATTCAGTTTTACCAGAGGCAATCGGACCTTCAACAACAATAATCTTCGAATTTTCATCAAATCTGTGGGTAGTGTGATCTAGCAGAGCTCGAAAAAATGAATACCTCTTCTCCTTATAAGGATATGGTGCTGGTCGCTGTTTAGTATCGTCTCTCAAAGCACTCCCAGATATATTAGCAGACTGAATTGCAATAACTGGATGAGCGTACACTTTCCCAAATGGTTTGAACGCTGATTGAAATTGGCTCGGGGTACCATTGAGAACTTTACCAACACTTGTCCTCACACAGATCCACGCCATTGTGCGAGCTTGAGAGAAATAAATATTACGGCGTGTAAAATAGAGCGCAGATAAGTACAATTATTCCTTATTAAGCTACGACATTGAAAAGTTCACTTCAAATCCATAAACGACTCCAGCTGGAAACTGAAGAAGAATTTCTCCTTCCACGTTCCTTGGTTTCAAAGAGCTATAAACAAGCCTGATTTGTACCAGCGTCGCCAACTCCTTCTGAATTCCACTAGTGAAGGGCGCAAATGTCGCCAACCCCTTGATGTATGAAAAATAGGAGATTAAAGTAGATTTTGAAATTTCAATTTTTCTTCAAAAGACATGTGAAGTATACGTTATAACCTAAAATGAATACCAAAATTCCAAAAATGATGTGATTTCCCAGTGGTGTGTGTTGGTCATTCCTACTATCTCAGCTGCATAAAGATATAATTTACAAACCCATAACCCTCTCCCACGCAATTGTGTAAATTACTACGGATGCTAACAAAACAAAGGCCAAGTGTTTCAAGGGGGCCTTGGTTCCTGGAAATAACCCAATTAGATTTCTGCAGGATCACAAGCCAAGATGTGATAATATCCTTATTATTCAACCGATGAGCAGGAACTTCTATAACAGCCGGCGTTCATACTTATGTTCAAGTTGTCCGGGCTTGTAGGCCGTGGTCCATGCAGGATGTTATTTCCCAACGTTTCACCGGAAACTGCGTCCGGCATTATGAAGGGTCAGCTTCTTTCGTTAGTACGCACCTCCGCGTGTCAGCCATCCTTTACTACTGCTTTCTCCAACATGCTGTTAATACAGGGCGCCCGAGAATGTTCTCCGCAGTCGGTACGTGCAGCTGTGAGTGGTTGAGTCATGAGTTTAGTTGCCTGCACTGCACTGTGTCCTTCAAAGCGGGACTCCCCCGTGTGGGCTGTCAGTATGAATTGCAATAAGCGAGCGAGCCTGCATGTCTTCAGTGTGTATTACAGTAAGCGAGCGTTCAGATAGATTATTGGAAGAGTGTAACAGTATACAGGCGGTAATGTTTACCACTGAAAAAAAAAAAGAGTTGTTTCTTTGGTGGAATACGTTTTTCGCGAAGGCGATCGGTTTACAGAAAATGTAAAATTAAGATTTTAGGCGCGGTTTCAAATTCAAATTGTCCAAACCGTGATACCGTTCGGGATTGGGTAAGTAAATTTTGTGTGACTGGCTCAGTTCACGATGTACCGGGAACAGGCAGGCCTACGCTTTTAACAGACGAAAAACTTGATGAAATCTCCGATATAATGCTGCTTAGTCCAAGTAAATCAACACGAAAATTAGCTCAACAAACAGGAATCTTAAGTCGACAGCACATGAAGTCGTAAGAGACAAGCTTCAGTTACCGTGGTTCATGAATTAAAACAAACTGATTACGGAAAAAGAGTGATGTAGGCCTACTGTGAATGGTTCCAGCATCTGTTACGAATGGCCGTGGTGAGTTTACTGTTTATTTGTTATAATGCAAGCGGCAGCCATGCTACCAACGTAACTGCTGTAGCTAGCTCTCGCAGACGCATATAGGCGCTGCGGAGAACATTCCCAAACTCACTATTGGCAACTCCAGCTATCTGATATGACATCTAGCGGTAAAAATGAGAAACTTACCAAGTAGGGTACATTTGTTACGTGGTGACTGTATATGGTTTCTTGTTTTGATAAGCAGATCGTGGTAAATTCTTCGTGTCTTTAAACATAAGTAATAAGTTTTACTCGTTGATAGAGTGCAAAATGAGTAAAAGCAAAGTATATTGCTCAGTTTACGGCTGTAAGTCGATGTATAAGAGGGCTGCGGATATACGTTTTCATCACTTTCCAAAAGATGCAATTAGCAATAGCCGAAAGGTGACGATACCAAATAAATACGGGCAACAGGAGCGGGTTGGACCACTCATCACTACACTCACTGACGACAGGACTGGTTTTTCACTGTTACGCCGAGCCAAGCCGCACCTAGACAGCCAAGCACAGTCTCACCGAGCCAAGCCGTACCAAGACAGCCAAGCCTACAGCAGCCGAGGACAGCCAAGCTTCATCAGTCAGATATCCTTTCCCGCTCCCTAGTTCATTTCCAATAACCCTACCAACCACCATCACCTCGCACTGCGATATCCGAGCCATTCCACTACGAGTCATATAGACCTAATTTGACTTCGCAGGGTAAATATCTACTCTGCGAGAACCTGCTACGGTACCAGTCCGATATTCAACACCAAAACCATCCAAATCAAGTAATTCCTGTCTTCCCCGAGTTTTAATACAAGTTAAACTCATCCCTTCGCTCTACCAAGCAGCAAATAATTTCTAGATTCTATGGTACAGTGAGCAAACTCAAATATAGCTTTTAAACGTCACAGCGCCATGACTCGAACTGCTCAAAAACAAATACCAGCAGACAACCGATGCTTGATAATATGCAATTGACACATAAAATCCAGTGGAACACACAAATTAGATCACGTGTATCGTTCAGTTATACATATATACAATTAAAAATAACACTGTCATTAATTTAGGGACCACATTTACTGATTATAACAGAAAAATAAAAAGTGTTCCATATCAAACGCGTGTTATTGAGTATTTTTACCCTACTTATCCAGACCGACCGCAGCGCCCCAAGTGTTAGTTTGAGTTGCCAATAGGCTCCGTGCGTTAGAGGGAGAAATGCTCCGCCACGCTACGAGTGGCCGGAATTGTAAGCTGTTGCGGTTTACCGCAGACCGCAGAAATATCAGCTGTCATCACACAGCGTGTTGCCATGGCAGACTTGATAATAACTGTAGGATTTCAGAGTATTTTATCTGACAAAAATCGGCCCAATTCTTCGAAGAAAGGCCGTCTACTTGCAGAAAGTGGGCATGTTTTAAATTTAGTAGAAAAGCAGTTTGCAGGAAATACCAACAGTGTAATAACTGCTAATGTGATAAGAGAAACATCAGTTCGCCAGAAACCTTATCATGTCACAATAGAGGTAACGTATCTATTCATTTTATGCATTAGTTATGGGTGACAGCAGGGGCAGATGACCACGTAGTTCCGCCCCTTAAAACATCAATAACTAACTAACTGGGGTGACAGCGGCATTAATGTTCATGTACACGCAATTTCTAATACGATATAATGTTATCGTAGGTTAATGCTACTAGAGAGACGATTGCATGTTCCTGTGAATGCCCAGCTGGATCGTCAGAGAAGTGCAAGCATATTTCAGCAGTTATTCATGCAGTTAATTCAGAGCATGTAACTTCGCGAACCGATCAACCCTGTGAATGGTCTAGACCTCGAATCTCAAACGCGGGGAAAGAGAAATATAACAAGGGGAAGAGGTTAGAAAAACCTTTTCCCACAAAAAGGCAGAGGCTTGATGTAAAACCAGCTGAAATTCCCGATTTGAAAACCCCATGTATACTATCCAAAATTTTAAATGAGGAGAAAAAGTCAGAATCAGTTAAAGTTGCCAATGAATTGCTAGGAAATTTAATAACAGATGTCACAGTAATGGTTCAGAATAATGCATGTAAAAATGTAATAACAACATTATTAATGAAACAGGAGACTACATCTGTAATAACAGTAATTGATGTGTGTAGTGTTAGCAATTCTGCACTAGCAAGTTATTTTTATAACAACATGAGTGTTATAAAAATAACTCATGTTGTAATTAATAAGACTCAAGCAGCTGACATTTGTGTAAAAACCTTACATCAATCGAAGTCTGACCTCTGGTTTTCAGAAAGGAAGAAAAGGATCTCTGCAAGTAAGGCACATTCAATTAAAACTAGGAGAATAGATCATGAGAAGTTGGTAAATACACTCTTGAACCCTAAATGTCTTAATGGTAGGGGTCTTAGAAATGTCACATTTGGAAAAAAGTTAGAAAAAACTGCACTTGCCAAATACACAAATTTATGTGGTAAAACAGTTGTTGAGAGTGGTCTCATAATTCACCTCACCCATCCTTGGTTGTGTGCTAGTCCTGATGGTATAGTAATGGTGAATGGGAAGCCAGAAAGGGTACTGGAAATTAAGTGTCCTATTTCATGTAAAGACAAACCAATCATAGGTGAAAATGAGGAGATCAATGTGCCCTATCTTAAAAGAAATTCAGAAGGAAATTTGGAACTGAAACCAAATCATGCATATTTCACTCAATGCCAGTTGTTGATGTACTGTTGTGGGCTTGATGCTTGTGACTTTTTCATTTATACAGACAACCATAGTTCCATTCTTTTAGAAATTCAAAGAAATGATATGTTCTTAAAGGTCTGTATTGAAAAGTTGCAACAGTTTTTCTTCACACACTATTTAAGGGAACTAACGTGCAGATTTAATAATGGGCTTCAGACATCAAGGGAGGTTGTACATTTGTCATAACACAACACATATGCACAATGTCATCAACACTACATAATAGCTCACTTGGAATTTTTTGAAGTATGTTATATACTTTCACTCTTTGAATGCACCGTTCAACATGAATTCGCACACTAGCAATATTGTAAGTGTCATCAACTTCTTCAGGTGTCAAATGACCTTCATGCATGAAGGGTGGCATTACTAAAATTGCATTGCTGTCCTCCAATATAGTTTTTATACCAGGGAAACCTTTATCAGCCATTATTTGATCTCCTGATTCTATCAATTTCAAAATTCCACAGTCATTTGTGATAAAACTGTCACTAGCTCGACCACCATAACATTTGGAAACAAATGTCACCATACCACAAGGTGCAATTGCAATAAGGACCTTAGCAGTATATGTAGACTTATAATTAGAGTACATATACACACGCTGGCTGATCTCAGGAGGCTGTTCTGTTTTAATTTCAATGTAGTCTATAATAGCTCTACAATTTGGATAGTTATCTTTAAAATCAGAAGGCAATGTAGCATTAACAGTATCCTTGCTAGGCCAGAAAACCCACTTTTTTGTTGCTTGTGCCAGTACAGGTAAAACAGTTTGAAATATCCTAGAAATATTACTACGGTGAATATTGAAAATAACAGCAAGGGCAGCAAATGGTAAGGCTAACTTCATTTTCATTAAGAATACCAAGAGTCTATTTTCTTTACTAATTTTGCGTGTATTAGTGTCTGGCAGCAAGTTTAAAAATATATTAAAAATTTCTTTGTTGACACCAGCCAGAACATTTAATTGTGAATCATCAGAAACTGAACTATAACCAAAAAATCCTCTTTCTTCATATGGGAAGTCAGGCCCAGACAATTTACTAACATGTCTAGGTTTAGCATGTAATGTGTGAAGGGATGATATATTTGCTTGTGTGCTGACACTGTTTCCATCCAAAACACAACTGAATTCAAAATTGCTTTCTACATCACAATGTTTGTTTGTCTGAGTTTGGGCATCAGCTTTCATGGACACTAGAGCAGGCTCACTAGTTTGCAGATCTAATATATCAGGTGTTGAAATGACTAGATTTCTATTTACACTTCTCTTCTTCAATCTCATAAATCTGCTGAGAGAGCCTGTTCCTGTTGACTTTCTTCTGTAACATTCAGGAAAGATACTTGGTACATATGCTGGACTAGCAGGATGTTGAGATTTACACCCTCCTATGAAATGTGTACTGCAGATTCTAGATGATTTTGAAGGTGTCCACAAAGTACCATCTGCCATATAAAACAAATTGTGTAAATGTGGCAAATTTATGTAAACATACCTTTTAAAGTATGGGCAAACTGTAAATGCAAATATTATTTTGAACACATTTTGTAAAATTTGACTTGGATCTGTATTAGGCCTATATTTATTTGAATTTCTATTGTAATGAGTTCAAATTATTTTGTGACTATCTGGTTTCATAATAATATGTTTGTAGGACTATTTAAAATACTGTAATGCTTTTTTATTTAATGTTTATGTATAACTACACACTTCTAATATATTTCTGTAGGCTATTAATATTTTGTTCCTATTTTTTGTCATGTACCAGGGCCTATTTCTGTAAATATAATATTAATCCACTAGCCTTTCGAATCCACTTCGTGAGGTCGGGGAGGAAATCTAAAAAAATTCACACTTTGGTCGGTATTAAGGTATCTGTTATTTAATTATTAAGGCTATCATTAAGACTACTGTGTGATAGAATATCTCTATTATGATGTTTGTCCTTTAAAAATATGGCCTACTGGTGCGGACCTTACCTTGGAAGTATAGCATTACTGTAATTATTTTGGTTGTTACTGTTAACCTATTTGTAAAAGTCATGGTTAGTATAGGTTCTGTACTGTGTAATTTAGTATTAATTAAAATATTGAAATTCCCCATTACTTACTTCTTGCGATTTACTGCTAAAATCCACTGTCTTTTCAAATCCATTTCGTGAGCTCGTGATGGAAAACTATAAAATTTCACACTTTGTTCTGTATTGCAGTATCTATTATTGCAGCCAACAACACAGCACATAACATTGCCAGAACGTTTTGACATTTTTTAAATAATAATCTGAAGACAACACTATAAAATATTGAATAAACACATGTAAAAATTCACTCTTATTGCATCGTCTTACGATCAGCTGTTGATAAACAAGACCGTGTGTAGTTCACGTAGTATCCACCTGCAGCAGCACCCTGCAGAACGCACGGTGCCTATACTACGATAGCAAGAAAGACAGATGGGGGTTCGGATCAGCCGTGCGAGGATTTCTGCCAGTCCTAGTACTATGTACTCTACCAGGCATCGTCGTTTAGGTTAGGAACATAAGTGATTAGATTAGATTACGGTAGATTAGATTTTCATTTATCCATTTGATCAATTTCATGTATTGTGCCCTTGCGAACAATTAATACGTGTTCATAGTTCCGTCAGCTCAGTGGTTTTGCGGGACGTAGTACATTCTCCCACTCTATAATACACGTGTCTTGGATCAAAAGCATTAGGTTAACACTTGAAATAAACATCAAAAATCATATTACAAAACTATTTAATATTTTCCAAAATATAGGCGCTACAAAACATAAAATATCAAAATCTACAATATCACTTCACACTTGCTCTCTAATGAACAAGGAATCATTATAAAATGTCCTTTAAATCAATAGTTACGGTTCCATCGAACCTGACACAAAGTTCATGTAACTCTCACTGCCATAAAATTCTTCCTTCAATTAGCACATACGAGCTCTCTATGGCTCCGTGTTTATTTTTACAACACTAAACCTAGTTAAACACACTCTTTACTCACTTATTTGAGTATTAACTTACTGTGCAAAAATTATTCTTTATGATGATAATAATAATTACCATTTCATTGGGTTCCACATACATTCAAGTTTTTATCTCTCTCTATACAATTGTACTACTTTGCAATGCTGGAAAGAATTCGTGCCTCCCACGAGTTTTGGAAATTAATGAAAATCTTCCAATTAGACAGACTCACCAGGCTATCTAAGATTTCCATGTACTCGGGAATAGTCATTCTTGGCTTTGTCATACACAGGGATGTTACTACGAAGTGCGTCCAGAAAGTAAGTTCCGTTTGGTAATAACATTGGTTTGTTGGTTCTTAAGTTTAGGGGCTGCGACAACGCGGTCATGCAGCCCCGTGTACTTTGGGTGTGTGTAGAATCTGTCTGATAACCGGTGTTAATTGTGATGACTGTATTAGTGTGTGTTATCTGTTTTTTAATTTAAGTACTGCAACTTAGAATTTTTCAAATAGTTCCTACTTTTGCCGCCAAGCGCCACCGTCAACAATTACTAGGCCAAGTTCAGAACTTAGCTACTAGACACCACCGCAGTCGGCTCTTGGCAACGAACATAGAAACCTAAGAGCGTTGTTTACATTCTTAACCTATCCAATTTAGCTTCACACAGGTGCAATTAGTGGAAGGTTCTTTAACATGCCATAAAACTATGACATGGGACCGCCGGCTTTACTTCCCCTCCGAAGGAAGGCATACTGAGGGATTTTAACGCTCTTAAAAATCCGACGGTAATAACATTAAATTGTGTACAGATACAGAAAAATTATTTATTGCAAACAATTCTACAACCCTTAAACTACTTTCCCACATAACTGCCGAAATATTGCAGGCATTTGTCGTAGCGTGGCACGAGTTTTTGTATACCTTCTTCATAGACGTGTGCCGCCTGTGTCTTCAACTAGTTGTACGTTCCGCTGCAGCGCAGTTCCGCATATGCGCGGTAGACGCTCTGTATCAAGGAGAAGAAACGTGCGCCACTTGGAGAGCGCTGTCAGCCACGTACGCGTTGTTGTGCATGTTTACTCGTACAATGTCGGTGTTGATTGAAAATCCCGCCGCTTGTGAAATCAGATCTGTGATTCGTTTTCTGAATGCTAGGAAAGTGAAACCAATTGAAATTTATCGGCAAATTTGCCAAGTGTATGGACAAAATGCGATGAGTGATTCAATGGTGAGAAGATGGGTACGACAGTTCAATGAAGGACGTAGTGAAGTGCACGTTGAAGAACGAAGTGGGCGTCCATCTTTGGTTACAGAAGAACTGGTTCACGCGATTGATAACAAGATCCGGGAAAACCGCAGGTTTACAATTAGTGCTCTCGCTATGGAATTTCCCCAAATCTCACGATCACTAATTCATGAAATTGTTACCGAAAAACTGAACTTTCGTAAACTTTGCCGACGTTGGGTACCAAAGATTCTTACGGAGCAACACAAAACAACACGGATGGGTAGTGCACTTCAGTTTTTGACCCGTTACAATGAAGGATGAGAAGAATTTCTGACACAGATAGTCACAGGAGATGAAACTTGGGTTTCTTACGACACCCCTGAAAGTAAGCGGCAATCAATGGAATGGAGGCACACTTCATCCCCAGCAAAGGTTAAGCCGAAACAAATCTTGATACCTCGGAAAATGATGTGTACAGTGTTCTGGGATTGGAAAGGCATCTTACTCTTTGATTTCTTACCGCGTGGTCAAACAATCAACGCAGATGCTTACTGCTAGACACTTAGGAAATAGCGACGCGCAATACAGAATAAGCGCCGAGGGTTGCTGTCAAACTTACTTACTTAATTCCTGCCGCTCCTTCCGGAGCATAGGGCCTTGGCGAAATTTCTCCACGCAGTACGGTTCCTGGCCATTCTCTTCACTTGACTCCAGTTCTTGTCCACCTCTGCAATTTCATTTTCGATCGTCCTCTTCCAGGTCTTCTTAGGTCGACCTCGCTTCCTGGCGCCTTGAGGATTCCAATCTAGCGCCGCCCTCTCAATAGCTCCGTCCGGCTTCCTTAGTGTGTGACCAATCCAGCGCCATTTCCTCTCCTTGATCTGGATGCTAATCGGTTGTTGATTGGTGATGGTCCAAAGATCTTCATTTGAGATTATGTCCGGCCACCTCACATTCATGATGCGACGCAGACATCTGTTAATGAACACCTGTAGCTGGTTGTTGATCGGTTTTGTGACTTTCCATGTTTCACAGCCGTAGAGAAGAATCGACTTTACGTTGCTATTGAAAAGGCGGAGCTTGGTCTTCCTGGCACTTGTTTCAGTCTGGTTTTCTCCATCAAGGTCCTCACATTCCAGAAACCGATTTTCGTAGTCCTCTTCATGCCGAAAGTCGTCATCAGGTTATCCGTCCGGTTTTGTAATTTCGCTTCAGTTTCCGTAATCAGTTTATTTAAGAGGAGCGAGTGATTAACCCACTGCCTCCGAGTGCCTTGGAGGGGCTGCCACCTTAAGCCTGAGGCACCAGGCTGATTTTATGTCAGGGATTCTTCCCTTAGCCTTTGAAGAACCAACTCCAAACTACAAGGCAGCAGTTGTTTCACCAGAGCCCCGTTAGCCGTAATTTCTTCAGGGTTCCTGTAGGGCCTTCACAGCTACCGTAGCGGTCTTGAGGCACACAAAGTCCCCACTGTACTTCACCCCTACAGGCAATCCCCTACTTAATTACGTTGCCCATCTCCACGACGAGGACGAGGGGTTGGATTTGTGGGAGACGTTACTGTCAAAAGGTGTTGTTTTTCTTCACGACAACGCACGACCACACACTACAAATGTGACGAAAAACCTCCTACAGGGATTTTGCTGCGACTTGTTTGACCACCCTCCGTACAGCCCTGACCTCGCTCCTAGCGACTTTCATCTGTCCACAAATCTCAAGTCTTTCCTTGGCGGTCAACACTTCAACAATGACGACGAGCTGAAAGAAGATGTTTCCAACAGGTTGAAAACACAGGCGGCAAACTTCTATGAAGAAGGTATCCAAAAACTTGTGCCACGCTATGACAAATGCCTGCAAAAGTTCGGCAGTTATGTGGAAAAGTAGTTAAAGAGGTGTATAATGATGCGCAATACATATTTTTTCTGTATCTGTACACAATTTAATTTTATTAGCAAACGGAACTTACTTTCTGGACGTGCCTCGTATAATCTAATAACAATTTATCTTTGTTTATATGGATCTGAACGATATTTAGCAAGGTTACTTCTAATAACTAGATCTCGGTGTCAATTACCGGATCATTTCCCCTGTTTACAAACTTCCTTAGACCACGTGAAGACACGGGCTTGTACTTGGCCTACCCTAACACATTAGTGGCGACCCTCATATATGACAAGACACTCGAGATAATTTACAAGGCTGAGACGTGCGGTCTCCTCTTGGCTATACGGGACTTCCTTATAAAACCAGCTGGCTGTAAGTTATATCATCGTTCCCTTAAACTCGAAAAGCATACACAATTGTTTCATTCACATTATATTTACGCAGCCATATTATCCGCTCATATTGGCTCAGGTGAGATAACTAATTGCGGAGTATCAACGTTGGCTGGTGTAAGAGATTGATACTTCAATAACTAAAGGGACTTTCGAAGGATATGAACGCTGGTTCATATCTTGTCATCTCCTAGGCAATAAATCCATTCTCGGAGGAATTAACAACACATAATGACGGAGCGGGAATGTTTAACCTCAAGACCTCCTCATTTTGGCACTTTCAGGGCGGTACACGACACTGTCCCCAGCGTACAATACACATATAGCACCATTTCCAAATTCTGCCTTAAGCAAATATATCCAAATCTATTTAACCGTACTCAACTACACCTCGCAATCAGCTTTTGCCTGGCATTATTTCAAAGCAATCCTAGCTTGAATATCATATTCGCTATACTAGCGTTTTTACATTGAGTATTTAAGTGACGCTTTTCGAGTAGGATATTTTATTTCCTAACAGTCTTTTAAATCTCCGTTCTTTAACATTATTCTGCCATTAACAATTTGCCCTTAAATGATTATTACTTCAATCTTTGACATTTCTTAACTGGAACATAATAGTTCAACAACATTATTTTATTATTTCTGGAACCTAAGGGTTTCCACCTTTTCATTCGTTTTTGAAAATCACAATTCAACAATTATATCATTTCTGAAGTTTTTAACTTCTATTACTTGCTTCTATAGTATTTAACATACCATTACATTACACATAGTGTTATTCCAAAATAATATAACTCCACTGAGTTTTTAATTAACATTTATTAACTTGTTAATTTAACAATTAATTTATCGTTCAAAACCGCATGTTTCATTACACACACTTTGTTTCACAAATCCCTGTTTTATCTGAGTATGATCTTCTCATTATTTCTATTGACACGAATTCCCCCCAAAACAACACATACTCAAAATCTGGTACTGACATGACCTCTGGAGCTCTCTCCTGGATCCCAATCAATCAACTGTTTCACCCACATTCTGGGTTTAACCTTCCATATTACTCATCGTGGCACTCGCTACATACACTTACACATTTTATTTACACTTATCCTCTCTTCTTGAGGGATCAATACCATGATTAAATACGCTGTAACACGAAAATATTTCTAATTCTAACACACAAGAATTTTCAAGCTTAATATGCTGCTTGCTTTAAAAAAATTACACTGGTTTCACGGCTTTCACCTCCTCCTAGGGTGTAGGTTTTATCGTTGCCTGCCCCTAGATCTAGCTCCTAGTTAAATAATTAATGAAAGTCTCGTTCACTTCTCCCTTAGCTGGTACTGGATAATTATATCCTTGTCCTGGCTTTTCTAGTTATCGGCACTACGTTATAGAATTGGCACGATACTATTCTGGTTTGGCTAAAAAGTCTACTGTTTTGCCAAATGTCTCTGCTAGATGTAAGTCCTAGAGTCGCAGTCTAATGTTAACTAACGCTCTATTTCACTGTTTTACGTCCGTCCACGTTTGAACTCTACTACTGGAATACTATGGTATTCTATCACTGGACGACTTCTGAAGTCTTTTCACTACTTCAATTCGCAATTACTGCTTTTACTTCGTACTTTCTGACCTATCGTCACTTTGAACACTAACCTCCTAAGCACAGGAAAGTTAAGCTTGTTGTCTGACGTTCCGACCCTTATCCGGTTCTTTAACGCACTTGGATAAACTTAGCACATTTGATGATATACGGATGTTTCGTTTACTGTCGCGATATTTCGATACTTTTCCATGTTCACTGAGTATTTATGATCGTCTTCTAAGACTTTTCCTGCGTCCTTGTCGGCTGAATACGTTTTTGGTCAATGTAGGATACTTTGCCAAGTCCCAAAGACTGGTTACTTATGTGTCGTAGCCCAACGGATTTCTGACGATACGTTCCTCCCAACAGAGGTTCTCAGTTGACTGCTTGGTGATACAGCAAGACCCATTCACGGTCATTCGAAGACTGCATAATTTCACTTGGACTGGCTGCTTATTTATTCATTTCAGCTAAAAATAGTCCATTTTTGCTTCTTCTCAAAACTAACTTTTAAATTAAGCGTCGTACGCTTGTGGAAAAAATATGTACTTATTCCTCATGATCTAAACGTTTCAAATTTACTTTAATTTTCGAAAATCGATCGTGGCAAATATTTATAAAAATTAATAAGTGCTCCTGTACTGTGTGGGTGTAATTTCCTTTTGTTCCACTCTCGGAGAGACTAGCTGCCCGTCCTCTAATGGCGTGATGCACAATCATCACTTTTATTCTGTACAGTGATTAGAGATTTTTACACTTCCAAAAATTCTAATTTCCAGAGTTATAATTATTGACATACCCAAAATCCAATTATTGTGCGTGGTTTCTGAAAAAGAGGGTTATTTCCCAACGATTCCGGGCCTCGCCCTCCACAGCGTTGCCAATAAAGTGCTGAATGGTCACTCTTCGGTGAATCCCTCTCCATCCTGCATGAGTGGAAATTTTCTCTGTTGGTTGCACCATCAGGCTGACTCCGCTCTGCTCACGTGCGCTCGGTGACTCACACACGGGTAGTGTGCTAGAACTCAGATTGTGAGACTTATCGCTCATGAGTCACGCATAGATTTCTCAATCTGGCCCCGTCTCTGGCCTGTACATGAATTCAAGTCTTATGAATATTCTTTATTTCTTTCTTTCTTTCTTTCTTTCTTTCTTTACGTCAGAAATTACATCTATAAATTTAAACTTATTATATTAAGAAATCTTAAGAGATACAATCTTATTGGACAACTATTTACACCTTACTGTATTATCACAATATGAAAACATAATTCTATACATACAACAACTTACAGCTAGGTATTACAATTAAAATAAAAAAGTAAAATATAATTATAGATTTAATCGCTCCTTTGGCGAAAATTTTATATACTGGGGTAGTTTATTGTATAATTTAACTCCTATGTGAAAATAACTTTTTTGATATATGCTCGTGTGTGTGAAATACGAATGTTTTGATTTTGTCTAGCGTTTTGCCTATGAACATCATTGTTTGTTTTAAGAAAAACGTCTTCATTCATTAAATTCTTGTTAAAAACATAATACTTTCAAAGATATGAATGCAGGGCAGTGGGAGAATGATTAAATCTTTAAACAGAGGTCTACATCAATCCTAGTGACGCCACGCATCCAGCGCAGCATCTTCATCTCAGTCACATCCAGCTTATGACATTGTGACTTAGTTATTGGCCATGTCTCAGCACCATACATCACGGCTGGCCTCACAGCTGTCTTGTAGGCCTTTCCTTTCACCCTTATATTGAGCCTTTTGTCACACAGAATGTCAGAAAACCGTTTCCAGTTCAACCAGGCTGACTGAACCCTGTGGTTAATCTCAGTATTTATGTTGCCATCTTCAGACATTGTTGACCCAAGATACTTGAAGCTAATGACTGGCCTTAAGCTTACTCCATCCATCTGCACTAATTCATTGCGGTCACCACCAAGGCACAAATACTCGGTTTTATTTCGACTGGTTTTCAGGCCTCTGGACTCCAAGGCTTCTCGCCAGCTCTCCAGTCACTTTCCCAGTTCTCTCATACTGGTGTTGCACAAAACAATGTCATCGGCAAAGATCATGCAAAAAGAGTTGTAAAATACAACACAACACAACACACACAAAACAAATGTACTTAATGAATTTTCTATTATGACCTTTGGAGTATGAATGGCAAATATCTAAATATTTGTCAATTTATTAAGCAGGAAGGTAAACAGTTTTTTTTACAGATTGATAATTTATTTCTCAAAAATACCGTAGTGTGGAATTCTCAGATTTGCCTCACAAGGCTGAGTGTACCCCGTTCCAGCCCTCAGACCGGAATTAAAATTTCTTGGCAGAGCCGGGAATCGAATTCGATCCTCCGGGCGGCAGCCAAGAATGCTAGCCACTACACCACGAGGTAGCCTGATTTCAATCTTAATATTGTTTATAACTTAGCCAATAAGTTAAGATCAGGGTACAACCAAATTTACAATTATTTTATGCTTTTACCAAAGCAACACTTTCTTAATTTTAAGTGACTTTCTTCAGGGGGGCTGGAACCCCCACAGCTCCCCCCTTAAATACGCCCCAGCGAAGGCACCCATAATAGTGTATATCCCTGTCTGTGTAATTTTTCCGTCTCAGCAGCAGCTACGGGGGAGCAACACCGATCACGGCGTAACCACGACGTGACCAGGACGACAGTGGAGCATCCCAGTATTTCCAGGCAGGTTCCCTCTACGGATCAGATAATTGTTACAGGAAGAATGTGTAGCTGGAAAAAACTGCCCTAGGGTGTGGCCAACCACTGCCCGTGTGACTGGGCGCTAGCCTACTGATCTCTATACATGGATCACGAGAAAGTGCGCCAGGTTGAGCGTACCTATTCTCGAGCTCTTCTTATGGGGAAGCAATGATAATCTAGTCAATTTTAAATCGTAATTAATGTTGCTTTGGAGCAAATAAAAATATAGAGATATGTTCATTCATAGCATAAGGGCATTGGGATCACTGACATGCCATTCCGAGGTCAGTAAATCTCCGAAATATCAATAAAAATGAATGTATAATAACGGCTGACAAATATCAACTTAGGTGCTGAGTACACGCAATTAGCGATCAGTAACAGAGTAACAAGTGAAAAACAATTTCTGGAAACAAACTTGTAAATTGTATATACGGTATATATATATATATATATATATATATATATATATATATATATATATGTGCCTCGAAATTATGCATTCTTCAAATGATGTAGGCCTACCTATAAACGTAGCTCACTATACTGGCCTAGATTCGACATATCGTAATCTGTGCTTGGTAATGAATTCCTGTTTCCATAAAATAACCAACACTTCCCCCCAAGTAATCCCAGCACTCTACATCAAATACTACAGCTTTTAATCACGCTAGCAGCACAATAAACTTAATAATAACGGGAAGTAGATCAAAGCTAAAAATGCAGTTTAAGCCAAACCAATTTCACTCCTTAGCTCCACATAAAACTTAACACAACTAAAAACCTACACAAAATATACTCTCCCCATCGTTTTACAGCTATTAAGCGAAAAATTCGCACCCAGAACCGAAAAACCCTAAAATGGGATCAAATTTAAACACGCAATAGCCTAGCCCGATCACGTCTGCTTCAGCACCACCGCATATGTATACTTAACTTCACAATAACTTCAAAATTACGGCTATTTTAAGTGACCTATCTGCCTGAGAATTAACGGTGTTACCGGCTTGCCTGGGATGATGGGTCATCAAACCGGTACTTAAAACTAAGATTTTACGCTTTAAATAACAAAATTCAGCCCATTTTACAACTACAAGAAACACAAAATAGTTACTGCCAGTATAAATATATCTATAACATAAAACTACCAGTAACCAATCACAGAGCCGGATTCGCAATATTGCACCATGCGCTCACTGCCATCTTGCTATACCTGTCATCGTCTATTCGGCTGACTGCTGCCTTAGCTACCAGCCATCCATGTATAGAGATCAGTGCGCTAGCCCCATCAGTATCAGACCGGATCCCCATACAACAATATGACAAGTGAAGGACACTGCGCACGCACGCATGACACACCTCCTTTACTAACATAACATACCAATCATTCCACATCCCTGCATGTGGCTATCTCCAAATAAGCCAGGTTTTACCTGTAGGCAATCTTTCCTTTCTGCCAATGGGGGTTTTCCCTGGCCTTTTGTTTTACCTATTGCTTTAGTCCAAGCTCTGTGAACCTGAGATGTGGATCTTAGACGGTGGGGAGAGATGAGGGGTTTCCCAGTCCGTGCGTACTATTGGTCGGTTAGTTAATGTTTGATTACTCACTCATTTGCAACATCACACTGGTTTAAGCAACGACCCTATGTTAGCAGTATTGGACTGGTTAGGAATTCCAGAAACACGGTGGGCTGTTGAGAGGCCCTTCTCTTCCAAGTTCATGGAACTCAGATCCGAGCAGACTTCGCCGACCGGTGCTGGATCTTCATCTTCATCCAGCCCACCTGATGCGATAAAGAGAGGAGAGGGAGATGGTGCGCCGCCGTCTCTCTCGCCCTCCAACTGATGGGATGGCACCTGTATCTGCTGGCTCTTCCGCTCCCACGACCATCAATGGAGCGAAGCCGGCGGAAGCCAAGCCCGTTAGTGTGTAGGAACTCCCCTCTAATAAGAAGAAAATATCACAGGCGGAGAAGAGAGAAACGGTTCAGCGCTGTGTCTCGACCTCTCCTGTGGACAAGGCTGCTAACCTATTCGCTCGCCATCTCGCTCCCACGACCATCAGTGGAGCGGTGTCAGCTGGAACAGCCACGTTTAGCAAGGATTGGCGTCAAAAGAGAAGGGGCCACCTACTTCCCCGAATTGTCGGAACATACCGGGGACGAACACCCAGTTTTCGGACAGGGAGAAGGTTGCTCGACATCGCTCTCTCTCTTCTCCAAGGGCGAGACAGGTCAATCCGACGAGGACCGCGTGCCACTTAAGAGAGCGCTCCCTCCTTCATCTTCGTCTTCGGATGTAAAGATCGAGGTGTGCTCTCTTCCCACAAAATCTCCACCTAAAGAAGGGGATGGGTGGCAAACGGTCGATCGTAAAACTGTAATAGCTATTCTTGAGATCTCGCCGAGTTACGTCAACTAAAGTCTTCGTTTTCGGCAACCATTGTCTGTCTTCAGGAATTCAGGTTTCATCCTGAGCATGAGACAACAATGCGTCACTTTATACTCTTCTCTAAAGACTGGGTGGCCGGAGCTGTAGCCGCGGTGGCGCCTGCACTCTCGTCCCCTCTAGTCTCTTTAGTGAAGAGGCGCCGTTGTGTACTCAGCTAGAAGCAGTTACAGTTCGTACTTCGTTGCCAGTAATGGCAACAGTACGTAACGTGTGCAACCCACCTGATTCTCAACTGGATAACAACCAGCTATTGGTGTAGTCTCTCAGCTCCCCCTCCTTTTCTTCTTCTTCTTCTTCTTCTTCTTCTTCTTCTTCTTCTTCTTCTAGGAGATGTTAATGCCCACAACACCATCTGGGGCTATGCTACCTTTAGAGGTAGAGGGAGAGATTTGGAGAGGCTGATCAGGCATCTGGACCTGTGTTTGTTGGAACACAGAGGAACCTACGCACTTCTCTATTGCACACGGCATTTATTCAAGTGTCGACATCACCTTGTGCAGTCGTGCGCTGGTTCCCCTGCTACAGTGGTGTGTACACGACGACCTTTGTAATAGTGACCATTTCCCGATTATCGTTACTCTTCTGAACCAGAGAGCCAACGAGTTACCACGTTGATGGTTTATCCGTCGGGCTGATTGGCCAACATTCACAGCACGTGCGGTTTTTGCCGAAGATATCTTTGAGAGTGTCGATGATCATACAATTCACATAACGAATGGGATTTTTTTCTGCGATAGAGGAAACAATACCATCCTCATCCAGCAATTCCCGCCTGAAGCTTGTCCCTTGGTGGACAACCTTATTACCTTCAAAAGGATGCGTGCTTTAGCCCGATATCTGATTTCTTAATGATATTGTTCCGCGATTTTAGTTTTTGGCCTGTGTTTTCCAAGTGTTAAGGAATGGTCCAAATTGATGCCTAGATACTTAGGGTTGAAATTGTTCTCAACTCGTTGCTGGCAGAAGTTCACTTTCAACTGTTGGTGGGCAATGCAGTTGCACAGATGAAATGCACACACTTCTGTCTTATTGGGATTGGGGCTAAGTCTCAATTTTGTATAGTATGCTTACATTAATTACAAGTCACTGGAGAGAATGCTTTCTCCTTCCTCAAGAGTGGAGGTTTGTACAGCAATGCCGTAGCTAAGTCCTCAGCATAGCAGAATTTGTTGCTGATGGTGTCAGGCATGTCACTGGTGTATAAGTTGAAAAGCAATGGAGCTAATACTGAACCTTAAGGAAGACAATTTTTTACTGAAAGCGACTTGCTTGTCCATTGTCCTATGGTGACCTTGTACTGACTTGTCAGCATATTCTCCAGGAGTGATGTGAGTTTTTGGCACGGTATGTGTATTTTAAGTTTAAGCAATAATCCGTCCAGCCAGACCGTATCGTATGCCGCTGTTAGGTCGACAAAATCAACTGATATTTTTAACTTCTGGAAGCCTGCCTCGATGAAGACGTTAATGCCAATGCCTGTGCACAACAGCTACGTTGGGTTCTGAAACCTACCTAGTATGGTGGAGTTATATTATTTATAATTCCCTGGATCCGATTCATGATTAGACGTTCTAAGAGTTTGTAGCAAACACTGAGTAGGGCAATAGGTCGGTAGCTTGAAGGGACATCTGATGGTTTTCCAGGTTTGAGGATTGCCAAGGTGTGAGCCACTTTGAACTCTGGGGGAATGATCCTAGTATCCAGGATATCACTGAAGAATTTCTTGACCCATTTTCTTGCAAGTTTTCCGCGATAACGTATGAACTCTGGGAAAATGCCGTCTAGGCCTCAATTTTTGCATTTTAATAGCTGACTCAATTTCTTTGTCGCTGAATGAATTAGAGAGAAAAGGATCATTATGGAGGTTAATATTCAAATTATTAAGCTCTCTTTATGTTTGATTCTTCATAGCAAGGTCTATTGGTATTTTATCAGCTCTCGAATTGATATGTAGTGCCATATCAGCAGGTGTGATACCAGGTTCCTCTTTACATATATTGGAAGCAGCTCCAAGGTTCCTCAGAAGAGACCATGCTTTCCTACTGGAGTGAGTGAAGCTCAAGGGAGTTAGGAGAAGTGGAAAGACCTGGGGTCATATTTTCGGGTATGTCACCAGATGTAATAAGCACGTTTAGGATACAAAATAGGGCGATTAGAATTTTGGCAAATGTAAACACTAGAGAATCATGTAGACTCTCCGTTTAAAGATTTAAACATTCTCCCACTGCCCTGCATTCATATCTTTCAAAGTATGTTTTTAAAAAGAATTTAATGAATAAAGACGTTTTCTTACAACAAACAATGATGTTCATAGACATAACACAAGACAAAATCTAAACATTCATATTTCACACACACACAAGCATATATCAAAAAGGAACTTTTCACACAGGAGTTAAATTATACAATAAACTACCCCAGTATATAAAATTTGCCCCAAAAATAAAAACCTCTGAAAGAATGTTGAAAGCTTATCTGCAGTGTCATTGTTTTTACTCTGTAGTTGAATATCTTAGCATATAGGAGCGATAAAATCTATAATCATATTTTACTTTTCTATTTTAATTGTAATACCTAGCTGTAAGTTGTTGTATGTATAGAATTATGTTTTCATATTGTGATAATACAGTAAAGTGTAAATAGTTGTCCAATAAGATTGTATCTGTTAAGATCTGTTATTATAATAAGTTTTAAATAGTTATAGTATTAGTAATATATACCTGTAAGTTCTATTATTTTATAAGTTAGATGTAATTTTTGACGTATCCTATATCAAAAATGTATTGTATACATATAATTGATCAAATGGATAAATAAAAATCTAATCTAGTCTAATCATGTCATAGATTTATGGCATGTAAAAGAACCTTCTACTAACTAAAATTGTGTGAAGCTAAATTTCTAGGGAAGAGGAAGATGAACTGCAAACAGAAAAGGACTTAACATGGAAAGAAGTGGAAGATGCAGTGAGGAAGATGAAAGGAGGGAAGGCACTGGGTGTGGATGAGTTGAGTGTGGAGATGGTGAGAGCAGCAGGAGAGGGGGGATACAGTGGTTGTACCGAGTGATGAGGACAACATGGAAGGAAAGGAAGACCCCAGAGGACTGGAAAAAAGGAATAATTGTCCCGATCTTCAAGAAAAGTAGTAGAACAGAATGCAAAATCTACCGGGGAATAACACTGATGAGTCATTGTGCAAAGATCTTTGAGAAAGTTTTGGAAAGGAGGATTAGGACAAGGATAGAAGGAGGGATGAGGGAAGAGCAACATGGCTTCAGAGTAGGAAGGTCCACAGTGGATTTGATTTTTGCTGTAAGGCAGTTAAAAGAACAGCACTATGAGTATGGAACAGATCTACTGATGGTCTTCCTGGACATTGAGAAAGCATATGACAGTGTATGCAGAAACAAAGTATGGAAGTCCTTGGAGGATAAAGGAGTAGAGAAATGGACTATAAAGAGGATAAAGGAGATCTACAAGTGAAGTGTGAGCTGTGTGAAAGTGGGAAGAGAGAGATCGGACAGGTTGGAACAGAGAAACGGCCTGAAACAAGGAAGTGCACTGTCACCGTTACTTTTCATTGTGGTGATGGATGACATAATGACCCGAGTGGCACAAGTAATTGGGGAAGGAAAGATGAAAGCAATGGTGTTTGCAGATGATTTGATGATTTGGGGAAACAAGGAGGAGGAGGTATAGGAACAGTTGGACGTGTGGGAAGGAATAATACAAGGATATGGGATAAAATTTAGCATAAATAAGAGTGAGATGGTGATCACAACAAGGAAGAAGGAAAGAACCACAACGGAAATAACAATTGGTGGGGAACAGCTGAAGAAAGTGGAGAGTTTCAAGTATCTGAGAAGCCTGATACAAGATAATGGAAGAAACGATAGAGAAATAAATGAGCGGGGGAGACAGGCAGAAGCATTCCGGAGGAGTGTGAGAAGCATGTTATGGAGCAAGGATGTCCCTCAGAACAGCAAAAAATCATATATCGGACGTACTATGTCTCTATCCGGACGTATGCCTCGGAGACCTGGGTTATGAAAGGAAGGGAGAAGAGCAAAATACAGGCCAGTGAGATGAGGTTCTTGAGAAGCAGTATTGGAGCTACGAAGATGGACAGAATAAGAAATGAGAGGACCAGAGAATTAATGAAGGAGGAACCATTACAGGATGATATGGAGAAATCTAGACTTAGATGGTATGGACATGTAAAACGAATGGAGGAGAAGAGGATAACCAGGAGGGTACACGAGACGAAGTGGGAAGGAAAGAGACCGAGAGGAAGACCGAGAGACAGGTGGCTGAAGGGGGTGGAAGAAAGCGTGAAGAAGAGAGGAAAAGACTGGACAAGGGTGGAGGCTGAGAGATGGTGGGAAGACAGAAGACGTTGGAGAGGCTTGTGTTCCAAACAGACCCGGCCAGTGGCTGGAAACTGTGCAAGATGATGATGATTTGATTCTTGCTCTATTAAGTTCCAACGTTAGCCACCATGTGCCGTCTGAGGTGGCATCTAGTAGCCAAGTTCATAACTAGGTATTGTTGGCGGTAGTATTTGGTAGCAAAAGTAGGAGCTACGTGAAGTTGATCGTCTGCAGTCCTTACCTGAATTACAGATAACACACACTAATACAGCCATCACCGGTTATCAGACACATTCTACACACACCCAAAGTACACGGGGCTACATGACCGCGATGTCGCAGCCCCTAAACTGAGGGACCAACCAACGTTTTCTGTCAAAGGCATTATATAATATTACTAGCCTGGTTTCTTATCATGGAGGAAAACGTTCTGTGGCTAATTGTTGTTGTTTCGCGCGTGGGTTAGGACATCAGACATCACTGTCATCAGCCATGTGTACTTGGATACGGGTAGAATTTGTATGTGTGTATCGTTTGTGGTAGTGTATGTATTGTGATGCTAGAATTAGGAAGGATGTGACCGTGGTCTTCTGTTAGGAACAATCCCAGCATTTACCTGAAGGAGAGAGGAGACATCGAACCCACTTCTTCCCAGTTCCGTTTTCACTCATGAGGCTGAGTGAATTTAGTTTCAAACCTCAAATCAGGATTACATTTCTCGGCAGAGGTGGGAATCAAACCTTTGGGACAGATGTTATTGACTATACCTAGGTAGTTATTAATTTCTGTTTTAATGTTATATTGGGCGTCGCAGGATTCCTATTCTGTATGGTGTGGAAATGTATAGATACCGTACTGTTTATTTATAGTTTACTAGCTATTGTACCCGGCGTTGCCCGGGAGGTGTCTTTATATGTTATAGATAGATACATGCCAATATATTTCGCAGTGTGTATTCATTTTGACCTTAAGTGAGTTTAGAACACAGTTCTCCTCGATTCTGATGTTACGGTAGTCAAGTTCAATATTAACTCACTGTAAATAATCGAAAGGGACAGCACTATGGAGTACAATAACGTTGCGGAGAATGCAACAATAGTAAAAAGGGATGTATATACACAATTCCTCGAGAACTCAGTCTCACAATTACTTTCTTGATAGTGTTTATTTTTGATTTAATGGGGTCCGCTATTCTTATGGCAAAGTATCATTACTTACTGTTTGGTTCTTGTAGAAAATTATCGCATAATAATATATATTCGTAGTTTAATTACCGTAACTATGTTTTTGACGTGCTATCAACTAAATTCATAATTTAACATCCGGTTCCAATACAAATTAGCATAGCCCTTAGAGCATAAATACAATAGAGGGCGCATTGCCACACTGCGCCTGTACTGTGACGTGAAACCTACATCTCGATCAGCTGACTGAAGGGTAATGGCTCAAGACCGTCTACAATTGGCTAATGGCGAATGCTAAGCAACGTCAAGGAATACAAAAGGAGCTCCATATTGGATAATTCTATTATCACTATCCGCAGTTCCCTTCAGTCAGCTGATCGAGATGTTGGTTTCAACAATGTGACGTCATCAGCCATCTATTGAATTTATGGTCTAAGGCATAGCCATAGAGCAGGATAATTACCAATTACAATATAACCCGAATAACAGAAGGAAATATTATTCATAGAACAATCTGCATTATCACGCAAAAGTTACTGATTTGTAATACAAAAGATAGCTGGTAGACGTAGACACTGTCAACAGTAAGAAATGCGGTATAAGGACATAATGATTAATAAAACATAGATGTCAACATATCAGTAGTAGAACACATTTTAACGGAGAGTATAAAACTTCGATTCTAGTAGATATTGTTGTTTGAGTCTTCAGTCTTTTGACTGGTTTGATGCAGCTCTCCATGCCTCCCTGTCCTGAGCTAATCGTTTCATCTCTACATAGCTCCGACACCCTACATCCGAGGCAATCTGTTTAACATATTCTAACCTTGGTATACCCCTACAGTTCTTGTCCTCGACCCTTCCTTCCATAACTAAGCTTGCTATTCCTCGGTGTCTTAGTATGTGTCCTACCAACCTATCTCTTCTCTTCATTAGCAGTCGCCAGAAACATCTCTCCTCTCCCACTCGTCTTAATACCTCTTCGTTTGTAACCCTATCTACCCATCTGATCTTCTTCATTCTCATGTAACACCACATTTCAAATGTTTCAATTCTCCTCTTTTCTGCTGCACCAATAGTCCAAGTTTCACTTCCATAGAGTGCCACGCTCCAGACAAAGGCTTTCAAAAATGACTTCCTAATACCTAAATCTATATTCGATGTCAGCAGATTCCTTTTTTGTAGAAATGCTTTCTTTGCCTGAGCCAACCTACTTTTTATATCCTCTTTGCTTCGTCCATCACTGGTTATTCTGCTTCCTAAGTAACAGAAGTCTCCTACTTCCTTTAGCTTTTCACCTGCCAATTTGATCTCCATAGAGGTTTCTGATTTATTTCGGCTGCATTCCAGTATTTTTGTTTTACATTTATTAAATTTTCATCATGAATTCTTTCCGTAAGACAGAGTCCATACCATTCAAAAACTCATTCAAATCCTCAGGCTTGTCGGCCAAGATGACGATATTACATACAATATATTACGCGTTATACCTTTCGTCATAAGTTAAAAAAAATGGAGTGCCATGGTGTCTTACAGAGATAGTTGGAAACCTGGTGGTCATAGCTTGAACTACTGTTGCCGTGGAGAAAATGGAGTAGCATGGCCTCTTACAGAGATAGATGGAAACTTGGTGGTCTCGTCCACGGCCGACTGGCTGCGAGCTGCGCTCTATACCGGCCTTGCCATTCCCTACCAGCTAGATCCCATGCATAACGTGTAATTGAAAAATGTCCTCTAGTTGCCGATAGAACGCACTCCCGCCCAAGTATAGGCGCGATTAGTAAACATCTGTTCAATAGGTTTATTAAATGTGTTTCTCACAGTGTTATGTTTAGAAAAACGAAGTTTTGTTTCAGTTTCAATTATTGTAAGTACCGGTAGTCGGTATTAATATACTGAATTCCTACGTTGTTTGGAGTGTTTGCTGATGAAATTGTAAACTACTGGGGTAAACTATAAACGATGGGTTGAACGCCGCTGCTGATCCAGTATGTCATACTGTTGTTTGTCAATTTGCACTTGAAATAGGAGGAACATAGGAGGTGTCGTAGTATAATTACGTATAGAAAAACTACGTCGACATTTTTCTTAATAACAATCTATTATCAAAGAGAACAAAACATATCTACAATGGCATTACATATGCCAGTTGCATATACCGATGGTAGATGTCGCATTCAACTGCCCTTGGTCCCCTACATCCTCTCCCACCATGGTCGATTTCGAGAGGAATCACCAGTTGCACCGGTCGGCTGACTCTAGAAACATCGGGGAGACGCCGGATGGCTGTCCTCACTCGGCCATCTCTCCCTTTCAGTATTTCGTCGACTCGGGCTGTCTTCCATATATGCCTAGGCAGGACGTCTCCTTGTAAGAGGGCAAGGTCTCCAAATCGCAGTTTTTGGTATTTACTAGCTGGACACTTAACCTCGTGGTAACTCCGCAGTTGTAAGAGGTTTTCCCTCTTCCACCTTCGCCAGAATTCTTCAAATATGTTCATCTTTAATCGAAATTCTTTGATTAGATCTCTTCTTCCATCAGGCTCAGGTCCATTTGGAAGGGTCGTGAGTTTCTCTCCGTTCAGAAAGTGAAAAGGTGTAAGAGCTTCAAGGTTGCTCCCGTCTTGCACAATGGGACGTGAATTCAGTGTGGCTTCAATACTGATCAGTACAGTGTTGAGTCCTTCTTCATCGACCTGCGAATGACCGAGTACCTTTCTGAGACAGCGTTTGGTGGAACCTATCATCCTTTCCCACCATCCTGTTCTCTTTGTGTGTATGAACCAGCGTCTACATATCTCAGCTGGAAAGGCTCGGAGGATTTTTGGAGCTAATATACGTCCGTACAAATTCACATCTTCTTCCAGGGCCTTGAGGGCCTGCACTCTGCGATGGCACTCCACGTATGTCGAGTTCAATTCATGAGGACTTTCCGACTAAACAGGCCTTAAATTCTCTAGGAAGTCCAGGTGGGCCTGGATTATTCTGTCCTTATCTCCATGTCGTGCTATAAGTATCGCCTTCGTCTGCTCATATGTGTCTAGGCTTACCGCTATGCCTTTTATGAGCCGCTTTGGCTCGACTTCGAGGTAACCTCTGAGGAACACATGCTTATTAATGTGTGATATAGTCGGGTTCTTGTCGACTGATGACTGGAATTGTTCCCAGAATCTGCACCAAGTCTCTATATCACCCGAGAACGGTTCGAGTCGGATCGTTGGTAATTTGACTCCTTGCATAATCGTGTGCTGAGCGTCAGACATGGAAGTAGGAGTAGAAAGCATAATACAATATGTTCGTCTTTCTTCTTTGTAAGTTGGCTATTGAACTTTTGAATGGCGCGCTTTGAGATGTCAAAGTATTCTTCAAAGTCTGTGCGTCTATTTCGTATTCTTCATCTTGTAGAATTTCATGGATAGAATCATAATCATCTAAGGTGAGCAACAATGTTATCGTATCCTGAAGGCGATCGCGGATATGCTTGATCTCAGCAGTGTCTGTAGTAGTATTACTGTTTATTAAAAATGTTGCGAAACGTGTAGAATTAGTGCGCTGATTGGCACGTCACCGTTTGACAATTTTAAGAGTTTTGAGTTGTTGTTCGTGGTCAGTCATTGTGTGAGAGAAAATACGTGAATAGATGAAAGCGATTTCTGATTTGTGAGGCTGTGGAAATGGGAAATAGTCAAAGAAGACCTGTTGGTTGGTTGGTTCTTAAGTTTAGGGGCTGCGACAACGCGGTCATGTAGCCCCGTATACTTTGGGTGTGTGTAGAATCTGTCTGATAACCGGTGTTAATTGTGATGGCTGTATTAGTGTAAAAGAAGACCTGTATTACTGAACGAGTGCAGACGGTTTCAGTAGTTGCCGACAGATGGTAGCACCTGCCACGTGCTTATTCGTAGATCGCCGTGCTAATGGCAATGAAAATTGCTACTCGTGAACAATGAGGTTATCAATCAAAATTTTACCACAATTGTATAGTCAAGAAAAATAATGCCAGGGGCGGCTCCTGAGGTGGTGCCCGTGTGCCATGGCACCACCAGTGTAATGAAGAGAGAATATGTGACTTTTTCCTCTCAAGAACAGTTTATATTACATTTACATTTTGAGGAAATTGTATACATATTCTGCACTATTTGAACGAGCGCGCAAACTGACATGCGTTTTGGTGGCGCTTTATTGAATTACTGAGCCAGAGCCAACCGGCACTACCTACGAACATCAGACCGCATCAGACACTGTACTGCAATAAGGACTAGTTTGGCTTGAGTTTGTTTGTGTTGTGTTGAGACGCATATTACCCTGAGGTAGAGCCAACGGCCTCAAGACGCGGAGCTTCAATTCTATCCACGAGATAGCAGCACGTCACAGGTACAAGCACACATTACATACACGTTAGAACTGCTGAACTGCTTTATCTTTCAACCACTAGAGTACAGCATATGGCAGAACACCTCCAGTGGTACCAGCTTGACGATATATCACTGTGTCTTGACTATTAAATAAATTCAAACCACAAAATAGTTTTAGTTCTTTATTGTTTGACATTTAGCAACTTTTATAGGCTCATATTGATGACGGGGATTATTTGTTCTCTCTTTGTAATGTAAAAATTCGGAATTTTTCAACGAGTTTTACTGTGTTTCGTTAATTTAATTTGGCGGCACAGTTTCACGTCCCAAGCGTAAACACAAATTCTCAAGTTTGACTGCAAATGTGTATGAATAGTGTCCGTCGTTAAATAGCTTTTGTGTTCATTTATATTAGATGCAGGGGATATCCTTTCCAATCAATCCGTATGTACGATAAGTAAGGTTGTCTTAGAGGTAGGTCATCGTGTTCATTTCATCTCACCTATTTATTTTGAGACAGCAACTGAAATTGCGACAAAGAGGCTGTGGTCACGTGTGTGTTAGCAATAGCCATGCTTATTTTTTTCCTATATAGACATGTTACATAAACTTGCATAGCATAATGCGGCATTGACCATATAAACGCCGTTTTAATCTAATAAGTGTGCTTTTGGAATCGATACATGCAAGCTAGGTTCCTTAATACAATTTGATTTGTTTCATGTTTGAAGATCGCATAGCTCGAGCGCAACGTACGAAGCCGTAGGAATCTCAATGAGCTCTGTGTCACCTTTCGGAAGTGTAACAATGAATAAAATAAGTGAGTTGTTACAATCTCCATTTAGCGATAGGACCGCTCTTATTAATTCAAATGAAGGTGTCGATCGAGGTTTTGGAACAAATATTTTTGATGAGTAGGCCTAGCATATGTTGTTTTCTTCAAATTATTTTTCTGAGAGGTTTGTTCAATTATAATTCTTAAATGTGGTTTTTATTTAAAATGCATATGGATCAAAATATGTGTATGATATAATATCGTATGGCCTCGGTGCCAGGTGAAAGCGTTGTTGTTTGACACCCAAAGGGCAGCTTGCTTGTCGAAATTTTGTTGTTCCTTGGAGCTTAGATATCTAACCTCCTTGACACTTTAGCGCTTTCTAGTAGAGAAAGGAAGAACTTTTGTTTTGGCCAAAAATCCCGAGACTAAAATATTTGTAGTAGTCACTGCCGGCTGGATCGCAACACTCCTGGTTGCTTTAAACTGCCTGCCCATTCGACGATTACAGCATTGTTTTGAGCGTACAACCTCGTTTCCAAATAAAGGCGCTAGGAAGCAGCACCAAGGCTCTGTAGCAGACATAAGTTTTGTATTGATGTTAATGGCGAATTCGTGTTTTGGAATGCTTTTTGTGTGATTTTATAATGGTGTACTGCTGCGTGCCCTTTTGTAAATCGGAATGGGGCAAGCTAGAATACCGGGGAATATCATTTTATTACCATAACACTTGAAGGTTACATAAATTATTATATAGTTTAATGTTTCTTTTCATGTCCCACCACCAGGGGCTTACAACTAGTGGGATGTGGGTTGGCTCCTCTCTTTCATCTTTCCTGCCAACTCTTGTTCCCCAACGTTATTAGGGTATTGGAGGCCTGTGATGTCTTTCATTTCCCTGCCTTAATTTGCTCTTGTCTTTTTCTTTCCTATTTTTTGTGGGATCAGAATCTTTGAAGAATGAGTATTGAGTATTTGGAAACTACCAGAGCCATAAAAGGCAGATAGAAAAGGGAAAGAGGAGAGGGTCCACCCCAAAGTCAATAAAAAGGGGAAAATGGATACAGCTCTGGAACCCCTCACAGTCGCTGACTTCCGAGCTCAAAAGCTGACGGTGTAGACTTAGCCATGTGCTGACCCTTCGAAGAAGGAGGGTATCAGGATAGATGATGTTAGGGCCAGTTAAGGCAGAAAAATGAAAAACTCCCTAGATTTCGGATACCCTAATACAGTCGGGGTTGGAAGAGAACAAGAGCTCGCTAGGGGAGGTCGACAGGTAGATGACAGAGAGGAGCCTGGCACAAGTAAGTGGAAATAATAACGGACAAGGCTGGGGTCCAGTGGTCTCGAAGCCAAGTCCCACTAGTTGTGATCCCTGGGGTTGGGGATATACCCTCAAGGGCTCATGGATAGTGAGGTTGGTAATAGGCATCTCGGAAGAATTTCTGAGCTGGGTTCGGTTTTCTCCTTTTCCCGTGACGGGGCTAACCCCTCTATCCGTTATTGTTTTAAGGGGCGGAAATACGAGGTCATCTCTCCCACACCCTTTTCTATCTGCCTTTCATAGCTTTACTTCCTTTCAAGTCCCTCAATCCTTCTCTCGTGGTTTAGCAGCTAGGATGCTTGGCACTAGCCCCGGAGGTAGAATTCAATTCCCTGCCTGCCAAGAAATTTAATTCTGGTTTGAGTGCTGGAACGGGGTATATTCGTCATCGCGAGGCAAAAATGAGTGGATGTGGGTTCGAATCCCACCTCAGCCATCCTCGAAGTGGTTTTCCGTGGTTTCCCCACTTCTACTCTGGGCAAATGCCGGGATGGTTCCTAATTTAAGGCCGCGGTCGTCTCCTTCCCAATCCTCACTTGACTTAAAAATACACACACTAATACAGTCATCACAATACGATGGGTTATCAAACAAATTCAACACACATCTAAGTACATGGTGCTACATGACCACGATGTCGCAAAGCCCCTGAATAAATGAACATCCCATTTATCGGCGGCCCTTTTTTGATCTTTTATTGCCCTTATTCTTTATTTTCATCTCTAGTATACCGACAGTAGTGGCTACGCGGGCTAAAGCGCTACGTTAGGTCAAGAGGCCAAGCTCTCTGCTGACTCGGTAGACGCGTGGGATCGAGCCCCACCGTCGGCTGTCCTTGAAATGGTTTTCCGTGGTTTCCCATTTTCAACACCAGGCAAATGCTGGGACAGTACCCTCTGACAGGCCACGGCCGCTTCCTTCCACATCCTTGCCCAGTTTCATTCATCTTCATCCATTCCATCTCTCATCCCGACGCGCAGGTCGCCCACGGGCGTCGACTAGAAAGACCTGCAATCGGCCTCTCAGGAGGCTACACGACAAAAAATAAATCTCTAGTATGTAAGTTAGATTTAAATCAGTTGGAAGTAGCCTAATTGTATTTTATTACCATCCGTATAATTACGGGCAAATGAGCTAGACATTTCGCCCCTTAAAAACAATCGCCACCACCACCATGCATTTTTGCTTTTCTTAATACTGAAAATTTGCCCGTAAGTATGTGTCTGAATACTTTTAGATGATTGAATAACAAAAGAACTAACTTATTGTAAAGTTTTCACGTCCGTCAATTTCGATATTGATCCTCCAAACATAGAAATTCTTCGTTTCAGGTATCTTCCTCTTTAAAAAAAGCCGCGAAAATTCCAGTGCCTTAGTGCTGCACCTAGCAGTGAATTAATGCATATATCTTGTACGCCTGTGAGTGTCGAATGGGCAGACAGTTTAAAGCAACCAGGAGTGTTGCGATCCAGCCGGCAGTGGTAGTAGTTATGCAATTTCTCAATTCACTTCAGCTGACACTTCAATTAAAAACGTCGGCTCTCCTGTAGTATACGTTGCCCGTTTCGAAAGTGCGTTATTTTACTTAGTAGCGCTCTTAAAATGGTTTGTATTTACTCTGCCACGTTATTAAAGCCATTTGCCATTAACAAACACCGCGTAAACACTTCCAAAAAAGGAAATTGTCAACCTTAACTTTCAAGTAATAAACTTATCAAAAAGCACGTCGCCATGTTTGATTACGTAATGCTGCCAACTTACTGATTGTACTACTAGGCAAAATCATTGGCCTGGTTAAAGATTATTGATGCGTGACTACCCCACTGTGCGTGACAAAAACCAGGGGTGTTATCCATTAGCCTAACGCGGCCCGCAGGGCCGGGCTACCTAACCTTTATTGGCCTAGACGAAAACCATTGGGCTGGATGAAAATATTGGTCTGGAAACAATAGTGTTGGCACTCTGAAAAAATACCGTAACACTCTCTAGCGATGAAATATTCAACTGCTGTATATTAGTAACATTGGCCATATCTATAGAAAATTTTTCGGATTTTAATGGCGCCGGGCAACGTATACTACACGAGTTCCAAAACGTCTTCTACAATAGCACAGTTAAATAATGTTAAACATATAACTTATTGCATAAAATATGCACTATCCGTACCTGCAACTTTGAATGATTTTATTGCAAATTTTGAATATGCTGGCACCACCAAGTGAAAAATCACCAGCCGCCACTGAATAATGCCATATGTTACCTCGTAATAAGCTACGTTATGAAAATAGAACCTGTATTGAATGGTTAATTACGTCGTTTATCCTCGTGTGTAGTTGTGAAGTGCCGTATGTCACATGCAGGATATTGCACGTCACTACTCCTTTCAGCTCGTATATCGTATGTCAGGAGTAATTCTGAAAATCTTTCGTAGCGTGTCGTAGTGGTACTGCCCACTTCTGTCTCGGGACAGTCGGATGAGGAGCCAGAAAGCGCGCGTACCCTGTCGAATATGAACGAGCCATAAATCTGCTCCCGTAATAAATCTGTTTCCAATTCAAGCATAAGATAACACAGCAAGTAAACAAACGAAACAACGCTGTGTGTCGTTCATTAAAATTAAAACAAAATCGTTTTCCTTCAACTGAGGAAATTCTTCGGATGTTGAACCTTGTTGTTTATAAAAAACAATTGTATTATTGTCGCTCTCTTGCATCTCTAGTACGCAAGAATGGACACTAGTACTATCGTTTTGGTCCCTGACGCCTTCAGCTTGGATGTGATAATCTCTGGCTAAATTATGAAGGTCTTTCGTATTTAATAAATCGGCGCGGTCTACTTCATTACTTACAACAGAATTTCTAATTTTATCCAAAATAGCATCAAACGGTATTTTCATTGCAATGTGCTTTGCAATATCGTCCCTTTCATGCTTTAACAAATTCATGCGTCCCACACCACTTGTATGCCCAACATGCGTTTTATAAAAATCGACATTTATCTCACCAGACGGAAAAGTTGTAACCTCCATTTTAGCTGGACAGTAACCATTGATTTTATTACTGCCAAAAATTTTGTCATACCGTTCACTATCTGTCTTTCGAGATTTAAAATTACCATCGCGGAAACATCTCAACTCAACTTTTGTCTTACCAACAACATGAGTCCTTTGCTTCGTTTGTCGCACAAAATGATTTTTGTCTTCTTTTCCAGCTATAATAACATCGTGATCCAACTTGTAATGTTTGAGCATTTCTGGACGGGAATTACAAAAATACTCATTGCACAATACGTAAGAAATCACAGAATTGTGTCGTCTCAAATTGTCAGCTCGCGATGTCGTGTAATCACAAGTATTACACTTTTTTTTCGGTCTCGTAATGAGTCTTTAGATGTCTCGATACGTTTTTCGCCGCTGTAAACGATTTCTGGCAAAGAGCACAAGAAAACATTTTGGTTACTTGAATTATCGAGACAATAATTGTAACAATTGTAAATAACACAGTAACGAACAGTATAATTATTACAATGAAAAAAAAAACACTGTTTGAAACACTAAGTGTCGATTGATCGCCGATAAAGCGCAGATGAAAGACAAGTACGCAGGTGGGATAATTCTTGTAGGTAACTGTCACACAATGAGACAGCGAGGAGCATTTCAAGTCAGCGCTATTCAAAAGCTCCTCGCTGCCGGGTTCGCGCGCATCTTTGCGCCGCTTTCTGGCTCCTCATCCGACTGTCCTGAGACAGAAGTATACTGCCCCCGTAAAATGAATTATTTGGGATGAAAATGGGAATATTTTTGGAGCCCCATGAAAAAAATTAACCAAGCAATATCGAGGCTGGAACTTGGCACAAACCAGTCGTGTGGCTACGTGGAGCAGGAGGGAGACTCCGTCACGTGATTCTATTCCGCAATCGAAGGTTCTGGAAACTTAGAATCGGCCTAGCAACAGCGAATAATCCCAGGAATTGTTTAATATTGTTATACATTATACGATTGGATATGAGCCCACAGCCAATAAGGAGAAGTCTTAGAGAAGACGGGAGTTCCAGCAACTAAATTTTATGGAAAATTATCACATTTAAGCCCCTAGAGAGCGAATTTATGAATTGGTAAAGTGATGAAAATTATAATAAAATATTGGAAATATTTTATAAGTCGACAACTTTCACCGAATTTGAGGGAAGATTTTAGGAAATACAGGCATTTACGTAATGCGATAGAAAAGTGTCAGAATCAAACGCTGAAAAGCATTTTTGTTCGAGACAGACTACAGCGAGTGCACAGATTCACGTGAGTAACAGTGATTGATAGCATTACTATTGAGGAACTATATTGTAACACCAGTATGATGACGGTGTATTTTCAACGGATGAACATTATTCAGAATTGTAATATGATTGCAATTATGGACTAAATAAGTATGTGCGTCAGGAATACAAGCATAACGGAATCGTATATTCAACGACGGAGCTTCGTTAAGGGGATTGTTCATGACTATCTTCTTTACGAGCAAGCATGAGACGTTATGTACAACCACATTCTAGTGCATTATCGTCAGACATGAGCTCGAACTTAACACCAGTGACTACATAATAATATTCATAGTCCATCTCAATGAATATTCTGTATACGAGTGAGGTCCATGGCTTCCATTTCGAATTTATTTCGGAATATGAAGCTGAGCCTTCTACACTTCTCATTATTACGATGAATCTATACCATCACGGAGAAAGAAGAGACAAGAAGATTTTCAAGATGTCCAGGGTATTCCCGGCAGTAAGGAAGAGGAAGGATGGGAGTCCGCAGTTCGATCCCGGTTGGAGCTGGATGTTTTCCAGAAGAGGGATTCATTCCTCGCCTGAGGTCGTCAGTTCTTGGATACGAACTAGGACCCAGCCTAGGTCATTGAAGGATGTAACATCTGAGTATTGTCCAATACTCAACTTGAACTTCCAGATCTCCAGACAAGGTAGCAGTGTTCATTAAATTGTAGTTAGAGCATTATTAGTGACATTCTAGAGCAATTCCTTTATCCATATTTCGACACAACCTTTATGTATTTCATGTATAGACATTTTATTCTTCGAGATCATTTGTAGGGATCGTCTTTCGAAGTTTTTAGTATTGTTTGTCTGCAATCCAGTTTCTAAACTGAGATACTTAACTTGTTTAAGGAACCAGTATTCCTGTAATTTCCATTAAGGATCAGTAAATATATTTTCGACTTTTATGAATTCATTTTGAATTCAGGTGATAGACATTTTCGTCTATGTTACCAATTAAATTATTTCATTAGTTTAATTTGGGCTTCTTATCCGTCGAGAGGCAACATGAAGAAAGAAGAAAGAAATAGTGATATATTGTGAAATATCACGGCATTGTTATGAACTTAGCATCGTATTGGAAATCAACATTTAACTTGGAAGCGATGAAAGTCATTAGAACTCATAGACATTCGTTTAGAATGGAGATAATACGAATCTGACTAACTGTATATTTTATTGGAGTAAGCTATGATTTTTCAGTCAGTTAAAATAATCTGAGAGTAGAATCTTCTTGGAAGATTATTATCATTCGACGTTAGGGAATTCCTAGCTAGATTACCTCGTCGAGATTGATATTTATCGGACATACAGAAATAACACTTGCAGTTATTTATTCACAGTGGGTAATATAATGTCATATTGTAGACATGATATTCCTTCATCTGTGAAAGTGAAACCAGAAGTATGGAGAGACAGTACAGTATTTTTATTAAATGTATACGCAACAGTTTGGAGATATCCCAGTATCGTTTTTAAAGTAATTCCTAGGAGGTCTTTCACGCTTTGTCCAAAGGTCGTTGGCATGTATAAATATAGTGGATTAATAACTGATGTTATTGTTTGTTATACCAGCGGTTGGTTTGGCAACGCTGAGGATTATGCCCATTTCAATGAATGCCAGTTTTATGGAAGAGGAGATAATATACATTTGTTAAAGTGTTTGTAATTCCGTGTGCAGTTGGCATACGAGGAGTCGTTTAGCGAAGGAATTTCCGCATTGTAATAAAGTCGTTGCGTTGGCAAGACTATTTGGCATGGCATAGGATGTGAGTTAGTAGAACTCCTTTTATTTCTTACACGACTTTGGATAAGTGAGGATGGTAGGTTTGTAGCCGAAATTTAAACGAGAAGTCGAATATTGAAGTCTGTTATGTATTACTTTTATTAACCTTTATTAAACCCAAGTATGTAAATGCGTATGTTTTGCCTTAGATAGTTGAACATATCCGACTATTTTGACTACAAACCAGAATTGAGATTTTGCAGTAGTATTTCTGAAGTGATGGAAGATTGTGAGGATCCCATTAAATTGCGATTGGCATTAATGCGAGATCAGAGCAGACGCTCTTTTGTAAATAGAGATAACATTTTATTCTGATAATCGCTCATGCTATTAAGTGTAATTTAAATTCATATTTTTATAAACTTTCATTATTAGTATTCAATCAAGGGAATAACGTGTTAGTATTAGGAAGTTATTCGATGTTTTTGCAAAGTGTTTTGAGTATGAAAGTCAATGTGTTTTGAATGCGTTTTACTTATTGTTCAGTGTGTATGGTAACAACTCCGTTGGGATATCACGACGTGAGAGAATGAAAGGAATGGTGTGTAGAAGTTTCAATTAATTCGAATTGTATGAATGATTTGCGTTTTTGTTAAGAATAAATGAGATTTTTGTAATGTTGTCAGATAGGTGACAGAAGTGTGTATTTACGGACAAGTGCTGTCAAGCGAGGTTCTGCATGAGAACTCGTTTCCGTTCAAGGCCGATGCATGGCCACAAATGAAAAGACTTGTCACCAGCATTGTATCAATGAATGAATCAGCCGGTAGTGTAGAAATGTAACGGGTCTGGTTATATAACATGTCACATGACTCAGACACGCGCTGCAGGGTGCAGTTGCTCGCTATAAGCGTGGCAAGGGAATGCGAAGCACGCCAGTCTGGTAATTGTTTTAGCTTGTTGTAAAAGCTTAGGCCAACCCCAAAATTTTATCCCGGTGTTCTAGGAGCACGGTTTTTCAGTGGCGTAGATGTGAAGAGGTGAGAATGAGTGTGTGTATTTTATTAATTGTATGAATATTTAGTTATAGTTTACTTTTGTTATTAAATTGTTTAGTTCTTTGTTAGACGCCGCGTCGGTTGGATTTATTTTAGATATAGAGAGATGACACAGTGTAACCCCCTTTATAGGTCTAGAAGCTGACTATGAGAACCCTGAGAAACCAAGGTATGTGCTCTACTTTGAGCTAAGTGCATATATGTCATTCACAGTTTCATCGTATCTGCCACTGCGTATATTCTTGAGGGTCATGTTGGAGTGGATTCTTGACTAGTATTTAAGCCGGAGCAGTCAGTTTCTACAAATCCAGCTTTGCTTCGGATATCTGACAGACCGCCTCTCGAATATACGGGTACAGTACGTGATCGTAATTGAGTTTTCGGCACCAATATGTCGTAGTTTAATTACGAATAGAAACACTACGGGCCGATTGTATAAACATCGCTTGACTGGGGATCAAATTAACTGGAGTTCAAAATGTGAACCAAGTTCAGCCGCCGTCCATGTTGTATAAAACTATTCGCGGGTTCCGAGATCCCAGTTCAATTTGATCTCAAGTTCAAAGATTTCAATATGGCAACAGCGCAAAATAGTAAGAATATTCACGTATAGAGTGCACTAAACTCATCTCGCCGAGTGATCTTCAACTTTTTGTTTGTTTATTTTTGTATATATTAACCTCAAAAGAAAGTGTTTGATATGTGTTGGGAAAACTTATCTAGAACATAAGCTAAGTGCACACCAGGTTTGTTTGAGCGGGGAAGTTAAAGACAAAAAATTAACATGAAATACCATTTCAGTAATCGGAAAAGAATATTCCATGGACTTCAAATTCGCGGCTTGCAACCGAATCCATAAAGGTAGGTGAAGTCAATTGATATAATTATTTACAGCTTTTAAATGTAGATGCGATTACATTGCTAATAAAAGATTTTTCAGGTTCAGATTTGATTTGACTATAGCTAGCTGATCCAAACTGGTCCTTCCTGTGCTGAAAGTGGGTTCACATGTGAATTGTGGTCTCATACAAATTGTGATTTTCATACAAATCACTGTGCTTCCCCCTGGATGAAATCCATGAAGGTAAGTTCCTTGCTCATCATTTACTTACCGGTATGTTGTATAGTAGGGCATTTCTCTGCCCCACCTATCTACCTAACCTGAAAATAATCTACTAGGCCTATAGCTGAATTTGGTCCATGTAACTTACCATAGATTTATGCATTAATGAAGTGAGTTTCAAAATGTAGATAGGGAAAGATCATGTTTATACCTGATATTAGGACCTGAAAGTCTCCATAAGTATAATTTTACATCAACTACACTGTTAGGCCTATATAATACATGCTAACACAAGTAGGCTAGCTCATTCCTCAAGGTAAGTAGGCTACTGGTAGTGAACACTGAATCAGTAGCCTAGATATTGTAAACTATCGATTGCTTAGTTTATTTGTGTAGCATTGCTTGAAACTCTTCTCATTGTATCACAATGGACAACAGGCTATCCTTTTTATTGGCAACCAAGGCCCCTAAATCTTAAAATAATCCATCAAAAAATAATATAGGCCTAGGCCTACTAGCATGCATTGCTAGGTAATGGTATAGGTTCGGAACAATATGGTATCCGAAGGTCTATTTAAATCAAAACTTAAATTTAATTTTGCGAATTAATGCCATATTAGTATTATTAGGCCTACCCCAATGGCAACATCATACCATACATCATGTTTGGAAACTCATTGCTTTTCTTTCTCATAAGCTGCAATTGATTAGGCCTACTATAACGTTTGCAACATTGTTGGTATGGAAAATCTTAAAAATAAATGGGTAGAAAAATGTGCAGTAGCCTATATTACTTAGATAAAATAAGTACTGGTACTGTATGTAAATAAATATACTGTATCATACTCAAGGAGGCTTCCAGTTATTAGGTCATGGTGTAGTGCAGGTAAATAAAGTGGAAGGTCTTACACTCCAAGTATTTTTACAACAAATGACCCAACAGCTGAAAGCCTCCTCGGTCATATATGCAGCCATGAAAATCCAATTCCTGAAATATACTGTAGCCTACCCCTTACCATTCTTTTTTCACCCTTTGCATTGATCTGTTATGCCTATTTCTTAACTCAACTTAACGTGAAAGTAAATGATAATGTTACTGTCTTGTATAAAAATAGATTTCTTCCTCTAGTCGTAATCCATTCATAGGGGGCAGTAAATAACAGTGAATTCTTTATCATGAACTCTTGCTCACAATTCAGTGTGACCAGGCATTTCTGTTCAGTTACACTGTAGCCACTGCCAAGCTCTCCATTTCAGTGTTGTGGAGCCAACTCATGAGTAACCAAGAGCCTGAACATTTTTGCAGCCTTTGCTGGCAATGGCTACAATAGCTTACTGATGAACAGGTCATGTTAAAGCAACTTGATACCAATCTCTGATAGGGTTTAAGCAGTCTTTCTTTGTTTCTGCTTCATTTTGGAGATTAGGACATGGTCATCAGCACCTTGCACTGGGGTGTATGTGGAAGTTTTGACTTTATTTGAGATACAAACAATTTGGCTATACAAACTGAAAAGTTTCAATAATTTAAGTCCCTATAATGTATATAGTGTACTGTATTGATTAGATAGGTCATGTTACCGTATTCTAAATTTAAGAAAACCTTAACTGGTACAGTACTGTCCAATGCTAGGTCTCCTTAGCATGCCGCAGTAGAGAGGCAAACTTATCTGTTCACAGGAACTATGCTGAGATTGCTATTTATGGACAACATAAGCACAATGGTTCAGTAGCATGGTTTACGACAGTCTCAAATTAAATTATGGCAACATTTTGATATAAAGCCTCTGTGGAATTTGTTACACCGGACTACATTTAATTGAAAGGGGGAGGAATGATATCTTCTGATGGTATCTGTTTTAGTATGTCAGCATCAAACATAGCAAGAAAGTACTAATTCCCAACCAATAGACAAATAAACTTAAAACGTGACCTACCGTATTAAATAAAACACATTATTTAGCATGACTTTTTCCTAGACTTTTACTTATTATTTATTTATTTATACTGTAAATTAGTGCACTTTATGCCCTAAGGCTAAATGAATGCTTAACCATGGTGAGAAGTTAAGTACACTCCACACATCACTTGTTATTTTCTAACATGTTGCAGGTAGCTTTGGAGGAACCTTTAACAGCACCGAGCATGCAGAAGCCACTGTGTGGAGAGGACAATGGATAAAATGAAATAATAATTAGAATATGAAATGTTGAGCAGGCAGAAACTGAAGGAAATGAAAATGTATTAATGCATTATTTAATAAAAATAAAATAAAAGTATGTAATGTTATTCTGAACTAATTGTTAATTCTTCAGGCCCTGTTAGTTCCTGAAATTGTTGCCACAATATTGTCCTCCATTGACTTAACAAGGTTACACAGTGATTGGAGTACCAAGTCCCTAACACTAATTTATGCTCTCTCTATAACTGAGCATGGATGATTTATATTTATAAAATCTTGTTATGTGCATATAAAAAAATGTTTGTTTTAAATGTGCAACATAAGACTGGTGAACACTGCAGATATGCTACAAAATTGGTCGAGGGGCATTCAGCGTTATTGATCAAAGTTAATGTCCAGTAACTTACAACAGTTATCATTTGTAATGCACTAACAACTTTAATCAGAAATCTGTTGTTTGCCATTTAATTACAGTTGTCATGTATGGGACAGTCGAAGCCAAGCTGTTAATTGCTCGCATATTGAATTTCTTGAAATTTGGTTAACATAATAACATTCGAATTGGGTAGGTTTTGGAGAACTTACTATGAAGCAGACCACTGTTTTATTGGAGGTTCCAGGTTCACTTTTCTTCCAAAAAGTAGTTTTTAAATATGGGTTTTTATCTCTTTAAATAAATTGAACGTTAGAATATGTTATCAAATGGTCGTTGGAACATCTTGGTCAACGGCCTTGTGTACTTGGGTGTGTGTTGATTTTGTCTGATAACTTGAGGTGGCTGTAGTAATGTACCAGTATGTAACTGTGTAATAAAAACAGCGGATTTAGTAAGTTTTCTATGGATGATATTTTAAGGAAAATCTGGAACAAGTTTGGGATAAGTGACCCAGAACTTACAGGTACCCGTAAGTAGCATTCTAGCATTTGCCTTGGTATAGTGTGGGTACCCCTGAAGAGCCACACTCAGGATGATCAATGCGCACTGGGATTAAAATCTCTGAACATATTGCATTTCTTCATAACAGTCTTGGACCATGGCCCGATATACTCGGCTAAGCTGCTGAGTTGACATATGATTATACGCAGATTGTTTGGGTGAGTGGATAAATGAAATGTTGAGTAGATAGAAACTGAAGTAAATGAAATGTGCTAAAGCAAGTTTAGGCCCTGAGAGTTCCTGAAATGACTCATGTAGGGTGCGAGTTATTGAACGGGGTATTCCTTCTCTGGGGGATTTGTACTCTCTCCACCCCTTAAAACATTACACCTCAATCAAACCCATTTGGTTGATATACACCCTATATGCTACAGCTGGTGATCTATTACAGTATTGTTTTAGCATTTTCTTGTTAATGTGATGCAGTTGTACAACATGGGGCTCTCCTCAAGTGCTCGGGGACACAGTCCTGGGGATGCTTGGATGACCTGGGTCCATTGATACTACTGGTATTTGGAAATAAAACACATGAGCACAGTAAAAGGTGGGGAGTGGAGAAGAATGGAATCAAAATAGGATAGATGGAAATGTTAAAAAACATTTTCTCAGTACAAATAAATTCATATTTCTAGCAAAGATTTCTTGATCAAACATTTTGCATAAATGTAAGCCATTGAAATGTAGGCTACATGTATCTAAATTAACACGAGGGACTATTTAGAAGTACCGTAGCTTATGGCACCCAGCTAGTGGTGCATGTTTACTCCCATATGGGCTACATAATGTGAAGTGTGTGTCACATGAATACTAGGCCTATGTTAGTTCTTCTACAGGATATCTAATAGGCTACCCTATTAGCAAAGGTAAGATTAAGTACCAGTGACCTACCACTTTCAAAAAAAAGTCCTCTCGGCACGCCGGAAGGCGGAGGTAGATTTCACCGGACAAACTTGGGGATAGGCGAAAATAGGCAGAATATGCAGATTTTCGTAGAAGGATCAGACCTCATTTAATGCGAGAAGGTATTTTATAATTGGAGCTTAATTAACTTTGTTTTTCGTCATTTTATGCTTATTTTAAACATTTTATTGTCTTATGGGAACGGTAACCTTCTTGTCATTTGGGGTCCATTTTTATACTTGTGGTCACACTGTCCTTATGCTAGGTTTCGACACTGATGTGCAACTATGTAACGGTCTGTTACTTCTTCACGCAAAATTATATCTACCGCAGAGATTTTGGTTGGTTCCTCAGTTTAGGGGCTGCGACAACGCGGTCATGTAACCCCGTGTACTTTGGGATGGCTGTATTAGTCTGTAATTCAGGTAAGGACTGCAGACGGTCAATTTCAAGCAGTAGTTACTAATGTTGCTACCAGGTACTACCGTCAACGACACCTAGCTGTGAACTTGGCTACTAGATGCCACCGCAACCAGCAACTCGCAACGAACGTTGGAACTTCCCCTCCAAAGGAAAGCATACTGAGGGATTTTTGGCGCTCTTAGAAAATCCGACGACTTCGGCCGGCTTTGAACTCGCGACCTTGGGCATAAACATTCAGCATGCTACCAGTTACGTCACCGAAGCCGCTTCACACTTAGATGGAAATCTGAATCTGATCTCGTGCAAGTGCGTTATCTTGGCAACGTCTGATGGCTCATCCCTCATCAATTTAGTAGTGTTGCCATGGCAACCACTGATAGGTCTTGGCATTTTCTTATAATTCCGAAATTATTTTTCTCATCCCTTGGCATAATGGTGGGTTATATCAAAAATTCTTTCAGACAAAAGTTTTAGGTAATTATTATGGGAATATTGTCCATTTTGTACGGTTTTGATATTGTGCCTATTAAGAGAGATATGATTAATGTTTCCCGAAAAACCCACTTTTTCCCACCCCTTTGGTCAATGGTTGGTGCTATAAAAAAAACTCTTCAAACATACATTTTTGGGCTTTATCCGACACATAGTATGAATGTTGAACGGATTCGATATTTCACATATTAAGAGAGTTATAGCAATATTTCACTTTTTCGAAAAAAAAGCCCCCCATTTTCACCCCCCAACGACCGATTTAGCCCAGTAACGAACTCGACCGAGATTTTATAGGTATACGTATTCGGTAAAAAATTCAAAGTGATTGGTACAAAATTACGGCAGTTATCGTGTCCACAATAAACTGATATACATATACATACATAAAGTATATATAACTTTTGAACTGACGGTGGTTTTGGGGCCTGGGGATGTGAAACGCGAAGATATGTCGAAATTTTCCGGAAGTCGAAACATGGTACCCATTGCAATAGTTAGCTTTCTAACGAAATCTACCTCTGGTTGGTTCCTCAGTTTAGGGGCTGCGACAACGCGGTCATCTAACCCCGTGTACTTTGGGTGAGTGTAGAATCTGTCTGATACACGGTGTGAATTGTAATGGCTGTATTAGTCTTAATTCATGTAAGTACTGCAGACGGTCAATTTCAAGCAGTAGTTCCTAATGTTGCTACCAGGTACAACCGTCAACGACACCTAGCTGTGAACTTGGCTACTAGATGCCACCCCAACCATCAACTCGCAACGAACGTTGGAACTTCCCCTCCAAAGGAAAGCATACTGAGGGATTCTAGTGCTCTTAGAAAATCCGACGACTTCGGCCGGCTTTGAAACCGCGACATTGGGCATAGACATTCAGCATGCTACCAGTTACGTCACCGAAGCCGCTTCCCACTTTATCAGGCGGCTTTGGTGGCGTAGTCGGTAACATGCTGAGCTTCTATGCCCAAGATACCGGGTTCAAACCCGGCCGAAGCCGTCGGATTTTTTAAGAGCGTTAAATATCCCTCAGTATGCCTTCCTTCGGAGGGGAAGTAAAGCCGGCGGTCCCATGTCATAGATTTATGGCATGTTAAAGATCCTTCCACTAATTGCACCTGTGTGAAGCTAAATTGGATAGGTTAAGAATGTATACAACGCTCTTAGGTTTCTATGTTCGTTGCCAAGAGCCGACTGCGGCGGCGTCTAGTAGCTCAGTTCTGAACTTGGCCTCGTAGTCGTTGACAGTGGCGCTTGGCGGCAAAAGTAGGAACTATCTGAAAAATTGTTAGTTGCAGTACTTAAATTAACAAACAGATAACACACACTAATACAGTCATCACAATTAACACCGGTTATCAGACAGATTCTACACACACCCAAAGTACACGGGGCTACATGACCGCGTTGTCGCAGCCCCTAAACTTAAGAACCAACCAACCAACCACTTAATCAGATGGAAATACTGAATCTGATCTCGTGCAAGTGCGTTGTCATGGCAACGTCTGATGGTCCATGCCTCATCAATTTAGTAGTGTTGCCATGGCAACCACTGATAGCTCTTGGCATTTTCTTATAATTCCGAAATCATTTTTCTCGTCCCTTGGCGTAATGGTGGGTCATATCAAAAATTCTTTCAGACAAAAGTTTTAGGTAATTATTAGGGGAATATTGTCCATTTTGTACGGTTTTGATATTGTGCCTATTAAGAGAGATATGATTAATGTTTCCCGAAAAACCCACTTTTTTCCACCCCTTTGGTCAATGGTTGGTGCTATCAAAAATCTTATTTGACATAAATTTTTGGCACTTATCCGACACATATTATGAACTTTGAATGGATTCGATATTGCACGTATTAAGAGAGTTATAGCGAAATTTCACTTTTTCGAAAAAAGCCCCCCATTTTCACCCCCTTCGACCGATTTAGCCCAGTAACGAACTCGACCGAGATTTTATAGGTATACATCTTCGGTAAAAAATTCGAAGTAATTGGTGCAAAATTACGGCAGTTATCGTGTCCACAAGAAACTGATATACATATATATATACATATATATATATACATAAATTATATATAAACTTTTGAACTGACGGTGGTTTTGGGGTCTGGGGGATGTGAAACGCGAAGATATGTCGAAATTTTCCGGAAGTCGAAACATGGGACCCATTGCAAGAGTTAGCTTTCTAATGAAATCTACCTAACAAAAGGCACCGTGGATAAAATAGTCATTTAATACTACTATTACCGTACCGTATGTGTGTGGTACCAGTATTAATATATTCACTGGTGGTATGAAACACCTCTCGGAATGCTTTTAACCTCAAAATTGTGCATCGCATTCGTAGGCTTAATTACGGTATTGGTGCATATGTCAGCGATACAAAGAAAGATTACAACACCATCACTGATTAAAAACACACAGTTTGGAATGAAAACATAAATTGTTATCAAATGTGAACACGTATTACGTCCGTATAGCCTTTAGGCCTAATACCGGTAACCCTCGACTTCTAGAGGCAAGAACAACATGGTTTATAGATCACATAATACAATAAAATGTAAAAAAAAACTGTCGTGTTCTGATATTTATTTAAAACGGAAGAAATATATCGTTCAAGTATCTCAATAAGGGCCGGTTTCACCAGCTCCGCTTAACGAAATAAGGGTGGTTTAAACTATCCTCAATGACGTGACCCGTTGCACCAGTCCGAAAGGGCGGCTTAGCGGGCGCTCAGGCTAAGCGGTCATGTTCGTCGGTTTAACGCTGGTTTAAGGCTCGCTTACAGATAAAATGGCGCATGTCAAGTTGTAATCTGGTGCATATTTCAGCTGGTTCGGTGTGGTGTCAAAAGAAATGCTGTAATTTTACTCCAAACGTGATTTTTAGTGATTTTATTAACGGTGTTCTTCTTGTTGCGTTTCGGCCAACTAAAGGACTACGTTATTTCAACCGGTGTCTGCGTCGAGTTATAATAGTGATCTGTTCGTGTATAACTGCTCGCATGAATTCTTGTTATTAACAGTGTTATTAATATTATTAATAATGTCAGATTTTGAATCAGACGATGACGAGGAACTTTTAGACATAATTTATAGACGTCCGAGAACTATATATGTTAGGCCCACCTATTTCCAGAGTATAGACGATGTCGAATTTATTACCAGATTTCGTCTAACGAAACTGACTGTCCAGACTGTTTTGGAGCAAATTCAAGCTAGACTACTACACAGGAGCAACAGGTGAGTTATAATACAGCTAATGTTATAAGCATAAAATGATTTAAATTCACATGGACTTTGGATGCTTATTAGAGGTTATGTCTGCACATAGGCATAAACAGTAGAGGTTATGTCTGCTTTACCAAGCATATAGGCGTAAATAGTTTATAGGCAGCAATTTATTAACAATGTAGTAGCCTATACAGTTGACGGGATGTACTGCCATGGCAACATAGACTTATAGGTTAATCAACTGATCCACAAATGTGTGTGGTCATAGTAAGAAAGAAAAAGAGGGGGGTATTTTTGTAACTACAGTAGTAATTACTACATCAGGGCACTGATACTACTATTCGCAAGGATAATCATAGATACCTCTGTATTCATAACTTTACTGTTTATTTCTACTCAAAACCTAAAAACTGTTCTTCTGTTTCAGAAACCATGCTGTATCTCCCATGGATCAGCTACTTCTGACCTTGAGGTTTTATGCAAGTGGTTGCCACTTAATTACTGCTGGGGATTTTTTAAAGGTGCATAAGGCGACAGCATGCCGCATTGTAAAGAGAGTGTCTGTGGCATTAGCCGAACTAAGGCCCCATTATGTAAAGTTTCCTACCACTAGGGAAGAAATTATAAGTGCTCAACGCAGCTTCAAAGCTGAATTTAATTTCCCCAGAGTAGTAGGTGTCATAGATTGCACCCACATCAAAATTCAGTCACCTGGAGGGGAGAATCCTGAGATATATCGGAACAGGAAGGGGTACTTTTCGTACAATGTACAGGTTATTGCTGGTCCTGATCTGAAGATAGTGGACATCGTTGCGAGATGGTATGGGTCGGTTCATGACTCCACCATTTTCAATAACTGTGAGAGGAGAGCGATGTTTGAAATTGGTCGCTATGGGAACGGTATTCTCTTGGGTGATTCTGGGTACCCACTTCTACCATTTCTCTTGACACCTCTCGACAACCCGGAAACTCCAGCAGAGCTCTTATATAATCAATCTCACATTCGCACCAGAAATTGTGTGGAAAGATTATTTGGTTGCTGGAAGAGGAAATTTCCCATACTGTCTTTGGGTCTCAGAGTGGGCCAACAAACTGGTTTAGCCATCATTGTGGCTACTGCAGTTCTCTTCAACTTCAGCAGAGATATGGGTGAAGATGATGCTCCAGCCGATCCCGATGTAGTTATTGACGAACCTGCAGATGACATACAGCTAGTCCCAAATCCTGGCCCTTTCAATCGAAGGAATGAGGCTACTAGAAGACAACTCATCGAGGACTACTTTCAAACCCTTTTGTAAGAATCCTGCTATTGATGTGATAGAAGCCGCTTTTCAGTGTTGCTTATTTTTATAAAAGAAAGCTTTCCAGTCGGTCAACACAAATTGTGCCCAATTACATTACTACAGGCCACCAGTTTAAATCGGAACGGTTGCTTTAGAACATAAATTTAAAAAATAGTGTAGACAACATCGTTCCTGAAGTTATTCACGTTAATAATAGTAAAACAGTAGAAGAGAGCAATACTATCTGTAAGTTAAATAAGTCTGATGCGTTACACATGTTTTTACGAACGCATGTTATCTGAACATTGTGTATATACAGTATTTGTGCACAAGTGTAATTCATAAACATTGCAGGCCCTACATTAACTAATTTGAAGTGAGCAGGATCTGGTGATGATCTCTTGACGATTGAAACATTTCATCCAACCCCCATTTTTGTACATAAAAGCTTGTTATTGGGAATACCTATATCTTGTTTCTTTCAGGTTAGAGCATGCAAATACTTGTTTTGCCTCCTATTGTAATAGGGCACAATTTGTGTTGACAAACTAGAAAATTTCCTGCTATTTCAGAACAAGTGAACTTTTGTGCTGAATTTCTTAAGCGGTTTGGTGTGGCAAGCATCATACACTCACTGGCATAAAAAGCGAAACACTACGAATTTCAGACAAAAATCAATGTTGAACCGCTTCAAACCTGGTACAAATTGAATATTGTGACATTGCAACGATATGGCAATGTGCTGTTTACGGATGAGTCCCGATTATGTTTGAGGGCACCGGATGGGAGGGAGAGAGTATGGAGAAGGCCCGGGGAACGTTAATCACCCTGTACCTTCTCTGCAAAGACACTGTTCAATGGACGCTCTCTGATGGTCTGGGCTGGGATTACATCGGATACACGCATGGAGCTTGTCCTGATGCATGACAACGCTCGCCCACACGTTGCTGTGTACGTGAGTACCTAGATGAAGTCGGAATTGAGCTCATGGTGTGGTGTAGAGTAATCATTTATAATCATACAGTATAACAGGTCGGAGGACAATACGATGGATTCCAGGTTTCGACATTTCCAAATCCGTGTTTCTTCCTTGTAACAGTTATGTTTATCAATTATTGTGCTAACTTAATTAATGTTATAATATTTCATTAATACAAGGTTTGAAGCGGTCCAACATTGAGTTTTATCTGAAATTCACAGTGTTTCGCCGTTTTATGCCGGTAGGTGTATGTAGGCCTACTTAAATGTAAATAAATCTTGTTGGGATTCTTATGTAACTTAAATATCTTGTGACAACCATATAATTTAAGGACGCCTGTATCTATAGGTAGGCTAACTCTTCGGGAGTGATGAACATGCAAAACTAATTAAATTAGGGGAAATACCTTGTGTAATGATGAATAATAATTGTAGAAAGGATTACGTTAAAGATGTTTTCTCCTCCGCCCACTATAAATAGCGAAATTTTAGTTGTGTCGGACATTGTAGGCGTGATTTATGGGGCAAATAAAATATTGCCAACCCCACGCATACGTGTGGTGTTTGTTATGCTCCGCTCGCATTGTTGTGTTTCCATGTTAAGAAGGCTTTGCATACAATAACAAGCCTAACCTGGGGCTCACGCCCCAGACCCCTTGCTTGTAGCACAAGCAGTAATTTTCAGTCAGACAGAAGACAATAGTATCTCGCTTTGCTAGCTTAGCTCTCTACGCATGACCTGTGTTTTTTTTTTTTTGTACTATACCTTGACAACAGTGAAATGCTGTCAATGTATACGCCTGTGTGCATCTCAGTAACGGTTGAAGACACCTAATGCGCCTCTTTCAGTAACAGATGACAATGACGGTGTAGGATCCACATTCATCACCCCCAAAGAATTGCCGGTACCTATCTATATACCCTTTGAACTGTTGAAACTATGTTCAATTTATTTTGGTTCTACATAGCTTCATGTAACTTTTATGCATTTTTTTAAACAATCTTTCTTTGCATCTTTTAATTCATTTTCTTAGGTTCCTGCTTTTGTTCTTTAGTTGAATTTTTATAGGGTACATTTGATGATTATTGATGTTTTAAGGGGTGGAACAGTGAGGTCATCTGCCCCTTAGGGTACATTTGTCGTTTGTAACTTTTTTAAACAAATATATGTAATTATTGCTGTGTTACCTGTGTGGAAGTGTTCAAACAAAGTAAAAATGGGAGTGGGACTGTATAGATTAGAGATACCTTACACTGGAAAATTCCCCTGGACACAAAACCATGACGACATGGACGACACTAATTAAGGTTTAAACAATGCATACATGTTATGGTCGATGTGTTAATAGGGCTTTACATATAAACACAAAGCTAACCAGGGACTTACGCCCCAGGCCCACTCGCTTGTAGTACAAGCTGTAGAACAGTGGTCTAACATAGTTGCGACTAATGGTTTTGCATTGTCTCACCATGGCTCTAGAAGTGTGCAGTGCAACTCTTCAATTAAATTAAGCAACTTAACACCCGTGATTGCATCCGCATGTAACTACGCACTGTTTGAAATCTTTCCTCATTACAGCTGAGTACACACATTTTTTTCTTCTGATTTGGTAGTTATATTCCCTTTTTTTCTTCGACAACCTTAGGGCACTTCTGATGTCACTGGTGTGCATTAGTCTATTTCGGCCTTGCTTAATTTTTCATATTAAATCAGATTGTTTTTGATTACTGTTTGAGCCTTATTTGTTGGAATGTTTGAATACATATCTTGTACATTGAAAGAATGCATTTTATGATTGTATCCTAGAATTATGTTTTTTACCTTGTTACTAAAATGTATAGAATTTATAAAACTAGTGTTTACCTCCATTTCTATATATTTCTTCTTTAAAAATTGTAGTTCATACTTGTCAGGCTGCTCTTGAAATTTACTATAGCTCTTATTGGCATGTCTTTTTTATGGGTTTTTGGTAACACTCTTGCTGTGCGTAAGCTTGTGTTCATGTTTATTAATTTTGGTGGGTCGTTTCCATCAAATAGGACATTGAGTTTTTTTTTATGGTTTTAAGTTTCTTTGTGCATTATTTGTTGGGCCCTTATTCATTTTTTAAAATGTTGTTTTTGCAATGGTACAAGTCATTGTTTTCAGGCCAGAAATGTCCTGTATGTAGGTATGTGAGCAAGAAGCACTGCAAGATGTTTCTTTCCACATCAAGTATTAACCCTTGTGTGGTCGCATAAGAAACTTATTTGGCTGCACACGGTGAAAAAGACTGTCCAAGAGAATAATAATAATGTTATTGGTTTTACGTCCCTTTTAACTACCCTGGCTTTTAGAGACGTCGGGGTGCTGGAATTTTGCCCCGAAGGGGATCTTTAACGTGCCAGTAAATGTACTGACACGGTTCCCTCGCATTTGCGCACCCTCAAATGCCAGCTGACTGCGCCAGGTTTCGAACCTGCAACCTTGGGCTCAGCAGTGTCCAAGAGACCCTGTATTATTAAAAGCAGGGTAGGCCTATACTTACTGACTTTTCTATTTCAACCCACAGTGCAATATGTCGCACCCCGGTGGAAGACTGCCACAAGTCAAAAAGGACACTTTTTCAGGAGAAGCATTTAAAGATTTTGAGCTAATAGGAAAAGTATAAATATTTCCATAAATAAAGTGAAAGTAACGTATCACTAACTTCTAATATTGTCTAGTACTATGCAATAACATACAAAGTTATTTCATGGATTATAATTATGTGTTTTAATAAAACATATTAACAATTTTGAGTTATGGCAGTTTTCTATTCAGTGACGTAGAATTGCTATTTATGGGATCTGAGTTTTGGCAGTTTTACAGGACACTGACTTGATAATAGGCATTTATAAGTACCACGTAATTCAAAATTCATGTTTTTTGACGTGTGGCAGTCTTCCACCGGGGGTGCGATGTAATAACAAATGAAACAATAAATCTTAGTTATGAAAGTCATTTATGTAAAAGAAATTGTTTATATTCAAAATAGAATGAAGTAATGTAAAATTCCAATAAAGCTTAAATTACTACTAATGAAATAATGTGACAATATATCTTGAAAATCAGTATGTTATAGCTAGTCCCATCTGTTTGCATTTAAGCATCCAACTACTATTTGCATTTAAGCATCCAACAACTATTATAATCTCCCACTCTATTGTAGATACAAGGACACGGAGCTTTAGACCTGTTGTCAAAACATTTGCTTCTAGTAACAGCGCGTTGAGTGAAACTGATAAGAGTATCGCGTTGTTCGAGGGTGAGGTACTGAGGAGGGGAATGTCTTGGTGCCAAACCGGGATTTTGTCCTGTGCTTAATATTTATATTTATTTATAATGGTTTTGATCACTGAGTAAATATATTTCAGCTAAAATGGACATAATGATGCTATTTAGGGCATTCACCATAGATTTTTTTTTCCATTCATTTTGTGTTTTCATGTAAATGTCTTGAAATTATTGAATTATATTTCAAACATACTACCTTTCAACATTCCAAAGTCACTTTATTTTTTCTTGTTCATTTTTTGGCAAGGATGTTGTAGTTCATTGAACTTGTTTTTTTTTTTTTTTGGGAGTTAGTGGTAATGCCTGGGCCATATTATTATGTGCGAGTGCTCACATTTCATAAACTTGTTTCTGAGAAGAATTGGTTTCCAAAGAAAATTTGTTGATTATGAGGATGATATTTATTTTGGTTCCCACTATAGGGCGATTACTACTCAATCCAGAATATGCACAGGAAAAATAGTGCCTGATTGAGTGAGATACCAAAGTGATGATTCAGACTCTGTATTTTTAAATTATAGTGTTTGATGGGTGTTTTGAATATAGTATATGATGTTAAATAAATATTATTGAGTGATAAGCACAGTATCATCATTTGTAAGTGGGAAGTTATTACCCCATTGCCCGCTGTCGGGAATGGCCAGTGGGATAATAATTCCCCACCCCATATTTCATAAAATCGAATCCGCACCCATAAAAGAGTTCCATATTCCTACCCCTCTATCACACTGTATTACAAATGTTTTAAACAATTCTTATTTAGTTATCCTTTGTCGTTTGCCCTATCAATGGGTTAACAACACGCCATGCAAAATAGCTCATCACAACCTTGGTGAATCAAAAACTCTGCAGTACCATCACTGCCACAAGTTCGTCCCTTTTGTAAATCATTGGCTTTGACTCACAAATCTCTTCAGCAATAATCCAAAGCTGTCAACAAATATATAACAGTAGGTAGGAGAATGAAAGTCAAGTGGTTCTAACATTTATATTTTTAATAGTATTCAAAAGAAATAAAATTAATCACAATTGAGTAAAAAAAAAGGATTATAAAAACAAAACTGTGAACCAAAGAAAAAGAATTACATTGTACTTTCATACACATTCTGGATGGGTTTGCATGCTAATGGTAAAAAAGTTAAAACTGAGAGACTGGTAAAAGATTAGCTTAGTTATGGCTAGACTGACGGAACTTGCTTGGCCAACACTCGTACAGATACATATTTTGCATCAAGTACCGGTACATTGTTCTCCCTAGACTTTGGTACCGATTTTGAAGACCACTTGGGGTGACAAAATCAGCTAGCATGCAAATTCTAAAAAAGTACTTTTGCAATAGACAAAACATACACATCCATGCCCATGGCCAGATTCGCTCCTCTCTTTTACGTAAATGTATGAACTTGCAATTGAAGGATGAAGTGCGGACTTCGAAATCAAAAACGCGGCTTGCTATTGGTAACTGGAAGCCGAGCTAGAGTTCAGTTCCAAGGCCAACCGTTTACACCGCTGACCCATACCAGCTGGCAAAAAAGTACAGATTGTCACAAACCTTCCTCACTCCATGACCCGTATGCAGATCGATGCTCAGCGAGAATTTCTAAGTTTATTGCCAGCAAATATGAACTCTGCCTTTTGCGCACGCATGTTCCACACTAAATTAGAACAAGGTAGGCGACTCCTTCTACATTCAGAGGGAATCGGTCAAAGTTACCGGGAGGAGGAGAATAGCGGAAACTATCAACTAGTAAAGCCAGAAGGTCTTTTAATGCTCCCAACTTTCCTATTCTATAGGTTCAATCCCGGCCGATGTCGTCGGATTTTTTAAGATTAGATTTTGTTGAAACGCTCTATCAAACTTCCAACGTTCACCACTAGGTATCAGTGACATCTGGTAGCGAAAGTTGGAACAACTTGAAATTGAACGGAACTAATAGCTCACCCCATGGTTGTCCGCATTGAAGCAGCTACAGCCTCTGGCGAGCCGAACATGTCCTCGGACACTCCCGGCACTAAAAACCATACGCTTAAATAAATAAACCTATTCTATAGCCAAATTTTGTAAATCGAACAATAAAATTTACAATTTTTATTTTGTCAATATACGGACATATTGTGATTTTCTTTAATAACAAAATGTCTAGCTTGTAAATTTCACTACAGCAAAATAACATGTAATTTTGCATTACAGGATTGCTGGTTTTATTTTCATTAGTTTGGTAACACTGAGAAATATGGTTTATGCGTACTCACACCAAGCATTTCAGAGTTCGTGAAAATTTTGTAATTGCAGGTGTTGTGTATTTAATCTGTTTATTATGGAACACTCTTGGGTGTTCTATGAATTATCTTTCTAAATATTAATTTTTTTTTGAGGGCACACAACTGATTTTCTGCACCAGCCTCCACTGAACTTAAGTCAAACTTTAGCATTTCTCTGAACAAATGATCAAGATTTAAAAAAAAAAAAAGTAAATGGTTCTATGGACTAACACAAAAGAGCAGGTAAGTCTACTTTCAAATAGCATTGCCTGTAACAGCTAAAAGGGTAGAATTGGTGACAAAACAGTTTCATCAATAGCACTCTGAAGGTTAAGCATGAAGAGAAAATCGGACAGTGACTGCAGAGGCAAGCACACAACAGAGCAATAGAAGCAAGTCGTTAGAGTTTAAGTCCACAAGCGACCTGCACGCTGTGATGAGGATGAATGGTGAAGATATCACAAACGCCAAGTCCCCAAGCCATGGGGAGAAAATAATACACAAAATTAAAATCCCACAACCCGACCTAGAATTGCATTATAATCTAGCGACTTACCCACTTACAAAGTCATACACTGCACTACATTTTTTCTGAAGGGGACCCCTACATTATTAATATTCCAAGCTACAGGGTCTGTTTTTTAGTTCGCTCCGCATCACCACTCGGAGCACGGCTTGGCTGGCGCAATGACACTCTGTCCCTAGACTTCTAATGCGCGCTTTTCCTCCCCATTCACACTTATTGAAAGTCATTTCTAGTGAAACTATTAGTCTAAATCAGCATTTATTGTTTCACGGAAAAATATAGGCCCTATAATTCTACGAACACTTACTGCGCACCAAACTCCTATCTTTACATCATGAAGTGGACGGACATGCAGCTGGTGGGGATTTTCTACACACCAGTAGCGATTGTTTTGACTATTTACATAGCCACTTAAGTGTAGCCATGCCTCATCACTATAAAACAAAAGTTCTAGGTCAACATTCCTATCGCGAACTGACCGAAGCAACCAGTTACAATATTGAACCCTAGCGAAGCTGTCAGGTCCTCTTAATTATTGGGCAGGGGTGGGTTTGTACTGTTTGGCAGTAAACAGTTTTGTTGCTTTGTGGGCAGAAGATAGTGACACATTAGTTTGTACGGCAAGACGTGACAAGGATTTTGTTGGAGTTCTTCCAAGAGAGCTCCTATTTTGTCAAGCTTTTCCTCTGTTAAAACGGTTCGTCTCTTGCGTGATCCCTTGTTAAGAATGGACCCGCTGGTGCGGAACTTCTTTACTAATTTACGTACCGTACTCCTATGGGGAGGGAGGATGCTAGGAAATTTGCGAATGAATTGAAAGCGGCACTCTGTATAAGAAGAATGCTTCGCATAGCACAACACAATGAATACACGCTGTTCCACTGTATACATCACTCGTTAAACACACAACTTTTGTATTCCTACAGAAACGACGCTATTTTAAAGCGAACACATTGAACACGCTATCAGTACCACAGATGTTAAAACTATTGCTGTGAAGCAATGGTTATCGCTACCGTACTTCATTAGATCATCTTAGCCATCATGAAGGGATATATCTCTCGACAAATGAGTCACATGGCCGGGCTATCGCCTTCCGTGCATGTTCCCCCGATACTCGGAGCAAACTAAAAAAAAGACCCTGTACATCGTTTACCCACTATGGGGAGTAGTGAAACATTGCGATTCCTTGAACTACAAGCAAGGGAGTTTGGGGGCAGTGGAGAAAACATTACGGCTTAATTGACACAATTATTTTTCATCATTACACAAGTTATTTCAGCTAATTTAAGTAGTTTTGTACTTGGTTCATCACTTCCGAAGTGTTACCATTCCTTGACAGATCTTGCGAGAGTTATTTAAGGTAAATGCACCAATGGTCGTCATGTTAAGACAGATTTAGTCAAGGAAATATATACACCTTAACATTTTGGTAAATTTAATCTACAAAAGCACTCTACCTAACCTCAAACTCTACTCAAACACTAGGAAAGTCTAAATATCGAAGATATTCGTTTTAGGAAAAATTACGTATTTTTTAAAAAAGTGTGTTTTTTGCGCCAGTGCTCGGCACGATGTATTTGGATTTTGGGTTCGTATAGATAGACCTGGATTTCTTTTTAGGAAAGATTCACACCATTTCCTTCCTGGCCGCCATCTTTGAAAGGAAAGTCCCTTTTCAATTCTTGTGTGAGGCACTGGAGGCTATTTTGCAAATCGTCCTTTGTTACCGGGACCCCGCTTTTCGCAGTGAGATTGCCCATTGAACGAGCATAGCGTCATCTTCCTTTGTTAAAATGGAACTTAGCCCCATCTTCCTCTCTCTAGGAGATTTTCCTTTAATTTTGTCCGAGAGGGTGTTTCTCGGAACACCATTCCTCTCTGCGGCCTCTTTAATAGTCATCCTCCACAACGGCCTTAATAGCAGCTTCTATTTGCTCAATATCATAATTCAGAACTGTGCGTTTCAACATATTGCCTGAAAGCAAAGATTTAGTCTTAGAATAATATAATATTTTTCATCTCAATAAAAAAAATTAAAAATCCTCTGTAGCATGCCTAGCCAAAAAAAAACTAGGCCTACTGAGGTGCGGCCGACAAGAAGAGAGACCTACGTAATAACAACAATACACTGTAAATGTTTATTGGTTGCGAAAAGTTAACACAAACTTTAACATTATCGTGCACTAGTGTTCGTCACGAATGTGCTCTAAAGTTCGTCAGCTATGACGACTACTGAACACGATGATCAAATGATAATTTAATTAATACAGGGTGCTTTAAAGCCACATTACAAGTATATTGCCGCTGTTAGTTAGGGAATGAAAAGGTCTTGCAAGGAGAAATGACAATGTGCCAGTTTTCGTCACAAATGACTAGCATTGGTAAAGTGTGTTTTTTAAATCCAGTGTTCGTCACCGGCATTTCTCATAAAACTAGGCACGTGAGCATGAAATAACAAATCACATATGTTACAGAAACAATTACCAACTATATCACGCACTTGTAACATTTTAAAATGTCGGAATGTAACACGCATGCACATAATTAACTCGCGTGCCTGCTTAGCACATGAGAGAAGCAAATGGCACGTCAAGACAGCTCAACTCACCGGAGATGTTTGATGCTGGGAATCACCTATTACATCACACGCATGATTTCTCAAAGTTGCTCCTTATCGGCAACGAAGGTATGACGCATCTCGTAAGACTTTGTGTGTTGAGAAAGACCCGTTTACATGCTTATTTTTTGTACTTATATACGAGAGTGACGATGACTGGATCAGTGACGAAAACTGGTACAGTTACCTTAATAAACATCATGCAAGAAATATCAAATTCACATCTCCCAGAACAACTCCTCCAGCACTCAATCTGAACAAAATAAGTTTTCTCCAACAATTATTTATATAATATTAATGACGATTTCAACCAGATGTATCTGAACAAATTTGCGAAACCTCATGACCACGCACTAAAACCCTCCCTCTCCTAACTCTAAAATTGCTTCTAACCACCATTTTGTTGTATACCAGGGAATGAAAAGGTTAAATACTGTCTGGGAACAGCCTGAGATAAGAAATAGCTCCAACCCTACTCAATTTCTGTAGTGTGCTTGCCTCAGTCTTCACTTCTCAATCTTATTTCCTCTTTTCTGCCTCTAACTGTGCTCGCAAAATTTCCAGCTGCAACTTATGCTCCTCCCTTGCAATCTCTAGCCGCAACTTATGCTCTTCCCTTGCATGTTCTAGCCGCAACATATGCTCCTCCTTTTGATTTGCTAGTTTGTCATCCAAAAGCTGGAGTTCTTTCCTATCTTTCTCTTTGCTAGCCTCTTTCGCCAACTGAAAGTTTTCTGCCTGAAGGTGAACTAGTCTTAATTTGGCTTCCCCCAATTCCGTGAAAACTTCGTGGCCTCTCACTCTTTTGCGCCCTTTTGGAGTAGTAGGGGCCTTCTTTTCATCGGCCTTGGGACGACTGGTCAGCAGTGAAGGGTGTGGTGGCTTACGCAACGACTGGACGTTCCAGCTCGTCCAATCGTTGGAGCCTTCTCCTGAATCTTCCTGTGAACACACAAAAATCTTATCAAAGTCAAGTCCTATATTTTAAGTTGGTAACAGGGCTTCAATATATTGGCTTCCACAGTTATGAACCACAACATGAGACATATTCTTGGGTTAAGAAACAAGAGTATTATCTCTCTATTGGGTAAAAATCCACTAAAAACTAGTTACAGATGAAAATTAGTCATGTTGGGTTATATTTGGTTTAGGTTACAATTGGGGTGTAATGCTAATGCTGGACATCATTAATTTGTGTGAAATTTTTATGTGATGGGTGGTTATAAACAGTACTGCCATCAGTACTGTCAGTACTTTCAATGCATTAACTACTTAATTAAACTACGCAAACCCATTAATATACATAGGCCTAGGGGGCGTGGTGGCGCAGCGGTTAAGCTGTTGCCCTCTCACCAAGGTGGACCGGGTTCAATTCCCGCCCAATGCATGTGAGATTTTCAAAGTGAAATGCCATGTCCCGTGATTCGGATTCCATGTAAAAAGGAGGTCCCGTGGCTCATGATCACTTTCCGGCACAAAATGACGCCAGTAATGCGATACAATTCTCATACACTCCCACTGCTGCCTGCTAATAGCATACTCCAAGTCAGTCGGAGTCGTGAAGGTGACCTTGTGGACGACATACAGCGTTGCGACGCTTCCCTCACAATTACCATACTACAACGTGTTAAGATTTTACTCAGAACTTATGGCAGTACTGTCTAATGACTGTCACAAACCTTTGAGATGAATAATGAAAGATTAACACATGAATAAGTAACGGGTTGAAGGGAAACGACTATGGATTACTGAGAAGGTAATGTCTTGACATTTATTTGGAGTTGAAAATGGGAAACCATGGAAACCCACTTCAAAGATGGCCAGCAGTGTGATTTAAATCCCCCTTGTCTATGGAATCTGCAGATAGCTTGGCCCAATGACGTAGTAAGCATAGCTATTGCTGTCAGTTGTGTGTGTGCATTCGGATAACCTTATGCGCATTGGTTATTGGGTCTAGATTGGGAAGGACACAGCAGTGCCCTTCGGTAGGCTACCATCCTATTTTTGGCTGGGTTAATAAAAGTGGGAACCGTTTTGAAAATGGCTGAGGTAGAAACTGAACCCACCACCCTTATTATTAGACTTACCGTGACAGTCTCTGGTGCTGGTAGTATCACGAGAGGTGATAAACGTGGCTGGCTTTGGCCTGGCGCAGGTGATGGTTCAGGCTCTGGTGTGGTATTGATGTCCGGAACAATTTCCATCATCACTGGAACGTCTTCCCATGTTCCCTCCATCACATCATTCTCTCTGTGATCGTCATCATGAGTGTCTGCTATTTTTTCCCACAAAACAAAACAAAACATTGTAGACAAATGTTATGGGAACAAGTTAAGAATACAGTGGCCAGGGAATGACATGCTAATATAAACCAAGCCATGGGTATATGTGTTGAAGTTCTTTTTATATTAAACCTGTATTTGTTCCAATATATCCATTGCTCATTCAGCTTATGGTACCAAACATCCACTACTGCATTCTTAAATTATATCACATAGCCTACAGCATTCCAAATATTAATATTGGCTCTACCTTGCTGTTTCATCTAATCTCTCATCAGACATGCACATTTTAGCAAAAGAGGTACATTAATATTCAAAATATGACATTGAAGAGATTCATGGAGCAAAATTAAAATAGAAAATTGGCATACCTGTCACAGAAATATATTGAGAATCGCTGTCCCATGGAGAATCCAATGGTAACAGCGAAGGGCTCATTAAAGCTCTTACTTTATTGCTGATGCTGTCATCCGCTATTTTCACAGTTGTTCCTCCACCTAAGCATCAAAATATAGTCACTATAGTTTTAAAAACAGTGGGATAGGGACAGAGAAACCAATCAGACCAAAATAGCCTAAATTGAAATCTGGTGGTGAGTGGTCTTACCTGTAATGAAAGTCTCTCGCCTTTCAACAGCGACTGCCTTCCTCGTAATTTTTTTTAAATTTTCATAGCACTTCCTTAGTGAAAATGCCTGCCTTTCGCATTCACCACTTGCGGCATTAAATTCATGGGCTATCTTTTCCCATACCTGTGCCTTTTCTCTGGTAGTCACGGCGTCTGTCTTTTTATTTTCAATTGTACTTTTATACACATTTACCAGGTCCAAAAGGAGAGCTTTCTCGCTGGGCAAGAAGTTCCGGGTTCTCTTTTTTTCATTCTTCCCGTTATCCATCGTATAAAGTTAAAATACGGTATTGATTTCGAGAAAATGGAGCTATCACAAAACACAATGACACGAGACAACAACTTGAACACTTGGAGGGAAAATCTCAGCTGTCTACAATCAAATGATTAGAATGACCAACATTACAAACAGAATCAATATTGGAAGATTAAAACTGTGAGGATTATTTCATACATACACATGCCACGAATACAATAATAGCGATCAAATATATCTCTGGATGCTTCAGTTGTACTTTCTGCTTTATATTGCGCATTATTAATATGCAGAGCAATCTGTTAGCGCGAGATTATATTGGCATTACACACGGGAACGATATACTGTCGAAAGGTTTCACTATTCTTTGCTGCAGGGAGCATTACTCACGCAACGAAGGTCTTTGACTCCCTTCGTAAACTCAGTTCACCTAAGTGAAGTACGAGACGAGTTGGTGCAACACCCAGCCTTAAGCCGTCGTATTTAAGATCGCTTAACCGTAAGCCACCCTTAGCAAAGCAGGGTTTAAGCGGCCTCGTGGTGCAACCGGCCCTAAGACACGATTTTTAGGAGAATTGCATTCTTCCTCCTTAAAATCCAAAATCACTCGGACTCAAATGCATCATCGATGAGAGCGAGCACGCGCAATTTAAGTCTAGTCCAGAAATAAATAGTACCGTACCGTCGTATAACCTAGGCCTACTCAGGCCTAAGAAAGTCCATACTACTTTCTCCGTCCGTTAGATAATTATTCTTTTGTTTGGGCCCGAACTCGGTAACATTTATGTTACCAACCTTGTTTGCTTGTTTGTCACTAGATTATAGGGGCTTTCCGTTCATTTTGTTGATCCTTGGGAAAATTGTATTTCCATGGCAACGTGAACATGGACGGTGAATGGATACATGAGATGAGGAGTTCGCAAATCAAGATAATTATTACGTCTCGACATTTGGTGATTTACAGAAAGCTAATGGTAGTTTCAGTCGATAAAATGGCAGTATATTGTGTGTGAAGTAAGTTCTGTTTTAGGTCGTGCTAAGTTTATAATAATAGAGACATATTGAGATCCTGTATAGGTTAACTGATCTTAAGCTCTTCAATATTTGAGAAGTAATGATGGATGTGATGTTTGTTGCTCGTAATCCAGCCATCGGCTAGAAGTTTAGAAAATCTGCCCGCGCATGAATGAGAAATTATTATAGGCTATGTATTGAAAACGTGTTAACACATACAGTACCAGTAGACTTTTTCTATTGGGATTAATGGCGTACATTATATTTAGGGGTAGGATGAACATCCTCTTTATTCTCTACATGTACATTCTCATCATTTCTCAAACTTTTTTTTCACTTGTTCATGATGAATAGTCTTGTCACTTTATTGCAGAATTACCATGCTGGCAAGAAGGTCGTGTACTGCTCTGAATTGTGATGGCGACATCTAACCAGCATAGGCACCTGCGTGGATTTCCCTTGGATGACCGTATGGTAGTAGTTTTATGCAAATCCTTTGTATAAACCAGGTACAGTATTGTCCATTTTAGTCACCTTTATCTGTGATGTAGATTTGTGTCTGTTCATCCCTGTAGTTGGGCTATTATCAGTCAGTTAGTTGAGGTTTTAAGGGGCAGAACTACGAGGTCATCTGCCCCTATCAGTAGATAGCATAAGCTTCACCCAAATGTTCTCCATGAGGAAGTTTTGTTTCTGGTTTGACAAATCATGATCATTATGTCTATGGTGACACCTTGAAAGAATTATACATGTAATTGCAAGTTTCCACGGTTAACATAGAGCCAAAAAAATTAGGCTTGTGACTGTTTGGAGTATGATAAGTATCAGTAGGGTCCGGATAATCGTGTACTCAACTCCCTCCTCCCAAATGCCTTGCTGTTTGGTGGGTTGTAATATCTGGACGTGTAGCGATGAATTCATAGACTCGCTATTATTACGAAATGCCTCTGGAGCTTTGTCCCATTCAGAGGTAGAAAAGTCTTAATTGGAACAACTGTGAATGTGGATGCCATTGCTATTGTAAACCAGATACCAATTGCCTGATCAGGTATACTGTACTGCCACTTGTCGCACATCAACTATGCACAGTGAACATATACATAACGTCTTTTGTGCCTCATTGTGTAGTGGCTAGTACTCTTGGCTGTCACTGCGGAGGCCCGGGTTCTATTCCCAGCTCTGCCAAGAAGTTTAATTCTGACTTGAGGGTTGTGCAAAAACTGAGAAGAGGCAAGTTCCAATCACACCTTAGCCATCCTGGAAGTGGCTTTCTGTGGTTTCCCCACTTCTATTCCAGGCGTATGCTTAATTAAGACCACAGCCGCCTCCTTCTTAATCCTCATCTGAGTTACAACTACACACACTAATACAGCCTTCACAATAACACCGGTTATCAGACAAATTCCACACACACCTAAGTACACGGGGCGACATGACCACAATGTCGCAAAGCCCTGAAATGAATCAACAACACAATATAATTTCTTTAGGTGGCTTCAACACTGCAGCCCCCTGTGGGTGGGGTTTTAGACTACACCCATGGTATCCTCTGGCTATCGTACAAGGCGACTAAAAGGAGCAACCTTGGCTATTCTTTAAGGCTTCCTACTTGTCTTATGAATTGCCCCCTCAAGGGTGGGAGGGATGGAATACACCCACAGGCAGAGTTGGACGGTTGGCACACGTGCTGTGAAAGTATTCTGGAAATATATATAATCTGGTGTAACAATATGTTAATGTTGTAGTAATTTCTAAACATTGCACTTTGTCAGTACATGTGTGTGTAACCTAATGTATATACTGTAGTTTAATGTAAAGTTTTTACATATTAGGTAGCTACAATCATGTAAGTGCAGTGCTAGGCCATGGGGTCTATCCATCTGGTGACTGGTTTTGGATTTTTTCTGGTCAGGTTTACCATTTTCAACATCCCCCAATGGCCTGGACGGTACCTCGCTTCATTCCAACTGCTTGGTCATACAGTATAACCCCTCAAATCCGAACTAATTGGGGCTGTAGCCTGTTCGGATTTCAATTTGTTCGGATTAGCCGAAATATAACCATAACATAATGACCAGCCCTCGTTACGGTATAGGACTGTAGCCTACATTGAGCGAGGCAGGCTGGTTTGGCGCAAACAGCGAACATGAATTGTGAGTCTGGTCCAAAGTCAACATGACGGCAATACAGCTAATGTCAGTGATGAAGAAGAAACTTCGGCAGACAATGTGACTTATACTGAAGCTGCATCTGCTGTTGACATCGCATTGCGCTTCGTAGAACAACACGCAGCAGCCACGCCAAACGATGTCATCTTAGTGCGACGCTGGCGCACAATTGCCTCCGCGGGAAGGTTTTCGTCACTTCTACAATATTAAAGATAACTGATTTCAAGTGAAAGATTAAGTGATATTTTGTGTGTTTCTATTGCTATTTCATTGTTTTAGCAAAGTGATTACCTACGGAATAATAATAACCAACGTTTCCGTTTCTCAATCCTGGATGGGATAAGTAGTCTATGTAGGCACTTTTACACTATGCTAACTGTACTTCTTGTTAATTTTTCAACTAATTATGTAAAATGCGGTCATAATGTAGAGTATATGATTGTTTTATGACTAAATAAATAAGTTTCTATTTTTTGCGTGTATTTTTTCACACTTCAAATTGTCGAAAGATCTTCGTTCGGATTACCCGGGATTTCGGATTTCCGGGGTTCGGATATGAGGGGTTTCACTGTATTCATTTATTTCATCCTTTTATCAGCTCCTTGTGATGTTGCCATCTATTACGACATCCGGCTGTACACATTGGCTAGGTGGAAACGCATCGACTTAAATTAATGCAATATTTCAATGGTGGTATTGTATTGGATGGCGGTTCACTGATATCTTGTTTCAATTTTTATAGCAATTCATTGGATCTCATCTCCGATCCCTCTGAAAGAATAATAATTAGGTGTAGGTATGCCAGCAGCTAAAGCGCAGCGTTCGGCCATGGGCCCAAGCTCTCTGCTGACTCGGTGGACGTGGGTTCGAACCCCACCATCGCCATCCTTGAAATGGTTTTCCGTGGTTTCCCATTTTCAACTCTAGGCAAATGCTGGGACGGTACCTCTGACAGGCCACGGCCGCTTCCTTCCACATCCGTGCCCAGTTTCATCAAATCATCTCTCATTCCGGTGCGCAGGTCGCCCACGGGCGTTGACTAGAAAGACCTGTACTCGGCCTCTCAGGAGGCCACACGAAAAAAAAAGATGACGGGGTAGATATACGTGCACATGTTTTGAACTTCACCAGTCCTCTTCAACAAAGCAACGTCATCATTGCCTAACTTTAAAACGATAGATTTTAGCATTTAATGTGCGCATTTCAAAGCACACATGTTGTGAGATAATGGGTGAAGTTAAAGTCCAATGTAAATTTATATTTAAAGGGCATAGAGTATTTTCAAGAATATTGATAACTTGTCTGTAGGACACACTCTTTCCCGGCGGCTTCGGTGGCGTAGTTGGTAGCATGCTGAGCTTCTATGCCCAAGATAGCGGGTTCAAACCCGGCCGAAGCTGTCGGATTTTTTATGAGCGTTAAAAATTCCTCAGTATGCCTTTCTTCGGAGGGGAAGTAAAGCCGGCGGTCCCATGTCATAGATTTATGGCATCTTAAAGAACCTTCCACTAATTACACCTGTGTGAAGCTAAATTGGATAGATTAAGAATGTAAACAACGCTCTTAGGTTTCTATGTTCGTTGCCAAGAGCCGACTGCGGTGGCGTTTAGTAGCTAAGTTCTGAACTAGGCCTAGTAGTCATTGACGGTGGCGGCAGAAGTAAGAACTATTTGAAAACTTCTAATTTGCAGTCTGTACTTAAATTAAAACACAGATACACACACTAATACAGCCATCACAATCAACACCGGTTATCAGACACATTCTACACACACCCAAAGTACACGAGGCTACATGACCGCGTTGCCGCAGCCCCTAAACTGAGGAACCAACCAACACTCTTTCCCCTCTCTCTTTTAAATCAATGGGCACAATAATCCTGTGATGCAGATTTTTTTCTGTGTATTTAACAGTAGGCTAATATGATGTGGCTTCGTACATTTGGCCTGCAGGGGTCCTTTTAACATGCCCGAAACAGGAGGTTTTAATTGCCATTAAACTGAGGTGGGGGGTATTAAATGTAATTGGTAATGTGTTGCATGTCCCCTCCCTCTTATTTCTTGCGAGAAATGCTGCATTAACTGGAATTGTGTTGCTTTACAGGCTGAAAATTCATGTTCACCAAAAATAATCCTCTTTGAGTTTACAGCTTCTTCAGCCTGAGGATTGATCGAAGCTAGCCGAGAGGTTTTCCTGCGTTGGAGTGTACTTGGCTGTGGGTGATCAGTTGTTTTCCATCGTCCTGCAGCATAGCCGATCATCTGAGTGCAGCCCGGCATGGTCTTCTTCAATCCTGTCTCCAGTCGACTAAGCCATTGACGTTCGCACATCAGAAGTTATGTCTCACATGTGAAAGAATGTACAATGTGTACCGTGATTGAACATAAATTAATAAATCAATTGAAACTGTCCCCTGCCTATATTTTTTCTGTAGATACAGTTGAAAATCATTTAATCATTGAGGCCAAATTAATTGTAATGAAATTACATTATTGGGCATATACAATTTATTTAGAGAAGGAGGTATAGCAGACAAGAAATCGGCCATATTGGCGTACTGGGTCGGAATAGGGGTACGGTAATTTTGAGGTTATGGTATCTTAATATTGCAAACTTGCATGAAACTTCATGATTTATTTATTTTTATCGTTGAAACTTCAAAAAGACTGTTCGCTTGTACTTAAACGTCTTAAAAGGGCGAAGCAACTGAAAAAAGTAGGAAATAAAAGGACTGTCCTTTTTTTTCTTCTCATCGTACCAACGTCATAGACCACAACGGACGTATGAAATTCAAGTTTACGGTGTCCGTTGCCTCTTAATATTCAATCTAAGTAATATATTGGCGTTGAAAAATAAAACGTAGTTGCTTTAAAGCAACAATAACGATATGTATCCAGATTAATCAAACTCGATTCGATTTCCTCTCATTTCGTAAGTTGGGAAACGTACTCGGCGAAAGCATCCTAGATCCTTCGGTCACTTATATTTCTTGCACAATATACGGCCAGTTATTGCATCTCAGTGGCGTTGGTATTCGCCACGGGGTGCGCATCATGCAACGCTTTTTAGTAGCTTTGCGCACCATGTGCGTTTGAGTTGGAGCCCAAACAATGACGCAATCGCTGATTTTAACGGAACGCAGAAATAGCAGAGAGTTCCTACTCTGTTATTATATGCTCCTTGGGCCTACTAATGTACAAGCTTTCTAACATATTTCTCTTTTTAGCCACCTAGGAGTTGTGGAGGCCATGAGCAAAAAGCTCTTTGGAGGCCTTAAGATTCTTTGATTGTTTTCTTTACTCTGTGCGAGTTTTGTGCGCTTTTTTTTCTGTTGGCATTGGTTGGCTGGCCATCTTGTTGTGTAGCGACTTGCGTTCTTGACAGCGCCCCGGAGCTCCAGATTCGATTCACGGTTCTGCCAATAAACTTTAATTCTGGTGTGAGGGCTGGAACGAGGTGAGGCAAAACTAAGAAAAGGAGGGTTTGATTCTCACCCCAGCCATCCTGGAAGTGGTTTTCAGTGGCTTCGCACTTCTACTCCAAGCAAATGCTGGAATAGTTCCCACCTTAAGGCCACGGCCGCCTCCTTCCCAATCCCATTCCCAATTTACAAATACACGCACTAATACAACCATCACAATAACACAGATTAGCACACAAATTCCACACACATACCAAATACACGGGGCTATATGACCACGATGTCACAGCCCCTAATATAAACTATTCAGGATTATTAAACTTAGTTCACTCATTATTATGCTCAAAACACATTTTATAATATGCTTGCAGTCATGTATTATTTTACCACCGAAGTTTCAGCTGTATTTTGTACAGTTGGACAGCGTTTACATGATAAGTACCCCATAATTTAAAATATTTACATGAATGTTCTTTTGAGCCGTTGGTAATATTCGCTGCTACAAGATACAGCAACATAATTGATACACATATTCAGGAAATATTCCTTCCTTTTTCATATTGAAAATGAAAATCCACAGCCTGATTCCAGTCGTCCGACCGGGTCAGGGAACGGAATGAATGAAGCCCCCCATCTAGCGGCGGGGATATGAACTGTGCCGGCTGCCGAAGCCTGTCACACTCCCCTGGGGCATTGATTAAATGAATGACAGATGAAATTAAATGATAGTGGAGAGTGTTGCTGGAATGAAATTGTGACAGGGAAAACCGGAGTACCCGGAGAAAAACCTGTCCTTTTTCATATTTTTATTCTAAAATTTATATTTATTTTTACTTCTGTTGGGTAAAAAATATTCTCTTAAATGGGAAGTATGCTTGATACACAAAACATCTTGGTGTATGTTGTTTATATTAGTACAACACACAATCATGCAAAATTTCATTGAGATATATTGACTAGTTTTTGAAATTTCATGTAAACGCTGTGCGAAAATAAATGTTTCGGGAAGCAGGCTTCAAACAGGGTAGAATTTAAAGAGACAACTTAAGCGACAGCAGCTAACATTTGGGGGAAGTATTGAAGATATTTTAATTTTGTTTTTACCAAATGGAAAATATAAGAGTAGGGGGGTAGTGGCGCTTCTGCCCCCCCCCCCCTCCCCCACCACCACTACTCCCAATGCGAGCCGATAACTCCCGAACCCGTGGTCGGAGATTCACGAATGAAGTGTCGTTGGACTCGGGATTACGGGGGCTTTGCTATGGACCACTCGTTATATTTTAGAAAAAAGTTTGAAATTTTTTGTTTTCAAAAATAGGCGATAGTTTGAAAACCAAACAGGATAGAACGTTGTGCCATGGCTCAAACGAATGGTCTTTATGACCTTTATTTTCTATAATAAAACTTTTTTACTTTTTATGTTTTTTTGAAAACACTCGAATTTTGGAAATCCTATATTTTGGAAACTAGGAACTCTACAATAAAATTGTTTGACGTAAATCATTGGTCCCTACCCCCTCTACCCCCAAAATAAATTTCAAGTCTCTAGGATGAAAACCTGTAGTAGTGGGATGGTGGGGGAGCTGTCTACTAACTTATTTAACCCTCCTCGTATTTGCCCCGAACCTGATATCTCGCTAACCAATCATGGGATTTGAACATACAGGGTGTCCTAGCACTCATAGTGATGCCCCCTACTTTCCTATAGGCTCTTTATTTAATTAAACGACCAAAACTAAAAGGTCATGTGCTTTTAATATCTCGCGAGCCAATCATGCTAGAGGTGTGTTCGACAGGTCCAAAGACTCGGGCTGACGTCCTCTTTGCTATAGACCACTCGTTATAATTTTTAATAAAATTGGAAACTCGATTTTGGGGTAAACACGTGTTTTCTGTGATTTTGCCGATATCTCACGAACCAATAACGCTAGAGGCATGTACGACGGGTCCAAGGACCTGGGGTGACGTCCTCTTTGCTATGGACCACTTGTTGTATTGTATGTCTACCCCTTATTATTCCCGTTTTTCCAACGGGGTCGGGGATGAGATGCGATGGAAGTCTTGTAATTTTAAAAAATTTGGGAAACGCGATTTTGGGGTAAACATGTGTTTTTTGTGATTTTTGCCGATATGTCACGAACCAATAACGCTAGAGACATGTACGAGATGTCCTAGGACTCGGGGTAACGCCCCCTTTCAAATGTGGTAGATATTTTTTTCCCACAAAATAATTCACAAAGGGCCTAACGCCATACATGTTGAAAAAACGTTTTCTTTTTCCTTACCTGTTTATAATGTCCATGAAGCGTGGTGGTTGAGAGAGACAATACGGCTGGGTGTGTGTGTGTTTCAACGAACCTGTCGCTGACCAAGGTGGCTGTGTTCAATAGATCAATCGATATTTCGACGGGTCGGTGTATGACAGAGCGAGGGTACGTTTTTTCACACCTTTTACCTTTAACGTGTAAACGGTGATGACAACTTGGTTCTATGTTGGTCGAAGCGAGTACAGAAAACAAACTTGCCGAGGAGCAGGAGGTGAATGTCATTTGAGCTTATTGGATGGCGTTGATCTGACTTGACAACAGGTGACGCTTGAAGGTGAAATAATCTGACCATCGTGGTGGCAGGGGAGTGTGAAATGCATGCACACACATGTGTGAAACCACATGTACGCTAAACCAGTGACATCCTGTCTTGCTTCGTACGTGACAAAATGCAAGTCCATGTGAAATTTGATCTGCCACAGGTGTTCGCTTGGGACGTTAGCTGTCCACATGCGCGATAACTGTTAACAAGTTACATCCTGTCTTGCTTCGTACGTGACAAAATGCAAGTTCATGTGAAATTTGATTCGCCACAGGTGTTCACTTTGGGCGTTAGCTGTCCACGTGCATGATAACAGAATGTTCAAAGCGTGGGAAAAAATGATTATACATGCAACGTAGCATATATAAAGACATGTCGTTATCATTTCCACTCTCACTTGGGTGGACTACCTTTGAACACACTGCGTTGCATGAAACCCCTGGTCTTGTTTAACAGTTTTGGTGTTGGTAGAAAATACTTAACCTTGTTGTGGGGTAGGTATTTATTTATATATTTATTCATTTATACATTTATTGATTAATATATATATTTACAAGCAATTATTTATTGATTAGGTAATTAATGATTTTATTTATTTGTTTGCAGATAACCGGCATACCTTACATGTCTGAGGGAGAAGAAACCATTGCACTTTTGAGCCCACTAGAAGGGAAGAGCAACAAGTCACTGCAAGTAAAGGTGAGATGATTTTTTAAACTAACTTGTTTCATTTTTTTGTTTTATGTTTTATTTTATGAAATGTATGTATTTACCTGAATTTAGGTATTTATAGCGGTTTATTTTATTTATTTTTAGAAACTTGGAAAGAATAGCCTTACCGCCGTAGCAGTCGCTGAAAAAAAACAGAAACGCACTAAAGCGAAACCACTGCCAAAGAGTGAACTGTTTAAAACTCAGGTAAGTCCAACTTATAAATGCTATTCCATTTTACCACTACTGAAAACTCGTAGACAAAAAAAATTCATTACCTGTACATGACTGGGACAATGATTGCTTTCTTGATTAATGGCTATGTTGTTGTTGTTGACTGGGAAAAGTACAAGGCCATGTTGGATTTTCTAAAAATAAAAATAATAAATTTAATTTATGGGTGGTTCCCTATGGACTCAACGAATATCCACAGGTTTGAACATGATAATGTGAACAAAATGACATGACATTCATTTTTGTTTATATATTGGTTAAAGGGAGGGTGGGAGAATGTAAATGACTGTAGCTTTATAAAAAAGAAAATAAGTACATGGGTTACTGTTAGTGCCAACATACAGTTTATTTTTAATGGTGTTTTGATATATTAATGTCAATTAACGTTAACGTTTTATTTACAAGTATTGATTGATTGATTGATTGAGTGATGGGTTATTTTGTTTGCTTTTAGGTGTCGTCATGTGCCATTAACGTAATGAACAGACAGTGAACAAGCATGCATTATGCTTTAAAGTACTCTGTGCTCTTGTGCAATGTTAATAACTTACAATAAGAAAAAGTTTTATTATAACACATGGCGTTAGTACCAAATACAACAAGTGAGCAAGTTGGTTTACCACGTGGGTTAAATTTAAAATAAGAACATGATCGATGGTTAACATTTGAATCCTGTCCTGTAGGCTTTTTGTCGACGCATGAACTTGCAAAAGCCGTTTTTTTTACTTGAACCGAGAAGATGTGGTGCGCTGTGTGTTTTGTCGTATTGAACTTTCACACTGGGAAGAAGGGGATGATCCCTTTAGAGACCATTTGCGATGGTCTCCTCACTGTCCTTACATGCTTGAAAAGCAAGTGGGTAACCTACCCGTGCATTCATTTTACCGAACCACAAGGCCTTTGGCCGCTACTTTCGTTGCTGAATCACAAATAAATAATAATAATGATGTATTACCAGCTAACGGTAGTGTCGATATATGTGGTCCATATGCCATATACAGTGTTGAATTGGCGTGTGCTTCTGAAAAATTGGGAGTTTGCAAGACTAAAGCACTAGCACACTCAGAGTACAGATCTGTTGAAAAATGTTTCGAATCTTATAAAAATGTTTGGCCATTAATATTAAAACACCTTACCAAACAGCTAAGTGAAGCTGGATTTTTTTATACTGGTGAAGGGGATAAAACAATATGTTTTTATTGTGGATTTGCTTTAAAGGATTGGCAAATGACTGATGACCCTTTTGTGCAACACGCTCGTTGGTTACCAAACTGTAAATACATGGTGTTGCTTAAAGGTCAGGAATTTGTGAACACTAATCGTAAAGAAAAAGTAATTGCAGCACAAGACATAAAAGTGCCTTTAGAGTTAGAGCACGCGGAGCAAATACATAAGGCTGAAAGAAAAGACTTGTCTCACGAACAGATACAAAAGTGTGACCAACAATCATGTAAAATTTGTTATCAAGATGAACTAGGTGTTGTATTTTTACCCTGTGGACACATGATAGCCTGTGTCAAGTGTGCATTAGAACTTAACACTAGTGCTATATGCAGAAAAGTAGTATCTGCTACAGTTAGGGCATTTCTTGCATAACTAGTATAATTTATTCGCCATGCATAGTGCAAAATCCCTAATTGCACAATATTATTAAAGCTGTTTTAGAGTGTAATAGATATGCTTTTGTTTTGTTTATAGACTACTACAATTAATGTTTTGAATGCTGTGGGACAATCATGTGGCTTAGAGACAAAGAAGCTCAGCGAATTGCCAACGCATATTCCATTCCGCATTATCAAGATTCGGAAATTGAAAACAGCATATGGTGATCGTGTACTTTGTGTATGTGAAAACTTTGAGACATTTCTGCCTATACGGTTTAATGATATGTCGGAAAGTGTTTTTGATGAAGTCAATAATGCTGTGCAACCTGTACACTTAATTTATGAAGGTTTTAAAAACAATAGGTGCATGGTTCGTTTTAATTAAATAAATTTAAAAAAATGTGAAATAATAATGGAAAATATAAGTAATGACAATATACTGAAAAATAAAGAAAATATGTGTATAGAATAGTAATGTTTTAGTGTTTAGTGTTGTCTTTAAAAATATTATGATGAAACAAAAAACAAGAAATGTATGTAAAGTTTGTAAATAAATGCAAAATCATGTTACAATGTTGTTTTATTTTATACAAAGTTAGTATATTTAACATTGCAGAGTATACATGATTATGACAATAAATGCACACTGAATACAAGCCTTTCTCACTTTACAATAGTCTGTTATAGTTTTAAACACAAGGCTTGTTGTAGATTATTTTATAGCAATGTCCATTCAACGTTGTTTTCGAAAAGTGGGAAGCCACAATGGTTGTATAGGCATAAAAACCTTATTGTTATTACTATTTAGTCACTTTGATCCCCTTGCATATCAAGAGCAGATGACCTAGTTGTTCCACTCTTTAAAACAACAACAACAACAACAACACTACTTCTTGCATAGTTTGTGATGTTGATGGCTCTTGCGACGTGGAAGATGGATTAAAAATAACTTTTAGAACTGGGGTTAAACGTTGCTCATTAAACAATGCACTATTTTTAGTAGCAATATGGTTTTCTTGATCCAACATGGCCTTGTACTTTTCCCAGTCAACAACAACAACATAGCCATTAAACAAGAAAGCAATCATTGTCCCAGTCATGTACAGGTAATGAATTTTTTTTGTCTACGAGTTTTCAGTAGTGGTAAAATGGAATAGCATTTTTAAGTTGGACTTACCTGAGTTTTAAACAGTTCACTCTTTGGCAGTGGTTTAGCTTTAGTGCGTTTCTGGTTTTTTTCAGCGACTGCTACGGCGGTAAGGCTATTCTTTCCAAGTTTCTAAAAATAAATAAAATAAACCGCTATAAATACCTAAATTCAGGTAAATACATACATTTCATAAAATAAAACATAAAACAAAAAAATGAAACAAGTTAGTTTAAAAAATCATCTCACCTTTACTTGCAGTGACTTGTTGCTCTTCCCTTCTAGTGGGCTCAAAAGTGCAATGGTTTCTTCTCCCTCAGACATGTAAGGTATGCCGGTTATCTGCAAACAAATAAATAAAATCATTAATTACATAATCAATAAATAATTGCTTGTAAATATATATATTAATCAATAAATGTATAAATGAATAAATATATAAATAAATACCTACCCCACAACAAGGTTAAGTATTTTCCACCAACACCAAAACTGTTAAACAAGACCAGGGGTTTCATGCAACGCAGTGTGTTCAAAGGTAGTCCACCCAAGTGAGAGTGGAAATGATAACGACATGTCTTTATATATATGCTACGTTGCATGTATAATCATTTTTTCCCACGCTTTGAACATTCTGTTATCATGCACGTGGACAGCTAACGCCCAAAGTGAACACCTGTGGCGAATCAAATTTCACATGAACTTGCATTTTGTCACGTACGAAGCAAGACAGGATGTAACTTGTTAACAGTTATCGCGCATGTGGACAGCTAACGTCCCAAGCGAACACCTGTGGCAGATCAAATTTCACATGGACTTGCATTTTGTCACGTACGAAGCAAGACAGGATGTCACTGGTTTAGCGTACATGTGGTTTCACACATGTGTGTGCATGCATTTCACACTCCCCTGCCACCACGATGGTCAGATTATTTCACCTTCAAGCGTCACCTGTTGTCAAGTCAGATCAACGCCATCCAATAAGCTCAAATGACATTCACCTCCTGCTCCTCGGCAAGTTTGTTTTCTGTACTCGCTTCGACCAACATAGAACCAAGTTGTCATCACCGTTTACACGTTAAAGGTAAAAGGTGTGAAAAAACGTACCCTCGCTCTGTCATACACCGACCCGTCGAAATATCGATTGATCTATTGAACACAGCCACCTTGGTCAGCGACAGGTTCGTTGAAACACACACACACCCAGCCGTATTGTCTCTCTCAACCACCACGCTTCATGGACATTATAAACAGGTAAGGAAAAAGAAAACGTTTTTTCAACATGTATGGCGTTAGGCCCTTTGTGAATTATTTTGTGGAAAAAAAATATCTACCACATTTGAAAGGGGGCGTTACCCCGAGTCCTAGGACACCTCGTACATGTCTCTAGCGTTATTGGTTCGTGACATATCGGCAAAAATCTCAAAAAACACATGTTTACCCCAAAATCGCGTTTCCCAAATTTTTTAAAATTACAACGAGTTGTCCATAGCAAAGAGGACGTCACCCCAAGTCCTTGGACCCGTCGTACATGCCTCTAGCGTTATTGGTTCGTGAGATATCGGCAAAATCACAAAAAACACGTGTTTACCCCAAAATCGTGTTTCCAATTTTATTAAAAATTATAACGAGTGGTCTATAGCAAAGAGGACGTCAGCCCGAGTCTTTGGACCTGTCGAACACACCTCTAGCATGATTGGTTCGCGAGATATTAAAAGCACATGACCTTTTAGTTTTGGTCGTTTAATTAAATAAAGAGCCTATAGGAAAGTAGGGGGCATCACTATGAGTGCTAGGACACCCTGTATGTTCAAATCCCATGATTGGTTAGCGAGATATCAGGTTCGGGGCAAATACGAGGAGGGTTAAATAAGTTAGTAGACAGCTCCCCCACCATCCCACTACTACAGGTTTTCATCCTAGAGACTTGAAATTTATTTTGGGGGTAGAGGGGGTAGGGACCATTGATTTACGTCAAACAATCTTTTTTGTAGAGGTCCTAGTTTCCAAAATATAGGATTTCCAAAATTCGAGTGTTTTCAAAAAAACATAAAAAGTAAAAAAGTTTTATTATAGAAAATAAAGGTCATAAAGACCATTCGTTTGAGCCATGGCACAACGTTCTATCCTGTTTGGTTTTCAAACTATCGCCTATTTTTGAAAACAAAAAATTTCAAACTTTTTTTCTAAAATATAACGAGTGGTCCATAGCAAAGCCCCCGTCATCCCGAGTCCAACGACACTTCATTCGTGAATCTCCGACCACGGGTTCGGGAGTTATCGGCTCGCATTGGGAGTAGTGGTGGTGGGGGGGGGGGGGGGGCAGAAGCGCCACTACCCCCCTACTTATAAGATTAGTCTTTCAAATAATTTATTAATTTATTTGATCATGAAAGGTGTACCTCCCCCCATTAATATAGGAACAAACCATTTGCTTGCAGCTCAAAGAGGGTTTACAGTTTGGCTTCAACAGCTTGCACCAGCTAGCGCAGCAGAGGCAACTCCCTCCGATTCTTTTCTCCAAGTGTATTATAGAGTATTGCCAACCTGATTAAGAGCTGAGATTTTTCCGTATTGCCCGGAGTGCCCCTAATACTGCAGACTTCCTTCATACTGCTGAGCAATATTCTGAACAGTTCCTTGTGAAACCCGAAAATGTTGCAGGAACGAATCATCTTCATACTGAGGAACTGTTAGTTCTAAAATAAAGTTGTTTATTCATAATAATATATAGTAAAAACTGATTAAATAACTTTATTTATTTATCGTATGGCTTTGAGTGCCGGGTGTGTCCGAGGACATGTTCGGCTCGTCAGAGGCTGTATCTGCTTCAAGCGGACACCACTAGGGCGAGCTTCAAGTTCCGTCCACATTCAAGTAGTTCCAACTTTCGCTACCAGATATCAATGATACCTAGTGGTGAACGTTAGAACTTTTATAGAGCGTTACAACGAAATTTAACCTAGAAATTTAGCTCCACACAAGTTTAGTCTGTGGAAGGATCTTTTATATGCCATAAATCTATGACATGGGACCACCGGCTTTACTTCCCCTCCGAAGGAAGGCATAGTCTACTGAAGGATTTTAACGCTCTTAAAAATCCGACGACTTCAGCTAGGTTTGAACCCGCTATCTTGGGCACAGCAGTTCAGCATGCTACCGACTACGCCACCGAGGAGATTAAATAATAATAATATAGAAGGATAATTGAACGGCTAAAATAATAATATTATTATTATTATTATTATCATCATCATTGCTTATCACCTAAATAATTCTCATTCTTCCTTCTTAATACATTCCATTCTACGTCATCATCGTCGTCATCAGCGCTTGAATCATAATAGAGGTCGCTATTTTAATAACACAACATGAACTACCTAAGTGTATTTTGTAAAGAGCGCGCTAGGGTTATGTTTCTTCTTTCGCATTCAACAACGGAAGCAGCTGTGAAGATGGCTTGTGCGCGTGATCAGAACTCCCAGTTCCTGCTCTTGACTGAGAACTGATTTCACTCGTTCTGAACGAGTTCCAGATCATGTTGGAACAGTGCAAATAGGGTGTGTTTCTATCTCCCAAAATTTTAATAATGGCACCCCGTGGCGTTAACGAACAGCTGATTCCTCACCTCAAGTTAAAACGCAATGAGAGTGAAACGCGAATTATGATCCGCGTCATCCTGACTTGTTATTGGCTGGCAATTATTACCAGCCATTGGCTGCCCGCGGATTTGTTTACAATTATCACCAACATGGCGGCGAGAGGAATAGATTTCTACATCAATTAAATTGCTAGAAATCAATTCCAGTTCATGACAGTATGAAGTGCAAATCACTTATTTATGAGGAATTTTATGTACGTTTATATTTAAATTGAAGCGTGACACTGTTCATCAAAATTTGTGAAAATAAAAGTACAAATCAACACTCTTGCCAATCAACTGAAAGTTTCTACTACTTTGGATGTAAATCAATTGGCTGTCGTTTCCACCAGTTTTATTCATCAGTTCGAAATACATTCAGTACAATAACCTTTTGTGCACTATAAAACTACATTATAGACCATTGCATATTGATGTTGCTGTCTGCTTATATTTACCAATTTCATGACATGTAATTTGTAGGTTATGCCTAATAAGGCATATAATTTAAGTGGCCGTTTGTAATGTGAAGTCCTTACTGTATTTATGTACAAATATTATGGTTTAACTAATGAAGCAAGGATTAAAAGTGCTGTTTGCACTGCCACTTTTTTTTTATTTTTATTTTTTTAAATATTGATATGTAGTTTCTCAGTCTGGTAACTTCTTGGATTTGCCTGAGATAGATTTATAGTAATATACTACCTTATTAACCTGCAGGCTGAGTTTTTTTTTAAACATGCCCAGATGCATACAGTAGCATAAGACCTACTGCAAGCTATGTCGATCCTAAATGTGGCCTATTATATTGCTCATGTCAAAGGTCGTCCTAAAGTTTTAACTATTGAGACTTGATTTGCATCGAAGATAATTTCAGCTGAGTCTGGCAAGGCTTCATAAACTTGGGTGTGACTTCACATTTTCATTTTTCCTACACAGCTTTTGATACCAACCACAAATCACAGTGCTTCAAGATTTGCTCTCATTAAACATCACCAACACTTTATTTTTGCACTGGTGGTGGGCTGAGTTGGAGTCTACAGAAAATAAAGTTGAGAAATAAAAATACATCTTAGGTTTCCATGACACAGTTGCATTTTATCCTACTTTATCTCCACTCAATATACCAATCCTACCAATGTTTCCTAATTCCTCATGCTGCATAAATAAACATGACAGATTACAGCATTAGCAATGATGACAGTAATTTATGAATTGCTAAAATGTTTTTAAAAGATGCATAGAAAGTGGCTTGATAAACCCTGTATCATCAATCCATTTAAACATTCCCACAGAGCTCTAATCAGAAGCTCATTTTATGTGCAACAGGCATGTGGAATAAACCTCCCTCCCAATAACTTGTAGGCCTAACCTGAGCATAATCCATGTTAAGAGCTGTTTTTTGGTTCACAGGAAAACCTACCATTTAAAATCTTGCACATAGGCTACTAATCATATTATGGTGCAATTAACTAGGGTAATTTTAAAAATCCTGGCTATCAACTACTGATTTAAATATTCCAGACATCTTTCTTAACTCCACTTTTACTGACAGCATGTAAGTCCTTACTACTGTCTTTCAAGCCATTGACCAGTTATTTTTTTCATGAGGAACTATTTTAGTCATTCTTCTCTATGTGAAATACAGTTGATGACAACTGCCTGGAAGACTCAGGTGTTTTTTCTTGTGTCGCTTCTCTGGTTGCCTACGACACTTCCTAATTATTAACAGAACGTTTCATTGAATTGTTGTATCCAATTGACCAACTGGTAATATATTATGGCTTGCTTTAATATTCCTATGATACACTTTTAGATCCCATACATTAATGAAATATACAACAACATAGGCTGACATGTTGAACCAATCTCCCATTCCCTAACACTCCCAACTAATGGGACATAAGCTACCTAGTGGTTGGTCTCACATGGCTTCCATCTACATGTACCGTACTAGGTCTAGTAATACCATAGGTATTGTGACTGTTTGTCCAACTCCGTCAAGGAAACTAATTCTGAACTAAGATCTGGAATGGGGTACACTGTCCCACGAGGGCAATCAAGGACAACTTGTATCATTCAAGTGATTTTTCTATTTCATTTTACCAACTAACCAGGTGCCTGGAAATGCTAGTGAAGGAGGAAGCTAAGTAGGCTAGCCTACTGGTAATCACCATTCAGAGAACATTCTCAGCGACTTGTCTATGCATAGGCCTATGACACAATTTTCAGAAATTGATACAGTAGTCACAGAACACTAATGGAGCCCAGTACTCACAGCTTAGCATAGGACGGAGTGGATTCCAGCCACAGATTAACTTATGATCTGTCAACGGGTTTTCAAACAAATTGAGCACACACCCAAGTACAGGGGTCTTGACCATGATGTTCCAAGCCTCTAAATGAAACACTCCTCTTTAAGATCCATGGATCAACATTCTCCTGATCTCAGTGTTCTCTAGTTTCTGATGGTTATGGACATTATTTTTATCCTGATAACTTCATATTTTAAGGGGTTGGGGTACATGCCCTATTCTTAATTAGTTCAGCATAAGATCATTGAATCCCATTAAGCACAAGAAGTTCCGTTAAGAACTATACAGCCTACTTTTCATGCCAATGATTATTCTACAGAATATGAACCTATCTAGAATAATGACGAAATTAAGTTGGTAATATCGAAATATCTAATTAGTTCAAAATATACCTGGTATAATGTAGCCTAATAGAGCACTACAGTTGGCAGCCCTGGTGACTGAATATATTCTTAGTTCCATCTCTTAAGGTACAGAATACAAAATTTGGTTGAAGTCCAATGGACGTTACATGCAGTTAGACACTGGATCTATCAGCAGGCGTAAAAGCATGTTGCCAACAATACCATGCGTGTGCTGGTCAGAAATAATCTGAAATATTATGATATCTTGTTGTGCCAATTTTGGATGAAATCCATTTGTTAGTATAGAAGTTACATGTATTTTAAAATTGGACATATCAGCAGGCATAGAATCATGTTGTCAGCACTGCCTTGTATTAATTACTCCAAATTAATCTAGAATGTCAGGTGCTATACGTGTGCAAAGTATAGAGCTGTTGGCTTGCATACTTTCTGATATATTGATATTAGGGTAAAAAATATAGACAGCATTTATTAACAGTTGGCAGCCCTGATTGCACTGAAGAATACTTATAGTCATATCTGATATGTTACACATAGCACATGCGAAATTTGGATGAAATCCTACTGATAGTATAGAAGTTACATGTATTTAAAAATTGGCCCTATCAGCAGGCTTAGAATCATGTTGGTAGAACTGACGTATATAAGTTACTCCAAAATTAATCAAACATGTCAGGTACTATACGTGTGCATAGTTTAAAGCTGTCGGCTTGCACACATTCTGATATATTGGTATTTGGATAAAAAAAATAGAGAGAGCAATTATTAACAGTTGGCAGCCCTGGTGGCTCCTAAGAATACGCTCAGTCATATCTGTTTATGTACAGATATTACATACAAAATTTGGTTGAAATCCAATTGATAGTGTAGAAGTTATATGCATTTAAACATTGGACCTATCAGAAGGCTTAAAATTATTTTGGCTACACTGTCATGGTTGGCCTCCTGGAAATTAAACTGAAATAGTATTATCTACATGTGTGCCAATTTTGGAATAGCTCCTATGCATACCTTGCAGGATATCCAACATGGAGCTCAAATTTCTAGTGCGTTTTTTCAGCAGTTGGTAGCACTGACATAATTTTCAAATATGGACGTGAGCTATTCCGGTGCACATCTTTACTCATACTAAATTTGGTTTTGATTGCTGCAGCCGTTTAGGAGTTGATAGGGGGGGGGGGGACACACACACAGCCAGCCAGACAGACAGACAGAAGGACAGACAGACAGACAGACAGACAGACAGACAGACAGACATTTGCCCGATCTCATAAGACTACTTTTTCCTCATTTTTGCAAAATGTGAAAAGTAGGCTAAAAATAGGGAACATCCATAATGATACTTGACCATAGGAAAGGGAGAATTTAAAAAACTGAACCTCTCTGGACATTGATGCAGATGACTCCGAGTAAGTAGGCTAGATCAAAATGAACATTTTTCAGTGTTGCCTTAATAAAGTTTGATAACTTTCTACCGTTCAACATGAATAGGCCTATATTGGATGGGAAATATTTTTAATATTTGCAGAGATTACAAGGATGACTTGTTGACGTATCATTATTTTGTTAAGCGAACATAAGTTCCAAGTCCATTGTGGTGTTTGAAGCCATATTTTCAGTGTTGCCTTAGTAAACAAGAGTTTAGTGCTTTTCAGTCGGTCAACACGAATGTACCCAAAAGAGATGGGTTATGCCCTAGATATGGCTAGATTTTATAGCCTAAGTGTATTGGATCTGATGATGATCGCTTGACGATCGAAACTGGTCATCCTAGTGTTTTATTAATCTCATGTAATTTATTTCAGGATTAGGGCATAACCCATCTCTTTTGGGTACATTCGTGTTGACCGACTGAAAAGCACTAAACTCTTGTTCCAAGTCCATATCGTGTTGGAACCCATATTTCAGTGTTGCCTTAGTAAACGAAATATTCAATGTCTTTCAGTCGGTCAACACGGTTGCACTTAATGGTAACGAGCATTATTTCAAAAACTAGAAGAAAAAAAAACTGTAGGCTACATGCTGACCTAACATGTCAAATCAATCATGCCTACAAGACAACAAAAATGCTCTATGAAAAACTATTAAAACCCCATAATGGTAGTCAAAAATAATCTCAAACCACCGCCACTATTTCGCGAAGGTGCAGAAAAATCTTAATAAAGTACAGCTATTCGTAATAGTTGCTACTGTTGTGATAAACAGCTACTGAGTGATACGCCCCCGAAATATAACTAGCTTAATGTCTGCAAGATAACGAGATTGCCAAATAAAAAAAACACAATGCCACCCACAAATCTATAGAAGGCAACACTAAAAATGGCTTATCTAATCCACAAGTCACCCACCCTTGAATTTAAGTAAGTAATTTAAGTAACTTAGGTTATGTTAAATTGAGGTTAATGGCGGAATTGATTGCGGCTGTGTGGCGGGAAGGACCCAATAAGTGCTCAGCCAATCAGGGACGTTTTGATTGGAGACCATGCTCGGAAATATTTTAGATCGTTTTGATTCACTCGCATTCGTTAAGCCCCCACCCTAGGCCGTGGCAGCGAACAAAATGGCGGTTTAACGAACACGACGGGGTGCCATTATTAAAATTTTGGGAGATAGGAACACAGCCATAGAGAACTAGCAGTTCAGAACTCGTTCGTGAAGTTTGTTGGAACGGTTCCTGCGCTACTGCGCATGCGTCGACAGTTCTCGAACGATAATTCGCTGTGTTGGAACAAACCTAAAATGTCGACATTTTCCTTAACAACAATCTATTATCAAAGAGAACAAAACATATCTACAATGGCATTACATATGCCAGTTCCAAGTACCGATCGTAGATGTCGCATTCAACTACTCTTGGTCCCCTACAGGAGGTGTGCTTTCATTTCCCGAGGTTATGTGTGATGATTATCTTACGTGATTTCCGGCGATAACTTTGTTCCGGACACAAACACTCCTTCGTCTGTTGTGTGTAGTCGTCATTTTGAGAGTCCCGCGCCGTAGTTGTGATCGTTTAATCATGCACCACGAAACTATCCTGAGTGTGGTTTTTCTACACTCTGCCCAGGCAAAAGCCGGGATAGTACTTGACCACTGCTAGTAACGCACATGATAGGGACTTCTTTGCCTCTGATACTATTATAAATTTATATGATATGGAACGGTAAATCAATGGGAAATGCACGCACCTGTTATTGAATAAAATAATAGCAACCTTTAATCGATCTTAACTTATTAGCAACATGTATATAATGGAGATTGATTGTAACACACAACGAAAGAGTAAGTAATTATAAGTACACGCAAAACCAAAGAACATCTCAGTCTCATTGTCCAAGCGAGATCAACTCCACCTACATCAATATTATGAAACCATTGATGGCCATGACATGCACCCCCACTTACATAGAAAACACAACAGACTGAATGTTTACATCACTAACTGACTGGGACCAAACGTTACAGTCTTTTTAGTTTTGGGAACCAGTGTCAACACCACCGAGAGAGAAGGCCATGCAATAGGATTTGTGACGTCATAGCCCTCCGGCCATCAGCGAGCGCGTTGCCCAGCTATGAACAAGCTGTGAGGAAACGAGACTATTTTTAGTGTTTACTTATAAAATTACGTTCTACAGACGCGAATAAATAAATAACGAAACGATAAATGAAACACGGTCAGAAGTTGATGCGATCGGTACATTACACAAATAAATCGACGTTTTCGGTCAGACTCGATAAGAATGCATTTCGAACTTAGCGAGTTTGAACTTGACCGAAGACACTGTTGTCTCAGCAATAAATGCGATATATAGAAGTATTCAATCAAAAACTTGAAAAGCTATTCAGCCCATTTTAACGTGAAATGTCGACTACAAGAAAAGACACATAGTTAGTTAGTTGTTGTTTTAAGGGGCGGAACTACGAGGTCATCTGCACCAAGACACATACACAAATAACCAATTAATCTGTAACAGTTAAAACAGAAATTACTATAGGTCCAGGTTTGACTGCAACCTCTGGCGGGAAATGTAATTCTGATTTGAGGTTTGAAACTAAATTCACTCAGCCTCACTGAACTGAGAAGAAGTGGTTTCGATTCTCCTTACTCCTCTAGGTAAATGCTGGGATTGTTCCTAACAGAAGACCATGATCACTTCCTTCCCAACTCTAGCATCACAATACACACACTACCACATACAATACACATACAAATTCTACCCGTATCCGAGTAAACATGGCTGATGACAGTGATGTCCTTACTCACTCACGAAGCAGCAACAACAACAACAATTAGACACGGAAAGTTTTCCTCCATGATAAGAAACCAGGCTGGTAATAATTATAATGCCTATGACAGAATAGGTTGGTTGATTGGTTCCTCAGTTTAGGGGCTGCGACAACGCGGTCATGTAACCCCGTGTACCTTGGGTGTTTGTAGAATCTGTCGACTAACTGGTGTTAATTGTGATGGTTGCATTAGTGCGTGTTATCTGTAATTCAGGTAAGGACTGCCGACGATAAATTTCAATAGTTCCTATTTTTGCTACCAAATGCTACCGTCTACGACACCTAGCTATGAACTTGGCTACTAGATGCCACCACAACCGGCTTATGGCGGCGAACGTTGGAACTTAATAGAGCGATAATCAAATCTAACCTACAAATTCAGCTTCACACAATTGTAGTTAGTGAAAGGTTATTTTGCATGCCATAAGTCTATGACATGGGCCCGCCGGCTTTACTTCCCCTCCAAAGGAAGGCATACTGAGGGATTGTTAACTCTCTTAAAAATCCGACGACTTCGGCCGGGTTTGAACCCGTGATCTTGGGCACCAAAGAGGCTACCTACTGAAATGGAACAGAGCAGCAGTCTTAAAGAGACATGAGAACATTTACCAAAGAACAAACTTATTGATTCATGTATAACAGGTACAGTATCCTCAACACTTTGATGCTCATGTGTATACACTGAATGGGCAATCCGTATAAGTTCCTCAATTTCTAGCATTGCACATAACTGTCTTGGTAAATATATGTTATTACAACGTTTCACTACTGTATTCTATACATACGAGGAGGCACTCAAACCTTCTGTTATCTTAATGCAGCAACGCAAGTGTTCATTCAAGTGTCAATTAAAATATAATATATAGGCTGCTCGATTCCTCTTTAATGTAATTCCCCTCAGGATGAAGACACGCGCTGTTTAAGCTCACCTTCAGTTCCTGAAAGTAGCTAAATAAAACTGCTTCCAGATTCTTCGCCAATGTCTGCATACATTCAGCAAGAGCCTATGATAAACTTTCATTTTCAATCCAACACCTCCTATCATCTGGATCTTTCATCTGGATATTGCAGTGCCAGAAATACTCTGGGTAGTTGTGGAACCGAGAAGGAATGTCATTCGAACATGACGAAACAATAATTGTATCACCTTGTATTACATTAGTTACTCTATTTATTCTAAATTTATTCAATCTCAAACCTGATTCACACACCCATCTTGCCCCGCCCCAATAATAAATGTAATGAATGAGTTTAGTGGAATAGAAAAACGGATTAATCAGAACCTGCTACGGCCTAATGACATAACCTGTACGGTAGCACATAATTTAGGTTAGAAAATTCTGAATTTTACAACTAAATGAATTTTTACGAACAGAGGGGCTAGACTAACTATCTGTTTACTAATCTTTAATCAGTCTCGGTTTATACATATCTTGGAATGTTTTGTAGGAATATATTGCGGTGAAGAGCTGGTACCGATTTCGAATTCTTCCCTTCATAATTAGGAAAAGGTCCATTGGTTTAATTGCCTGAACAATTTGGCATAACGTAACACTGCACTGATAACCATGAAGTGTAAGCGAATAGGAATTCCGAGAAAATCAGTACCGGGACCGTAAACACTAAACACACAACGTGGAAACCACTCAATAAACACGAATATTATTCCTGTGTCTCCATGGCCACACAGCCGTTGGGTAGTGACGTCACTCGCATATTCAAACCGTATTGCATGGCCTTCTCTCTAGGTGCTGTTGCCAGTGTTGTCCTCAGTTGGTTCACATGTCTTTTTAATGTTCTTCCTGAGTCCAATACGACCAGGTAATGGAGTTTACCAAGTTTTTTCTGGACTTCCCCAAACTGCCAATTTGTTGTTGATGAAAAATCGGGCCTGTATTCTCTCCCCCGCTTCAAACGAACGTGCTGGTTTATCAGCAAGTTTTGATGCTTGAGGTCGATATGCAAAAATTGCATTCAAGCGGATCCGTAGCTTCCGGTGCAAATACAACTCAGCTGGTGAGTAACCACAAGCAAGTGGTGTTCCACGGTAACGGAACAGAATGTTCTGTATCTTATCTTGGATTGATGCACGGTCGTTCGAAACAGTTTTCAACCTGTGCTTCAAGGTCTGTGCATTGCGTTCTGCAAGGCAGTTTGTAGCTGGATGTCCTGGCGCAATGAACTTTTGAAACATTCCATTGACTGTAAAATAAGTATGGAATTCCTCGCTCTGGAAAATTGAGGCGTTGTCTGACACAATAACTTGCGGATATCCATGTGCGGCAAAAATAGTTTCCAGCAGAGAAATTCTTGTAGATGTAGTGGGTGCGGTTTTGGCAATCTTTACTTCAGCCCACTTAGACTTTGCATCCACACACAACAGAAAATAGGATTCTTCATATGGGCCTGCATAATCGATATGAACCCTTTCCCAATTATCTTCAGGAGGATTCCATGGATGTACAGGAACTTTAGGAGGATTCGATTGGGTTAGGGCAAAATTTTCACATCCCTTGACCAATCTTTCAATGTAACGATCAATGCCGGGCCAATAGACATACCGGCGAGCAAGCTGTTTCATTTTGGTAATGCCTAGATGTGTTTCATGAAGTTCATTAAGTATGCTGGAACGCAGGGTGCCTGGGATCATAACCCTGTCCTTTCGAAAAAAATATACCAAATAGCAATGTAAATTCAGAGTCTTCTGCTTTGTTACCAAGATTGTGAAGAATTTTTCTGAGTTCTGGATCTTTCTGGGTTTCTTCTTTGATTATCGAAGATGTTATTTTGTCACTTGAAATCTGGAATATCACCTGAGCGTATAGCTGATTTACTTCCTCACCAAGAAGCTCATCAACTGAAGTTCTGGATTTCTGAATTGGAGCTCGGGACAAACAATCGACGTTCTGGTTTTCTTTTCCTCTTTTAAATTGTACAGCGTAATCAAATCCAGAAAGAAAAGAATCGTATCTGAGCAGGCGGGCAGATGTCATCTGTGGTAATGGCCTATGGTGGTGAAAAATCCTGGATAATGGCTCGTTGTCGGTTATTAGCAAGAAATGTTTGGCAATCAAATAGTTGTGGAAATGGGTCACACCAAATACGATGGCAAGTGCTTCTCGGTCTAGCTGACAGTAATTTCTTTCTGAGACAGTGAGTGAGCGCGAAGCATAGCATATGGGTTTTTCAACTCCCCAATAGTATGGCCCAATACAGCAGCTATTCCTGTTGGGCTTGCGTCAGTTGTCAAAACAAGAGGTAAACTGGTATCAAACGGCGTAAGTGTTCTCTCACTGCAAATTTCAGCTGTTAACTTCCAAAATGTTGGCTCGCAATTTGATGTCCATGCCCAACGTTCACCTTTCCGTAACAGACATCGAAGAGGATAGGAAATAGTCGAAAAATCTGGGATGAATCGGGAATAATTGGTAACAAGTCCCAGAAATCTTCTAACGTCATCAACATTAGTTGGACGTCTCATGTCTTGGATGGCGCGGACTTTCACTGGAGATTTGTTGATCATGTTATATTCCACAATGTAACCAAGATATTCAATTTTCTTTTGAATGAATGAGCATTTTCCTTTGTTGACATGAATATCATAATTTGACAGTCTTTGTAGGCAGGATTGTAAATTTTGTATGCATTCTTCCTTCGTAGATCCGTGGACGATTATGTCATCGAAGTAAGATTCGGTTTTTGGGAGGCCCTTCAGGATTTGCGAAAGAATTCTGTTGAATTCGGATGGAGCCGTCTTTATTCCAAAACTGAGACGATGCATTCGATAGGTGCCGCGGTGAGTTGAGATTGTCTGGATTATACGGCTCTCCTCATCAACTTTGATATGTAGGTAAGCCTTGAACAGGTCAAGCTTACAGAAGTACCTTGAACCACGGAGACTATGGAGGATCTCATCAATGCACCGTATGCAGGGCTGTATTTCTAAATAATCTAAGTAGGCTGCAGCCTAGAGCGACATATTTTCAGGGGCGGCAGTTTGGCAATTTATTCAAAAGTTAACACGAAGTACTGTATTTCAGACGTTAATAATATTTTCCGTGATTCCATGATTATACGGCTCTCCTCATCAACTTTGATATGTAGGTAAGCCTTGAACAGGTCAAGCTTACAGAAGTACCTTGAACCACGGAGACTATGGAGGATCTCATCAATGCACCGTATGCAGGGCTGTATTTCTAAATAATCTAAGTAGGCTGCAGCCTAGAGCGACATATTTTCAGGGGCGGCAGTTTGGCAATTTATTCAAAAGTTAACACGAAGTACTGTATTTCAGACGTTAATAATATTTTCCGTACGAATTAAAGAATACACATGTTACTTTTCCTGCCTTAGAAGAATTAAGAACTATCTGCGAACAAGTATTTTTGAAATACGGTTAAACTCACTTTCATTACTTTGTATTGAGGCAAATACAACAAAAACACTTTCATATGAGGACATGATTAACCGGTTTGCCATTAAGAAATCTCGTAAGAAAGCTATGTAAATTTAAACATCAAAATTACGTGGGGTGAGTTGTTTTAGAGAAGTTTGTATATTTCTCAACAAATAAACCAGTAATTAACTACATGTTGTAGAATTTCATTTCACCGTGTAGGATAACTTAATTCAAATTGAACACAGCTCTTCAATTACGCAAAGATAGCCATTAGCATTAAAATATAAAAATATATGTAAAATAGTGATCGCTGATCTCCAAGAACAAATTAATTAATTAAGTTCGAAACTTATTTCATTTTTAACGAATCTTGAAATTAGTAAGTAAAAAATACAAGTAGATAACTATTTTAGGAATCTCTGTTTCTCGGGCTTATAGGTCGTGTTCCTTGGAACACGACCTATAAGCCCGAGAAACAGAGATTCCTATTTCAACGCCGGTCGTGAAAGTCTACATTTTTACTTAGATAACTATTTTCATTATATAATAATGTATTATGTAAACCATTAAAATTGTAGTTTTATCTAAAATGAATGAACTTAATGTTTAAAAAAGATGAAAACGCCAAAGAAATAAATCCTTTTGTTGTATAAAACATATGTATTAAGCAAATATTAACTATAGAGGGGGCGGCAAATGGACTTAAGCCTATAGGCGGCATACTCTTAAATCCGGTCCTGGCCGTATGGGGTGATTTGCCTGTACTAACCTTTCATTTACCCCACATTTGTAATCGACGCACAACCGAAGTCCACCGTCTGGTTTCGGAATTACCACTAAAGATGAACCCCAGTCACTAACAGCTACAGGAGAAATGATGCCATCTGCTTCCAGCAAATCCAACTTTTTATCTACGCTTTCCCGCAGTGCAAAAGGAAATTTTAGCACCGGAATCAACCTCGAAACTTTGAGATTTTCCATTTAGTGTGACAAAGATGAGGTATTTATCAGTGTCAGGTACCATTTCGAACAAATTGACAACGTCACGTTGCTGTAGAACCGCTCTTACTTGGTTGATGCCATAGACATGTTCAGAATTACTAACGAGGTTATCAGACACAGCATGGAGTGATGATGGAGAACTGGAACCACTTGATCTGTTACGTGAGGCTGCCAACAAGGTTGAAATACATACTTTTGCATCATGAGCGTCTTTTCCGCAAGCTTCACATTTAAGTTTGTTCCTATCAACGCGACAACTGTTTATTCTGTGGTTGTCTTTCCCGCATCTTGTACAGAGATTTTATATGCCTAGAGCCTTGTAATCAGGTCTCCCTCTGAAACGCTGCCTTGAAGAGGTGGAGATTCTATTATCATCTGTGCTGAAACTTGAATGACTAGGGCTGGAGTTTTTGCTAATTCTTTACTCTCAATTTTCGATGCTTCAAGAGCAATAGTGTAATGTTTTCTTATATATATATATCAATATAAGTTATTGGCAAACCAACGGCAAATAACCCAAAAACCGTGGATGCAGAATGTAATAAATATCCCGTCAGGCGCCAGCGAACAAACTGATGGTCTGTAAGCAATTTATAAAATGGTAGAGCAAGAAGACTCGTTATCTTCGAGTAGTAGGGTGAAATCTCACCAACAAGGATTCAAAGGATAAAAAGAAAGTGAATATATAGATTGTGATGTAACCTATAATACCACATGCAAAGTGACGGGAAGAGTTTATATTAAATACTAATAATATTTATTTTTTTTGAACTTGTGGTAAATCATATTCCATGCTTGGCGGCTTCGGTGGCGTAGTTGGTAGCATGCTGAGCTTCTATGCCCAAGATAGCGGGTTCAAACCCGGCCGAAGCCGTCGGATTTTTTAAGAGCGTTAAAAATCCCTCAGTATGCCTTCCTTCGGAGGGGAAGTAAAGCCGGCGGTCCCATGTCATAGATTTATGGCATGTTAAAGATCTTTCCACTAATTACACCTGTGTGAAACTAAATTGGATAGGTTAAGAATATAAACAACGCTCTTAGGTTGCTACGTTCGTTGCCAAGAGCCGACTGCGGTGGCGTCTAGTAGCTAGTTCTGAACTAGGCCTAGTAGTCGTTGACGGTGGCGTTTAGCGGCAAAAGTAGGAACTATTTGAAAATTCAAAGTTGCAGTCCCTACTTGAATTAAAAAAGTCCTCTCGGCACGCCGGAAGGCGGAGGTAGATTTCACCGGACAAACTTGGGGATAGGCGAAAATAGGCAGAATATGCAGATTTTCGTAGAAGGATCAGACCTCATTTAATGCGAGAAGGTATTTTATAATTGGAGCTTAATTAACTTTGTTTTTCGTCATTTTATGCTTATTTTAAACATTTTATTGTCTTATGGGAACGGTAACCTTCTTGTCATTTGGGGTCCATTTTTATACTTGTGGTCACACTGTCCTTATGCTAGGTTTCGACACTGATGTGCAACTATGTAACGGTCTGTTACTTCTTCACGCAAAATTATATCTACCGCAGAGATTTTGGTTGGTTCCTCAGTTTAGGGGCTGCGACAACGCGGTCATGTAACCCCGTGTACTTTGGGATGGCTGTATTAGTCTGTAATTCAGGTAAGGACTGCAGACGGTCAATTTCAAGCAGTAGTTACTAATGTTGCTACCAGGTACTACCGTCAACGACACCTAGCTGTGAACTTGGCTACTAGATGCCACCGCAACCAGCAACTCGCAACGAACGTTGGAACTTCCCCTCCAAAGGAAAGCATACTGAGGGATTTTTGGCGCTCTTAGAAAATCCGACGACTTCGGCCGGCTTTGAACTCGCGACCTTGGGCATAAACATTCAGCATGCTACCAGTTACGTCACCGAAGCCGCTTCACACTTAGATGGAAATCTGAATCTGATCTCGTGCAAGTGCGTTATCTTGGCAACGTCTGATGGCTCATCCCTCATCAATTTAGTAGTGTTGCCATGGCAACCACTGATAGGTCTTGGCATTTTCTTATAATTCCGAAATTATTTTTCTCATCCCTTGGCATAATGGTGGGTTATATCAAAAATTCTTTCAGACAAAAGTTTTAGGTAATTATTATGGGAATATTGTCCATTTTGTACGGTTTTGATATTGTGCCTATTAAGAGAGATATGATTAATGTTTCCCGAAAAACCCACTTTTTCCCACCCCTTTGGTCAATGGTTGGTGCTATAAAAAAAACTCTGCAAACATACATTTTTGGGCTTTATCCGACACATAGTATGAATGTTGAACGGATTCGATATTTCACATATTAAGAGAGTTATAGCAATATTTCACTTTTTCGAAAAAAAAAGCCCCCCATTTTCACCCCCCAACGACCGATTTAGCCCAGTAACGAACTCGACCGAGATTTTATAGGTATACGTATTCGGTAAAAAATTCAAAGTGATTGGTACAAAATTACGGCAGTTATCGTGTCCACAATAAACTGATATACATATACATACATAAATTATATATAACTTTTGAACTGACGGTGGTTTTGGGGCCTGGGGATGTGAAACGCGAAGATATGTCGAAATTTTCCGGAAGTCGAAACATGGTACCCATTGCAATAGTTAGCTTTCTAACGAAATCTACCTCTGGTTGGTTCCTCAGTTTAGGGGCTGCGACAACGCGGTCATCTAACCCCGTGTACTTTGGGTGAGTGTAGAATCTGTCTGATACACGGTGTGAATTGTAATGGCTGTATTAGTCTTAATTCATGTAAGTACTGCAGACGGTCAATTTCAAGCAGTAGTTCCTAATGTTGCTACCAGGTACAACCGTCAACGACACCTAGCTGTGAACTTGGCTACTAGATGCCACCCCAACCATCAACTCGCAACGAACGTTGGAACTTCCCCTCCAAAGGAAAGCATACTGAGGGATTCTAGTGCTCTTAGAAAATCCGACGACTTCGGCCGGCTTTGAAACCGCGACATTGGGCATAGACATTCAGCATGCTACCAGTTACGTCACCGAAGCCGCTTCCCACTTTATCAGGCGGCTTTGGTGGCGTAGTCGGTAACATGCTGAGCTTCTATGCCCAAGATACCGGGTTCAAACCCGGCCGAAGCCGTCGGATTTTTTAAGAGCGTTAAATATCCCTCAGTATGCCTTCCTTCGGAGGGGAAGTAAAGCCGGTGGTCCCATGTCATAGATTTATGGCATGTTAAAGATCCTTCCACTAATTGCACCTGTGTGAAGCTAAATTGGATAGGTTAAGAATGTATACAACGCTCTTAGGTTTCTATGTTCGTTGCCAAGAGCCGACTGCGGCGGCGTCTAGTAGCTCAGTTCTGAACTTGGCCTCGTAGTCGTTGACAGTGGCGCTTGGCGGCAAAAGTAGGAACTATCTGAAAAATTGTTAGTTGCAGTACTTAAATTAACAAACAGATAACACACACTAATACAGTCATCACAATTAACACCGGTTATCAGACAGATTCTACACACACCCAAAGTACACGGGGCTACATGACCGCGTTGTCGCAGCCCCTAAACTTAAGAACCAACCAACCAACCACTTAATCAGATGGAAATACTGAATCTGATCTCGTGCAAGTGCGTTGTCATGGCAACGTCTGATGGTCCATGCCTCATCAATTTAGTAGTGTTGCCATGGCAACCACTGATAGCTCTTGGCATTTTCTTATAATTCCGAAATCATTTTTCTCGTCCCTTGGCGTAATGGTGGGTCATATCAAAAATTCTTTCAGACAAAAGTTTTAGGTAATTATTAGGGGAATATTGTCCATTTTGTACGGTTTTGATATTGTGCCTATTAAGAGAGATATGATTAATGTTTCCCGAAAAACCCACTTTTTTCCACCCCTTTGGTCAATGGTTGGTGCTATCAAAAATCTTATTTGACATAAATTTTTGGCACTTATCCGACACATATTATGAACTTTGAATGGATTCGATATTGCACGTATTAAGAGAGTTATAGCGAAATTTCACTTTTTCGAAAAAAAGCCCCCCATTTTCACCCCCTTCGACCGATTTAGCCCAGTAACGAACTCGACCGAGATTTTGTAGGTATACATCTTCGGTAAAAAATTCGAAGTAATTGGTGCAAAATTACGGCAGTTATCGTGTCCACAAGAAACTGATATACATATATATATACATATATATATACATAAATTATATATAAACTTTTGAACTGACGGTGGTTTTGGGGTCTGGGGGATGTGAAACGCGAAGATATGTCGAAATTTTCCGGAAGTCGAAACATGGGACCCATTGCAATAGTTAGCTTTCTAATGAAATCTACCTAAAACAGATACACACACTAATACAGTCATCACAATTAACACCGGTTATCAGACATATTCTACACACACCCAAAGTACACGGGGCTACATGACCGCGTTGTCGCAGCCCCTAAACTAAGGAACCAACCAACCAACCATATTCCATGCTTACTAGGCTTACCTTTTTATTCACAGATTAACAAATATAGGTTAACCAAGCCCTCTCTCCGAAACAATAGGAATTTTTATTTGTCTGTTATGTCTATTATTTTTGGGCGTATTTCAACAACATAACATGTATAACATTTACGTCTCTTCATATATTAGTCTAACTCCAAACCAATCGTATTTTATATATTTACTAGCAGTAGTACCCGGCTTCGCCCGGTGGAATGATGATAATGTTTTAAGGTCTCCTTAGAAATATAATGGACTTAAAATCTAAGTCATTTGCCGCCAAAGACAATGAGGGAGTAATATCTAGGTCATTTGCCCTTTTGATAAGGATGATAATAAAAACTACTGTTGAATTGACACGTCAAACTTACAAACTACCGTAATAGAAATACATATTTCAAAATTCACAGGCGAGGAAGACTTATTGTGTGTGGTGATTAATGGTGGTGTAATGGGCGTAACATCTACTGTAGGTCATTTGCTCTTATGATGAGGATGATAAGGGAAACTACTACCGGAATTGAATTGACACTTCAACGTATAATGTACACAATGTACTGTAATAAAAATAACTATATGGCGGCTTCGGTGGCGTATTTGGTAGCATGCTGAGCTTCTATGCCCAAGATAGCGGGTTCAAACCCAGCCGAAGCCGTCGGATATTTTAAGAGCGTTAAAAATCCGTCAGTATGCCTTTCTTCGGAGGGGAAGTAAAGCCGGTGGTCCCATGTCAGATTTATGGCATGTTAAAGAACCTTCCACTAATTACACCTGTGTGAAGCTAAATTGGATAGGTAAACAACGCTCATAGATGTCTACGTCCGTTGCCAAGAGCCGACTGCAGTGGCGTCTAGTAGCTAAGTTCCGAACTTGGCCTAGTAGTCGTTGACGGTGGCGCTTGGCGGCAAAAGTACGAACTATTTGAAGAATTCTAAGTTGCAGTTTGTACTTAAATTAAAAAACAGATAACACACACTAATACAGTCATCACAATTTACACCGGTTATCAGACAGATTCTACACACACCCAAAGTACACGGGGCTACATGACCGCGTTGTCGCGGCCCCTAAACTTAAGAACCAACCAACCAAAAATAAATATTTTAAAAATCACAGTCGAGAAAGACTTTATGCGGCGATGATTACTGGTATGATGCGCTTAACATCTAGGTCATTTGCACTTATGATGATAATAATAAGGTAATGAAAAAATGACTACTAAACGAACATGGTGTTATTTTAAAACTGATATAGGTAATTCAGGTGTCTAGCTTCGATGTCTTCCAAAGTCTCAACCTTATTTTCTGGCTTAGGCCTGTACTGGATGCGTCTAGTGAAAGAGCGTACTGCTCGGCAAAGACAAAGAATATAGGTCCAAGCTGCACGAACCTGAGATGATCGCAGATGATGACGAAATATGATGACACACGTTCGGGGTTCCCCGTCCTATACAGATTGACCGGGAATCACTCACTGTTTCGCAACGGCCCTGTGCTGGCATCAGCATAGACAGCAGGAGATAACACGGCGGGCTCTGGAAAGAACTCTCAAGTCACCTCGCAATGAATCAGCAAGCTATTCTCACAACTGACCCCTCCCCCCAGGGTCTAACAACTTGTGGGACGTCGGTTGGCGACCACGGAACCCCAGCTGAGTCTGACATCGCTTCTACTTCCTGGTGCCGGGCTCATTTCAGTTCTCTTTCCTGTCGGCCTCCCTTGGACAACTCTTGTTCTCTTCCGACCCAGACTGTATTAGGGTATCCGAGGGCTAGGGAGTCTTTCAATTTCCCGCCTTAATTGGCTTTGTCTCATCTTTCCTGATACCCTCATTCTTCGAGGGGTCTGCCTTCTTTTCCTTTTCATAATATCTCCTGTCTTCTGCTCAAGGCCCTCAAAGAGGCAGGGTGTATGTAGACCCACCACTTCTGGTACACCCTCAAGGGCTCATGACTGGTGAGTTAGGAAGCTGGCAACCCCGAGGAATTCCTGAGCTACATGCAGGGAATGGAGTGGTATGTCAGAAATTTCAAGTGGACAGTGTTACGCATCGGGTTCCAAAGGGTAAGAATACACACTTTGTTTTCGATCGGTGAACGATGTAGATTTGTACCAAAGGGCCTTAATGCGGGAAATGGAGTGGTCTATCCGAAATTTCGAGTGGACAGTGTTACTCGTCGAGTTCCAAACGGTAATTATGTAAAATCTGGTTGAGATCGGTGAAACGGTGTAGTTTTGTGCCAAGGGCCAAAATGCAGGGAATGGAGTGGCCTGTCCAAATTATAAAGTGGACAGTGTTACTCATCGGGTTCCAAAGGGTAAGTATACACATTTTGTTTCCGATCGGTGAACGATGTAGATTTGTGTCAAAGGGCCTAAATGCGTGGAATGGAGTGGTCTGTCCGAAATTTCGAGTGGACAGTGTTACTCGTCGAGTTCCAAAGGGTAATTATGTAAAATCTGGCTGAGATCGGTGAAACGGTGTAGTTTTCTGCCAAAGGGTCAAAAAGCAGGGAATAGTGTGGTCTGTCCGAAATTTAAAGTGAACAGTGTTACTTGTCGGGTTCTACGGGTAAGTAAATAATATTGGGGTCAGATCGGTGAAACGGTGTAGATTTGTGCCAAACAGCCTAAATGCAAGGGATGGAGTGGCCTCGCCGCAATTTCAAGCAGACAGTGTTAGTCGCAGTGTTCCAAAGGGTAAATATACAAATTTTGGTTGAGATCGGTGAAACGGTGTAGATTTGGGACAAAGGGCCTAAATGCAGGGAATGGAGTGGTCTGTCCGCTATTTCAAGCAGACAGTGTTACTCGCTGGGTACCAAAGGGTAAGTTTCCGAATATTGGTTCTGATCGGTGAAACGGTGTAGATTTGTGCCAAAGTGCCTAAATGCAGGGAATGGGGTGGTCTGTCCGAAATTTTAAGTGAACAGTGTTACTCGCAGGGTTCCAAAGGGTAAGTATACAAAGTTTGGTTCAGATCGGTGAAACGGTGTGGATTTGTGCCAAAGGGCCTAAATGCAGGGGATGGAGTAGCCTCTCCGCAATTTCAAGCAGACAGTGTTAGTCGCAGTGTTCCAAAGGGTAAATATACAAATTTTGGTTGAGATCGGTGGAACGGTGTAGATTTGGGCCAAAGGGCCTAAATGCAGGGAATGGAGTGGTCTGTCCGCAATTTCAAGCAGACAGTGTTACTCGCAGGGTTCCAAAGGGTAAGTATACACATTTTGGTTCAGATCGGTGAAACGGTGTAGATTTGTGCAAAAAGGACCTAAATGCAGAGAATGGCGTGGTCTGTCCGAAATTTCAAGCAGACAGTGTTAGTCGCAGTGTTCCATAGGGTAAATATACAAATTTTGGTTGAGATCGGTGAAACGGTGTAGATTTGGGCCAAAGGGCCTAAATGCAGTGAATAGAGTGGTCTGTCCGCAATTTCAAGCAGGCAGTGTTACTCGCAGGGCACCAAAGGGTAAGAATACGAATTTTGGTTCTGATCGGTGAAACGGTGTAGATTTGGACCAAAGGGCCTAAATGCAGGGAATGGGGTGGTCTGTCCGAAATTTTAAGTGGTCAGTGTTACTCGCAGGGTTCCAAAGGGTAAATATACAAATTTTGGTTGAGATCGGTGAAACGGTGTGGATTTGGACCAAAGGGCCTAAATGCAGGGAATGGGGTGGTCTGTCCGAAATTTCAAGTGGACAGTGTTACTCGCAGGGTTCCAAAGGTTAAATATACAACTTTTAGTTCAGATCGGTGAAACGGTGTAGATTTGTGCAAAAGGGCCTAAATGCAGGGCATGGGGTGGTCTGTCCGAAATTTAATGTTGACAGGGTTACCCGCAGGGTTCCAAAGGGTAAGTATACAAATTTTGGTTCAGATCGGTGAAACGGTGTAGATTTGTATACATAACAGACAGACAGACAGACAGACAGACAGACAAACTTTGTGCTTTATATATATAGATAATTACAGCTTTTCCCAATCCGCTTATTTTCCAATTAACTTTTCAATATCCTCCTCTGTTGAGCTCTCTTCTGCCCCAGAATAAACTATATATCTTCCTCTTTGCTCTCCATCTCACGCCCGTGTCCATCCAAATGTAGTTCCAATTGTCCTCACCACTCAATCAATAGCAACAGTTTCCATATTGCTAGTCATAGATACCATGTCTGTAACGTATCCACATGATACGCACTTTTCAGTTCAATACTCTATGGAATACATATAGAGATGGGACTATCGACTACTTTTAACCAACGACTGACTAGTCATTCATTGGTAGAAACTATCGACTAGATAGTCGACTACTTTCAGTCGAATGGTTACCTGAATTCGCATTGCTCCTAAGCGTGTTGTTTCATGTATTCGACTGAAAGTAGTCGCTTCTAGGCAGCGTACAAAGTACTGCAAGCCGTTACCGGCTGAGTTGAATCGTACCAACAGATGAAAATCAAACTTCTCCTTAACCCACCTATTTTTGCAGACGTTAGTTTGGACTACTCGACGCTCGGCAACATGCAATTGGTCAAAGTTATTTATTTATTTTTACTGTGCTTCGAAATGGTGGTTTACGTCGTGTAGAGTGCAGCCATTATTTGCAATGTTGCACATTTCATTTAATGCAAAATGTGTGAGTAAATGTTCCCCGATACCGGTATTGATACAGGGCACATTACCTGTATGTACTGTGGATAAGTGAAGTAATAGACCAATACTTAATTAACCTAAGAGTAAATTAAATCACTATTACTGAGCGGGAGTTCTTAAGTACCGGGAACAATTCCATAGCCAACATTGAAATAATCACACTTCATATTTTAATACCAAAAAATAGTAAAATATGTCCATAGAGTCATAACAAGTTAGGCTATGTGTTCACTAATTTAATCCTCTCTGAAGTACTAAGAACGTAGAGCTGAAATACGACTTGAACAAGAAAATTACGGCCTATAGTAAATACACACGAAAATAGAACACTTTAGAACAGCAACGAGGGCGAACTTTCAGTGGAGATGTTGGCAACAATGTAAATACTAAGTTTTTTAATGCGCGCGCTATCCATGTGCTGAAACAATTGACGACCAGAACGTAAAACTATCCGAGCGCGTTCTACATGTTAAAAGTTAAAACACAATTGGGATATGTCGTTTGCAAACGACTTGTTTATGTTAGGGTGAGTAGTCGTTGAATTCATCCGCCTGTTTTTTAAAAGCAGTCAAACAAGTCGATGGATTTAAAATTTTTCAGTCGACTGCTGCGGTGCTGCCCATCTCCAAACAATTGACGACCAGAATCAATTTGTGCGTACGGTCAAGCTGTCCTCACAGCACCCGCCGCAATAGATGTAGAGATTCACATCACCACTCTATCTTATGATGGATGTCAGTACATAAAATCAGCCATAAGGCAACGGCAGTTTAACCACAGACAACGCTACAACTCTTCCATCCCTGCCCTCATGTCTTTGCCACTAACCCCCTCCCACACAGCACGCCACTGCTCTGACACAGTTGTTAGGTGTTACAAATCAATTCTTCAACTCATGTCTTCAATTCAAGAACAATCACTTTTATTGTACACAACAAGGAGCATCACTATCCAGCCATTACATTCAGTTACTCCTGTCCCATCTTGCTCATCGATGCCCCAAGGGTGCCAACTTACAAAACACAAATTTAATTACAGAAATACATTCACAAATTACAGAAACACATTCACAACATTCTCCCACCTTGAAACGGTAGGTTTCAACTAAAAGCACAAAGATAATACAAAACATAGGAATAAACAAATATTTACAAATTCAGTTTGGTTGGCCTTTTAACAACCCTGCCCCTTCTTGTCAGAGCAACAGCTTCACTCTCAACTACTTGAGGGGGGTTACTAGAGTCACAATCAGGCACCAAGTCAACAGCATTGGGACCACACAAAGAACCATCACTATTTTCATAAGGAGATCCAATCTCCATCAAGCACAAACGTTGGACTGGTCGCAACAATTCACTCTTAACTGTTTTTACCTTTGCCACTCTAGTTACTCCATCTTTACCGGGGAAGATCTCAAGCACTCGAGCCAATTCCCAATCAATTCTTTTCTTTTGGTCAGACACAACCCATACAACATCTCCCACCCTGACATTCTTAGAAGACTTAGCAGTGTTTAACATCAGAGACCCTAGGTATTCCTGACGAAAACGTTCTTTTAGGTTTATCCTAACCTCAGCTACATATTTCACCCTAGCAGAAAGACCCTTTTCATCCACTTCGTCAAGATCAGGCACCTTTGTCTCAAACTGCTCCTGCAAAAACATAGCGGGCGTTATTGGTCTCAACTCATTAACATCTTCAGACATGTAGGTAATGGGACGCGCATTCATAACAGCCTCAATCTCGGTAATCAAGGTCATTAGTTCACAAAGATTTAATAACGCACGACCAAGGGATATTTTCAACAGTCTTTTCATCACCCCAATAAGCCGCTCAAAAAATCCACCCCACCAAGCACCTGTGGGAACATTAAATAGCCACTGAATTTTCAATTCATGTTCAACTGTAGTCTGCTTAATGAGGTTCCAAACTCCTACAAAGTTAGTACCATTATCACTATACATAGTTGTGATTCTGCCTCGTCTGGCAATCATTCTTCGAAGAGCATGTAAAAACGATTCTGTAGAGAGCGACTCTACCACTTCAAGATGGACTGCACGGTATACAGCACAGGTGAACAAGGCAATCCAAACCCTAGTACCATCTTTTATGAAAAGAGGTCCAGCCAAATCGACTCCGCATACTTGGAACACCTTTCCAAGATTTACACGGTTATTAGGTAACCCGACAGGTGGCGTTCTCACTGGTTGGGCTTTGTGCCTAAGACAACGAACACATTTACTAACAACACGTCGGGCTAATCGTCTACCTCTGACTATCCAGTATTCTTCTCTCAGGGCTCCTAACACAGTACTTGCTCCAGCATGGTGCATTTTCTCATGACATTCTACCACCATGGACTCCACTAGTTCACACTGAGGTAGTAAAATGGGTTCCTTGAACATGGGTGTGAACTCATCAGATAATATTTTAGTACGAACTCGAATCAAGCCATCATCATCAGTTTTAATGTTGAAATTATTTACATCTAGAGGGTGACTACTCTGAATCCACCGTACTAATTTTAATTCAGCATGTCGTACTTCTTTGCCAGTCAACTCCTCTCCGCAGTTTGAACTTTTCCCACTAGCTTTCTCAAGAAATCGGTAGATCCAACCAACAACACGCACATTTTTCGAGAAAGAAGCAAAGTGTGTGAACAAGTTTTCTCTTACATCGTTTGTGTTGTACAAACTAACAGCCGTTTTCTTCGATTCCTCTTCTGTAGGGGCTATTTTCACAGTTAACCACTTGTTCTCATTCTCTAGGAGCCACTGAGGACCCTCCCACCATTTTGATGCAACAAATTCGGACAACAAGCATCCTCGGCTGAGTATATCAGCAGGATTACAATCGCCAGGAACAAATCGCCACTGCTCGGGTGACGTCAACTGGTGGATTTCCTTTACCCGGTTTCCAACAAAGGTCTTCCATTCACCTTTCTTGATCCAGTAAAGAACAATCATAGAATCAGACCAGTACACAATGTTGGAAATATTAGTCGATTTACTAATAACAGAACCAAGCCTTGCTGCAAGTGTTGCCGCTACAAGCTCTTTACGAGGGATTGACATGTCTTCCATTGGTGCAACTCTGGACTTAGCTAAAACAAATCGAACATTAAAGCCATCTTTGTTTTCATACCTCATAAAGGCACAAGTGCCCAGTCCAAGGAGACTGGCATCACTGAATACATGTAAACAAGCTGTGTCAGAGACACCTCTTAAACATCTAGGCACCACAATGCTGTCAATCAAATCAACTTCAGTAAGCCACTGCGAGCACTTCATTTGAATTTCTTTTGGAAGGGGTGTGTCCCAGTGTAGTTTGAGCTTAAATGCCATTTGCAATGCAATTTTCAGATGGAGTAAAGGTGCCGATAACAAACCCAATGGATCAAACACCCTGCTTATAATTGACAGCAATTTCTTCTTAGTTAATTCATTGATTTTCTCTTTTGGATCGAAGCTAAAGTTGCATCCCAACAGATCATCTAAAGCATGCCATTTGACACCCAAGACATTTTGTGTCACATCATCTCTTGACAAAACCCACCCACGGAGTTGGAAACTGGCTTGAGACATCACATTTGTAGCTTCGGACACAAATTCCTTGGCATCACTCAGGGACTGAAATGAACAAAGGCAATCATCCATGTAAAAGGAATTTTTCAGTCTTTCAACTAAGTCACCACTTAGAGTATTCAAATGATGAGTGATGGTGGCATTCAGCAAAAATGGGCTACACACAACTCCAAAAACTACACGACAGTGACGCAGCGTTATAATATGCCCATCACGCCACCACAAGAATTTTAACATTTCTCGATCCTCAGGGTTCAGTCCAATCATTAAGAAAGCCTGTTTTATGTCTCCCACAACACCGACCTCCTGTAACCTGAAACGTAATAGGATAGGTACGATACTAGCAATCAAGTTTGGTCCCGTTGCTAAACAATCATTTAGAGAGACGTTTCCAATACTTTTCGCCGATGCATCAAAGACTGGGCGGATTTTAGTTGTTTTCCCATTATTTATAACTGGTCTGTGAGGTAGAAAGTGCCCTATGTTTTCATCAGATGTTATTTCAATAATCCCATCTGTTTCCCATTGTTTAAAAACAGTATCATACGCATCATAGAGTCCATTGTTATCTAAACGGCTTACTGTTGATTTCAGACGACTTTCAGCTATTTCACGATTAGTGGGAAGAGGGGGGTGCTCATCAATCCAGGGCAATGTTACTACATACCGACAGTTTTCACCTTCGAAACGAATTGTGTCTTCAAAATTTCGCAAACATCTATCATCTATGTCCGACCTTTTTGTTTCTGTCTGTTTCTCAATTCCAATAACTTCTAAGTCCCATAAAGGATGGTGTAAATTGAGCAAAGAGGTCACAAAGTTTGTCATACTGCTTACCTCTTGCCTCTCTGCGGTACCCAGGAGACACCATCCAAGCTTCGTCTCAAATGCTAACAGCTTAGAGTCAATACATTTCACACCTGTAACAAGTTCGCCCATAACATCAGCTCCTAACAACACATCAATAGGTCGGTTAACTCCATCATCTGTCAATGTAATACCATGTGCAGCCACCTTCCCTAACAAATGCGGATCATTCACAGGTGGTATCAAACCACAAATCTTCTTCTCCCTAAGTGCCTTAAGAACAAAACTGTTATCACCCTGTAAGCTAGTTAGTTCAATTTCATGAATTGGATGTGATATTTCAGATGACACACTCCCACCAAACAGCATAATATGACAAATATTTTCACGACCACATTCGATCAAACCCAATTTTTCACAGATAGCTTCCGAAATATAACTGCGGTGTGAAGCAGTATCAAGTAATATTCGAACAGTGACACCACGCAATTGTGCTACTAATGTTTTTAAAATGACAGTTCCACTAGGCCCTGCAAATAACGATGCTGTTCTGCTGGGTTCACCAACACACATGATATCATAGTGCCTCCCTTTACATTTACCACAATCTATTCTTTTCCTACACTGCTGTCTCGAGTGACCTCCCTGCAAGCATGCAAAACAAGCTCGTTTTTCTTTTACAGTTTTACGACGGTCCTCAACCGACATTTCTTTAGAACACTTGTAAGAGGGATGGTTCTCATTACAAAACAAACAGGTTAGGGTTACTTTGTGTGGCCGTCCTGTTTGCTGATAACTTACCCGATTCTGCCTGACAGTAGGAGTGAAAGAAACGAGAGCTGCAGCTGTTGGCTCTGTTCTGGGCGCAGTGAATTTATCAACCTCATTCACCTTAGCATGATTACGCAGTCTTTGTTCACTCTCGGCTTCTTTGCCCAGAAAACACAAAAGTTTATCAATTTTATTACCACCATCATCGTCCTCTTCTGCTGCTCTTCTTTCCCCTATTTTCAAAACATCAATGGGGAGACATTCTTCAATGAGTGGAACTAAGATTGCTGCCCTATCAGAATTCATGCCTAATGTTTCTAGGGATCTCAACTTAGTACTTATATTATCATACAGGTCAGTCACAGATAAATCCGAGCGAACCAATTGCAACAAATCTTTATACATACAATTTATAACCATCTCATCTTTACCAAAACGATTCTTTAAATGGTCCAAGACTTTAACATAATTCTCACTTGTGTGTGGATAACTGTCAACTAACTTCTTAGCCTGTCCCTTCACTGACATTTTTAAGTAACTAAACTTATCAACATTCGTAATGTTAGAATCCTCATGAATCCTTTGAAATTGTGTCCAAAAATTTATCCAGTTACCTGGACCCAAGTCGAATACCTCAAGCGTGATTTTCGGCAGCCTTAACCTCTCTGACGACATGGATGACGACGCCGAAGCCACGTTGCTCTGTACGCTGAAATTATCTCCTGCATCAACACAACTGGCAACACTAGGTTTTAATCCTTCCACTTTATCCTCGGCTTCAAGAAGTGCTTGCAGAAGATCTTCTTGAACGGTAACACAGTGCATTGTTTCTTCGATACAGGCATCCTCATTTCCGTCAACATTCAACAACTCGTTCAAGATGCTTTCGTCCAATTCTTTTAAGGTATCCGCAATTGTTCGGAGAGTATTTATTTTCACACGTAATTTTTGGAAATCGGCTTCAACTCCGACCGCTCCAATAGCTTTCGTCGCACTTGCCCGATACGCACTTCTCTTCTTTTTCAACTTTTCAATCGTGGCCATTGCGAGGCAACAAATTCAAAACAAAACAAAACAGGGAAATTGTTTACCAAACCAACTTTTTCAATCCAGTCCTGTCAATGGTCGCCAAAATGTTACAAATCAATTCTTCAACTCATGTCTTCAATTCAAGAACAATCACTTTTATTGTACACAACAAGGAGCATCACTATCCAGCCATTACATTCAGTTACTCCTGTCCCATCTTGCTCATCGATGCCCCAAGGGTGCCAACTTACAAAACACAAATTTAATTACAGAAATACATTCACAAATTACAGAAACACATTCACAACATTAGGCCTGCTACAACAACTCTCAGCCATAACCCTGTAAACTACAGCTAAACCAAACCCAGAACCCCCTAATACACTTCATTTGCAGAGCAATAAAATCCATAAAACAACTCCGCAACAAGCTTCACAAAAACCTAAATTATAAACGAAAAGACTACTCCACAAACACCAAAATCAGTAAACCTCCCTCATTTCAGCCACACTACACCTTAAACAGACATAGAAGGCATAGGCATGACCCCTTCATGGAGTAGGCTATTGTGTAATCACGATCATGTCTCCTTCAACTTTACCGAAGACGTCATTAAATTATATTTAAAAATCATAAACTCATTACACAAATCTTAAAATCACTATACATCCCTCATTTCAGTTACTCTATTCATTAAACAAACATAGAAGGCATAGCCATGACCCCTTCATGGAGTAGGCTATTGTCTAAATCTGACCACGCATACTACAACCTTACTCTAATTCAAAATTACGGCTAAATGATCCATCTGACTGGGAGGCAAAGGTATTTACCGGCTTGCCTGGGATGATGTGCCACAAAACCGGTATCTGGAGTTCAAACATAACCTAAATATTGAATGACAATATTGAATTGTCCAATAACTTGGACAATTGGATTTAGGCTATTTCATTGAAAGAATCAACGAACTGTATAAAACTATAGGCACCTACAGGTATACTTAACTTATTAATTAAAGCTCTACAATAAACATACAGCACAATGAATTGTAGCATGAAGTTATCCCGAAGAAGTCGTTTGATTAGTACGACTACTTAAATTCGAATGATTCCATTCGCTTGGAATTAGTCGTTTGCCAACGACTTGTTTCATTCGAATGATTTCCAACGATTGCTTTGGGATCAGTCGTTTACAACGACTACTTTTATTCGAATGATTCCATTCGCTTGGAAGTAGTCGTTTGCCAACGACTTGTTTCATTCGAATGATTTCCAACGATTGCTTTGGGATCAGTCGTTTACAACGACTACTTTTATTCGAATGATTCCATTCGCTTGGAAGTAGTCGTTTGCCATCGACTTATTTCATTCGAATGATTTCCAACGATAGCTTTGGGATCAGTCGTTTGCAAACGACTTGTTTATGATACGGTGAGTAGTCGTTGAATTCATTCGACTGTTTTTTAAAAGCAGTCGAATAAGTCGATTGTTTTAACTATCGACTAATTCGACTGTTTTCAGTCGACTGCTGCCCATCTCTAGACAATATGTCGAACAAAATAGGTTACATTTCGCCCCCAGAAATCCTAACAACTGTCATTTTGGAGAGATTTCTGATACACATTTCACCTTAAAACACAAGAATGTTTATACAAGAGAATCTGGATTATACTCTTCTTCTGCACAGATATCCACAATATCCCTTTCTCCTTCACTTCACCTAAAACCACAATCTAATTCAGATTAAATAGCATATAATCTAATCTTCATCATGTTTGCCTGACTCTTCAGTTAACTCAGTAGATTCTTCTCTATACATCAAATTCACCTCGCTGAACTTGAAATATGCTTGATCCATAATTGGAGATCAGTCTGCTAAATAATTATAGCCACTTTTATGGTTGCTGGAATAAAGATGTTCACTTGTAACTATCACAATATCCCATGGCATGGTATACTTTTACCGCTGTCATATTCAATACCATAACTCCAAACTGGATTTTGGTTAGCCGATCAAGTACGCAGTTGCAGATTTATACATACTATATCCTCTTCAATGGACTCAGCATATGTTATTACGCAATTCATGGTTGGTTGCTGTAGACCATCTGAGACGATTCCATACACCCGTACTATATTATGTTGTTGTATTTCCAAATATAAACACAAGAAAATAATGACTCCATTGTTCAGAACTATAATAATCTCAATAAATTAGACCTGTGTATGAAGTCAATATAATATTTCTTCAAATTTCTAAAATGCACAATGAAGGTAACAAAGCATAGTTTCATAAAACATGACCCATCACAAGTTTTCAATGAAGAAAATACAGTAAACAACTCAAATAATGAAAATATGTACATCACAAAAGTTTGGTGCTTTTCAGTCGGTCAACACGAATGTACCCAAATAGAGCTAGGTTATGCCCTGATCCTGAAATAAATTACATAAGATTAATAAATACACTAGGATGACCAGTTTCGATCGTCAAGCGATCATCATCAGATCCATTACACTTAGGCTATAACATCTATGTTTGAGATTACAGGTGAAAAATATATACAATATGTACAATTATTTAGTTGCAGTGTTGGTAATGCAATAGTCGGTGTATGTTAAATGTGGTATATCTAATGTTAGGTAAACTTCTAAAATAGTGATGAAAATCCGGAATTTGTCTGTTAGGGGTGATTATATGGTTTTACAAAATCAACTATGGTTATACTGAAATAATGCAAGCTTATACTTATCGAGTTGTATCTTTAACTGGAACTTGAAGCAGTTGCGTGTTGCCATAGACACCACTTGTAGTCGACTAAACCCGAATGTTCGCTGGGTGGAACTGGTTTTCCCCTTCCTCCCCTTTAGTTGCTATGTTCTTCCAGCGGTCAGTGCCATGTATATTTGTGTGACTTTGCCAAATCTAGATAAAAGTGTATGCTATTGAATGCAGGAGTCTGCAACTACTAAAGACCGTGGAACTATCTTTGCCACGCATGGGCTAAAAAGCCATCGATACTGAGCGGTATACGGTCTATTGAAGACGTCCCGGCACCTTTAATACTGCCGCGCATATCGGCCTAGGTTTATTGCAGAAAAATGTACATAATACACCTGATCCAATTAACATTTACCTATAAACACCGCTATTTTCCCCCTTTTTTTTAATCTAGATTGGCTGTATCGCTAAGTTGTGTCTTGTTTTCGACAGGGTGTGTTTTTTAGGAGGGCGAAAAGGGGTGAACTCTCCATAAAAGTGTGTTCATTTAGATTGTTGGATTGTTTTGTTTGGGTAGGTGAATCTCGATTGCTTCTTTTATGTCGAGAGCTCTGCCTTTCGATTCGTGATGAATTATTTTTAGATCAGTCTCGATTTTAGTGAAGCTGTGCCCCGTGTCACACATATGTTCGCATACGGCTGAATGTGTTCCGTATCTTATCGCATTCCTATGTTCATTATAACGTGTATCTACTCGTCTTCCGCTCTGTCCAATGTAATGTAATAACCCAGCTCTATTTGGGTACATTCGTGTTGACCGACTGAAAAGCACCAAACTTTTGTTTACTTAGGCAGCACTGAAAAATGGCTTCAAACCTCACAATATGTACATCACATTATATACACCTGAATTGTGCAAGAGTATCCCGAAATAACTAAGAAAATAGACATAAAAATGCCTCAAATACCTAATTCGTAATAAGAACAAAGTAGCGTCACACGCCCCCAACACATTAAATTCCAAATATACATCCATCACATACACACCTCTTTCACACATAAGAATATGCATAAATATAACTAACTAAACCACAAATTCTGCATACATAAAATACCTATCTCTAAATGCCAGGCATAGATGTACATTTTCATCCTTTAAACAACAAACTTCCGTATTGACTGTACATTATATGTACCATACAGAATTCACCCTTCATATTCTAGTACATATGCACTTGGACCTATCCTTTTTCCCTACTCTTATAATTCCTTACTTCCACCTCCTGTGTTCCCAGTTTACTGGGATCTCCCTACAGATTTTCACCCCTAAACATCTGGTTACACACATCAAATCCACTATTTACTACTTCCAGCCTATCCTCTACTCTACATTCACGTAACATCTCCTTTAACTGCCGGTCGTTCTCATCTAAGCTAATATCACCCGCCGTCTCCCCTAATTGCTGCACATCTATTCTACCGTCACCTATTTCCTGCCTGTCTTCAACTTCTATTCTAATTTCTCCTACAATTTCCTCTACCTGCGATTTCTTCTCCTCTTCTACTGTTTTATCAATCACCTCTAATTGCTGCTTCTTCCCATCTAATATCTGGCACTCTTTCCTACTTATCTCCTGATTATCGTTCTTCATCCCTCTACCCCAATGGTCAATTAACCTCTCCTTCTCCTGATGATCTCTCCTCATCTCCTCCCTAAAATGAATATGTAAACTTAGAACACCTTCAAGACTTTCCTTCTCCTTAATACTTGTACCAAGGTTTACTACCGCTACCCTTGTGCACTTTGCCTTACCACTCTCACCATCACTATCTAACAAAGCATCAACATGCGCCCCCGACACATTTAATTCCACAATAGGAATCCCATCAACTTTTACAGATTGTACCTTCTTTTCAGCTTTAGCTTCCAGCTCAACTCTTCTCTTGACATCAACTTTATTAGAATTGTCAATACTTTTAGATTCATTATCATCTTCATCAACATCTGCATCATTAGATTCATTATAGCAATGGGCTGTATGTCTTGTCCGTGCTCTAACATGACCAACTCCTACTGCTCTTCTAGATCTAGCGCTATCATTACTTCTTAAACGAGAAGTATCCCCAGTACCATTTTCATCATTATCACGCCTACAATCTCCATCCCCTCCATTTCCATTAAAGGGTCCTCCTCTACTATGTCGGCGGTGACCTCTACGTCTACCTCCACAACATTTCTTTCTTCTTCGCCTGTTACGGCCTATCCCTCGTCTGCCTCTATAACCTAAGCGATTTCGTCCTCTACAACCGCGGCATCTACCTCCACATCTAATTCCTCTTCGTCGCCTACTATGTCCTCTCAAATAAATGCCTTTACAACATTGCCTTGTCGTATATCGTAATCTTACTTCAAGCTCAACTATCTCCCTCTCTGCCTTTCTCACTATACTCTCCACTATTTCCTTAATATTCCCTTCTTTCTCCTCTAATCTATCTCTCAACACTCCATGCTCCTCCTGAATCTCCTGAATACTTCTTAAATTCTTCTGGCTAAAATCTTCTACCATTTCCCTCAAATTATTCTGAAAAAAAAACCATTCACCTAACGTCTCCTCTAACAGATACTTCCTCTCATCTACTCTATTCTCACTTACAATTTCCTGTAACGTTATGCTACTTTTATCTACCTTCTTTTTTATCTGTAATTCTCTTTCATCTACAGTCTTCTCTATTCTGCTTTCATCTACAATCTGCTCTTCTTCTATTATAATTACTTTCGCCTTTTCTTCCACCATACTCCTTACCTCACCTCTAATCTCTTGTCTCACCCCCTCAATACTATGCTGTAACAATCCATACTTCCTATCTAGCTCCTCACTAACATTCATTACGTTGTGCAATTTCTTACTCAACTCCTGATTATTCTTATCAAATTTTTCATTCATTTGTTTTATCATCTCCTGATTATTCTTATCAAATTTTTCATTCATTTGCCTTAACATCTCCTGATTATTTTTATCAAATTTTTCATTCATTTCCCTTAACATATTTAGGATATCCTGCACCGGCATTAACACATCCTGTACTGGCCTTACAACATCATGTACTAGTACATCAGTCATCTCTCCTTCCATCACACTACTGCCAGTCTCATTCCCATCACTCTCCAACATGCACACCACCACATTTTCACCATTCATCTCCATCCTGCTACAACTCACTCCATTCCCATTCATCATTCTCATTCGTTCATCATCCATGTAAATATGTACACCATAACCTATCCCTCAGATAACACTTACACAATTCACATATATATCCTTACCCCTACTCTAATGATTCCTAGTTCTCGATCCCCACGATGAGGTGTCAAATGTAATGTTGCTTTATCGATTTCCCCACGTTGAGGTGCAATATTGTAATGTTTTCTTATATATATCAATATAAGTTTTGTGTTTTCTAAGATTGAACATTTATTATGAGGAAGCCAAACAATATATACAGAACAATACAGATCAGTGCGCCTGGTCGTTCGAGTAATCGATAACTGAATCTCTGGTGGTTTGTATGTGTTACCAACTGTTGAGGATGAAATTTCTTTAAAACATACATTTCTGAGGGTTCGAATACACAACATTTCCTCCCTCTTTTAAATTGAACTTATGTCTATGGTGAAAATCTTAATGGTGGGCGGCGTTTGCGTGTAGACATGCGCGGTATAACTGGAGTAGCTGGTGTTGGTGTTCGGTTTCCACGGATCACTTGTGGCATCCTCTCGGGTGGTACTGCAGTAGCTGGTGCTGGGAAGAAACGAACACATCGTGCCTAGGTGGAATTTAGGTAGGTTCATCGCTGGTCGGTTCCTGGTTCTCTGTGTTTGGCCGTATTCCTGGAAATGGCCTAATTTGGTCGATGTGGTGCTTTATTCGTTTCTTCCGGTAGTTGATATCATAGTGAAGATCTCCAATGCGGCCTGCGATGGTACCGGGGAGCCACTTGTCCAGGTTCGGGTTGCCAGAGAGGAAGTAGACTGACTGACCCGCTTCGAAGGTGCGGAATGTAGAGTCCATTTCTGCTTTCTGTTTCTCGCAGACTCTAGTGCGAACGTCTTCGGGTCTCGCCAGGTTGAGACGTGTCCGAAGTTCTCGTCCCAGGAATAGTTGAGATGGAGATTGTCCGGTGGTAGAGTGCGGCGCTCTTCGAAATTGGCGAAGGAACTCGTTCAGGTTTGTCTGCAGAGTTCCTTTGGTTGTTTTCATCGCGTAGAGGGCATCCTTCACCGTTTGGACATACCGTTCTGCTTGGCCATTAGTTGATGGATGGTATGGTGCTGTAAGCTTGTGGTACTTCACACCACTGTTCTGCAGGAAGGCCTTGAATTCTTCTGAGACGAACTGCCTGCCATTGTCTGAAACGACGGTGACTGGGGTGCCGTGCACTGTGAACAGGTCATCCATCAGGGAGATTGTTGCTGCAGCTGTCGTGGTGGTTGTTGTCTTGACCTCGAGCCACTTGCTGTAGGCGTCTACAACAATCAGATGCATGCTGTCAGCTACTGGGCCCGCGTAGTCGATGTGAATGCGTTCCCACGGTGCCTTCGGGTACTCCCAGTGATTGTCGCGGAACGTGGGTGGAGCGTGCGCATGGGTTGCGCATGTGGTGCAGGACTTTGTGAGCTTCTCGATGTCGGAGTCGATGCCTGGCCAAAACACAATGGAACGCGCCATTCCCTTCATTTTGACGATCCCCAGGTGAGCTGCATGGAGGTCGTTGAGGATGGCATCTCGCAGTGCAGGTGGAACCACTACTCTGTGCTCGAACATCAAGCAGTTGGCGGCGAGCGTGTATTTTACCTCGGGTGCCTTGAAGTCGTGGCGGGTGAGATCTTGACCTCAGGGTCCTTCCTCGTCTCTAGTGCAATGGTTTCGGATTCGACGGGTAACTGCTGCGTCTGGTGAACTGTAAAAAAAATCAAAGTCATCGTAATCCTCCGTTTCCTCCCTCTGTTGCGAGATTGAGTTTTGGATCTGGTTGACGGTCGATGGTAACGGTGCTCTAGAGCAGTAGTCAGCTTTGGTGTTTTGCTTCGATGTTTTAAAAACCACAGTGTAGTTAAAGTGTGCGAGGAAGTCGGCATAATTGGCCATGCGACTAGTGCACAGGACTGGTAGCGACTTCTCTGGATGTAGGAACTGCGTCAGGGGCTTGTGATCCGTGATTAGCGTGAAGTGTCGAGCGTACAGGTAGTTGAAAAACTTTTGTACTGCCCAAACGATGGCGAGCGCTTCCTTGTCGATCTGGGGGTACCTTTGCTCCGTACATGACATTGTCCGACTAGCATATGCGATAGGCCGTTCTAGTCCGTTGCTGAGCCGGTGAGACAGCACTGCGCCGAGACCGGTTTTGCTGGCGTCCGTTGCCAGCAAAAGTGGTAGTGTTGGATCGTACTGCATAAGGACCTGCGGTGAGGTTAGAGCGTCCTTGATGTCCTGGTATGCCCTGTCGCCGTCTGGTGTCCATATGAGAGGATCCTTCAACAGCATGTCTCTGAGTGGCCGATCTCTCGTTGACAGGTTATGGATGAAGGCACTGTATTGATTTGATTTGATTTTAGTTTCTCGGCTACACTTAGAGCTTAAGAGCTCCTTTACAGTAGCGCCCTACATAAAATAAGATTAGGGCTTATAAAAATAAAACATTTCACTTACATTCACAATATAAATAATCATAGTCTAACAATTATAGTAACAAAAGGATAGTAACAATACAATAATAATAATACTAATGATAATGGAAAAATTATATACAAAAGAGTGAGAGTGCATACAGACTATCCGCCCGAAAAACAAGCAGCATATACTGTGCAAGAAAAGCTATTAAAGTAGACAGGTTGTCAGCTATTGTCCTTGTGTTATAATTGAACTTTAAAAAAAGTATTTTAACATAATACAGTAATCAAATGTGAGAGGTATACTGCTCCAAGAAGCAGGATGAAAGATGACTTTTGAAAGCTGCAGTGCTTGCAGTGTTGACGAACTTATATAAATCGAAGGTGTTGAGGCGTGAGGCGGTGCAAACAAAAGATTTATTGAACTTCATGGTTCGGTGTATAGGAATCTGGAGTGTTAATTTTGTGTATCTATTTTCTCGATTATGAACAGAATGCATTGGTGTAAAGGCATTGTAGAGATATAACGGGGTCTTGGTATGTAATATTTTATGTGTCAGATTGGCAACTGATAACTGCCTGCGCTCGTGGAGTTTCAGCCATTTCAGCTGCACGTAGTAAGGTGTGATATGTTCATCTCGCCTGACATCCAGAATGTACCGAACACATGCATTCTGGACTCTTTGTAATTTGATGTTCTGTGTTTCTGGTAAATCATTGTATACAGCAGAGCCATAATCAATGATTGGAAAAATGAGAGTTTGGACGAAGAGCTTACGTATGTTAGGTGGGGTGTAAGAAACAGTTCTTTTCAGGAGATGCATAGTTGATACAACCTTCCTTACCACATTAGACGTATTCTCTGCCCACGACAGTGTTCTATCAAATATCACTCCGAGATTATTGACAGTGTTGCTATATTTAATATTATTATCTAGTATCTTGATGGGTGGTAGTGAATTAAAATCTACTGGATTTAGAAGTTTTGTATATCCAATGGATATAAGTTGTGTTTTAGATATGTTCAAGTTAAGATTATGATTTAGGGCCCATTCACAAAGCCTGTCAATGTCTTCATTAAACAGATTCATACGATCACATGCAGTGTTAGGCGTGAGGTGAAAATAGGCTTGGAGGTCATCGGCGTATATATGAACAGAACTATTTCGGAATTCATTAGAAACATCGTTTATATATAGCGAGAAGCATAGTGGACCTAAGACAGATCCCTGAGGTACTCCACTTTCTACCGATTTCCAGTCTGAGGAGGAGCCATCCGCGAGGACCACTCGCTGTGTACGCATGGAAAGGTAGGAACCAGGAAAGAGCACTCCGAGAGAAGCCAAAAGATTTCAGCTTTGCAAGAAGTATATTGTGATTCAAACAGTCAAAAGCCTTACTGAAATCGAAAAGACATAGGTTTGTAAGCTGACGCTTGTCCATAGCTGAGCGTATATCATCATCATCACTGACCTTTAACAATGCAGTGGTGGTACAATGACCCTTTTTAAACCCAGATTGTTAAGGATTGAAGATATTAAATTTAGTTAGGTATTCACATACTTGTTCATGAACTATTTTCTCAAGCGCTTTACTAAGGGCACAAAGGATATTTATTGGTCTAAAGTCACTACAGCTAGTGGGGTTTTTATTTTTTGGCACTGGACGTATGTTAGCACACTTCCAAAGAGACGGGTATACACCACTTTGTAGAGAGAAATTAAATAGATGGATAATTGGGGGTAGAAATACTTCAAGACAGTTAGAAATAAGAGAAATTGGGATGCTATCAGGGCCTCTTGCTTTTGTACGAATTGATTTGATGGCTTTCACAATCTGATGTGGGCAAACATACATAAAGAAAAAAAAATCATGGGCAGGGGATGGATGTGTATTTCATGACGGTCTCTGATACTCTTAATACATCACCAATTGAGGCAACATGTGAGTAATGTTCATTTAATTGTGATGCAGAGACAGTTATGTTTTATATCCACTTTCTTTTGCGGTGCATGCATATCATAGCGTTTATTTACACAATCATTAAATAGAGTCACTTTCTCATCTATGTCAGTGGATTGGTAGAAATTCTGCCAAGGGAGTGATTCTGGATCCGTTTTAAAATCATTTAAATTAAATTTGCTGAAGTCACGTACAAAGATTGATTTTGGTCGAAGTTTCGGGGTAGATAGAGAAAACACTGCGTACAGAAGATCATGGGCTGAGAATCCAGCAGCTGGTTGTTGTCCGTAGTCAACAACGAGGTCATTACAGTTTGAAGAGATAATATCGAGAGAGCTGTCACAAGTAGCTGTGTGAAATGTAGTATCGAATGGTAAACATTCAACATTACAGGAACAGAGCACACACATCACATACCTGTTCAGTTTCAAAAGCTCCACTACCAACCCGAGCATTAACGTCCCCAACAATAAAAACATATTTATAATCAAGAATGAACCTGTACATGTCATTCAGAAAAATATCTAGGTAGCCAGCTTTCGGTGGACGGTACACACAAGCAAAGAGAATTTCAGTTTCGGTAAGAGAAATGTCAAGTATAATGTATTCAGGCCTCTTATTATATTCACCAGGAGACTGCCTTAGCACGCTATACTTTATGAGTAGTGGTTTTGGGGGGTTCAAAACCCTCCTCCTCCTCCTCCTCACCCTCCTTACAAGATGGCGGCGGCGCCATATCTCGCGCACCCATGGTCGGATATTGACGAATGAGGTGTCATTGAACTCGGGCTGACACCCCATTTCCAATGGACAATATATTTCAACCCCAAAATTTAACCTACCCCTACTAGGGGTTGAAATTGTATTTTTTTTAGAAAAATCTCGCTTTCCAAGTGCAACATGTGAGAGTTTGAATGCCGATATGGAATTAAACGTTGTGCCACACCAGAGAAATATGTACGGTGGAACGCCACTATGATTTAACATGCTTGTTTTTTTGTTTTTACGCATGCCCACTCATGGTTTTTGTAATAGGGCGGGGTTTTAAACATGGTGGCTATAGTGTAACCTAACCAAACCCAATCCACGAGGGGTGATCAAAAAGTATTCCAAGCAGTGCTTGTCGATAGGCAAACCAATAATCAAAGAGGGTCTTGTCAGGCCTTTAGGCGAGAGCCCCTGTTATTGTTGACGTGTCATTGTTGACGGGTCATTGTTGACGGGTCCTTGTTGACGAGTCCCTGCGGACGAGCCATTCTTGACAGGTAATTGTTGACGAGCCCCTGCGGACGGGTCGTTGTTGACAGGTCATTGTTGACGGGTCCTTGTTGACGAGTCGCTGTGGACAGGTCCTTGTTGACGGGTCATTGTTGACGAGTCCTTGTTGGTAGGTCCTTGTGGATGAGTCCTTGTGGACGAGTCCCTTTTGACTAATCCCTTTGGATCGGCCCCTTTGGACTGGCCCATGAATTTATCCAAATTATGTCAAAGGGCTTAACTAACGGACTAATAAGGCTAGGAACTTGTATGAGGTATTGTAGGACTTGGGATGAAGCCCCCTTTTAGAATGTATTTTTGAAATTTTGACAAAGGGCCTAACCACACTTTTGTTAATATCTCGCGAACCAATTATGCTAGTGACTTGTATGAGGGGTCCTAGCAATTGGGGCGATGTTCCCCTTGGGGGAGGGGGGATGAAACTATCCCCCCACTCCCAAATTGAAAAATCGATATCTTGGAAACTAAGAACCCTAAAATTATGTGTGATAGCTTTAAAAATAGGTAATAAGATACGCTTTTACCACGATAGGTAATTTCACCCCTAAAATAGTAAATAGCAATGTTACAGGGAAAAGGCGGTTAAACACTTAAAAATGATAAATGAACCTAAGATCATTTGTTTTTGATGAATAAATAGTAAAAGGGTTAAAACTACCCCCCAAAATTTAAAAATCGTTATCTTGGATACTAAGAACCTTAAAATTAAGTGTGATAGCTTTAAAAATAGGTAGCGGCTTCGGTGGCGTAGTCGGTAGCATGCTGAACTGCTATGCCCAAGATAGCGGGTTCAAACCCGGCCGAAGCCGTCGGATTTTTTAAGAGCGTTAAAAATCCTTCAGTATGCCTTCCTTCGGAGGGGAAGTAAAGCCGGCGGTCCCATGTCATAGATTTATGGCATGTAAAAGATCCTTTCACAGACTAAACTTGTGTAAAGCAAAATTTGTTAGGTTAGATTTCGTCAGAACGCTCTATCAAAGTTCCAAAGTTCACCACTAGGTATCATTGATATCTGGTGGCGAAAGTTGGAACCACTTGAAATTGAACGGAACTTGTAGCTCACCCTTTAGGGTATCCGCTGGAAGCAGCTACAGACTCAGGCGAGCCGAACATGTCCTCGGACACTCCCGGCATTAAAAGCCATACGATAAATAAATTTAAAAATAGGTCATGACATACGCTTATACCACAATAGGTCATTTCACCCCTAATCAGTGAATAGTGATTTTACAGGAAAAGGGGTGTTAAACGCCTAAAAATGTTAAATGAACCTAGGATCTTTTGTTTTTGATGAAAAATAGTAAGGGGATGAAAACTACCCCAAAATTGAAAAATCGATATCTTGGAAACGAAGAAACCCAAAATTAGGTGTGATAGCTCAAAAAATTGGTCATTTAATATTCTTTTACCACGATTGGTCATTTTACCCCTAAAACAATGCATGTAGATTTTACAGGAAACAAGGGGAACCAGTAATCAGATTTGGACACATGAGGTGTTAAAGACTCAGGGTGACAATCTCTTCTTGAATGTATTATTTATTTTTTGAAATTTTGACAAAGGGCCTAACCACACATTATAAAAATTTAGATTTTTAAAATTTTTGAATTAATTTTCATATTTTTTTTAGTAGAGAGAGACAGTACCGGTTGTGTTTAAACGAGCATGTCGCCGATCACTGTAGCCATGTTCAATGGATGAATCGATATTTTGTGAAGCATTGATTGAAGAGGGTCATGCGACGACTTGTTTTAAGAATATTTTTATGATTTTTCCAATGATGCATCCATTTATTTTAATATCCCAAAACGGCAAGGTTACTGATTTGAGTTTTATAAACTAATAATGGGATTTGGACTCATAAGGTGTCCTATAACTTGGCATGACGCTTTCTTTATATGGCATTAGAATTTTCCCAAAAAGATTGAAAACAACAAGGTCATGGACTTTTGTTTCTCTTAATATATTGCAAACCCATAATGTTAGATGTTTATGGTGAGTGATGAAACATAGCTAGGTAGAGAAAGAATTATTGTAGGCTACACGTATGGTGACTGACAAGTCTTTGGCCATTGAAACTTGTTTTTAAACCTGACCGCAGTACATAGGGAGTATAGGTTTCAGGCATGACATGACAAACGGTGTGTACAAAATCCAATTTATCGATTCAAGAATTAAGAGTAGACTATCTTTAATTGATTAGTTAAAGAGGGTAGCTAAGAAAACAAGATGGTGGTTACACTGAACCAAACCGAACCAATACAATCCTTTTTGGATGTATAATGTTACTTGCTAAACATTTTGTGCTGCAGTGGCAAGCACTTTTGGCTCTTGCACTAGAGGCCTTAACTCGATTTAACTTTAAGGCTTAGAAGGCACCCAACTAACAAAGATGGTTATAGTGGTGCAGTGGTTAAGCTGTTATCCTTTGACTAAGGTAGACCAGGGTTTGATTTTAGATTAATACGCATGTCAAAAAAATATAAAAAAGCAGGGATAATGTTTTAAGACTGATTACACTTGTATATTTTTTCAAATTATTACTTGGATTACAAATACAAAGGTGGACTGGGTTCAATATACAGTTAATGCAAGTAAGATTTTGTATTTGTTTTTTATTTTAGACTTTAGATTTTAGAATTTACATTTTACATTTTAGATTGTACAAAAAGACCAAACCATAATGTCATGACTTTATATTTTCGGTAACTAATTATTAAAGAAAAACATATAAGGATTTGTATTACTTGGAATTATGTTTTCTATCCTATATTTTATTTTGGTTTTAGATTTTAGAAATTTGATATTGGATTTTAGATTTTAGGTAAAGACCAAACTAATATTGACTATTCATTAGACACTGGTATGTAGATAGAAAGATGATTAGACTAAATGTTAAGATGAATTTTTAGGTGTTGACTTGCCTTGCAATAAGAATTGACTAACCAGACATGAGTTAACTACCAACGAAACATTTTGGCTACTATGCTTGTTATTAACCAGTGAGTAGAGGTTTTAGAAAAACTGTTTGCTATTTTGGGTTATATACAACAAATGCATAGACCTACTGAGCGACTATGTTTGCTAAACAAGACATGATACCAGAGATGATTAGGATTCTTATGTAGCTCAGGCAAGGAAAGCATTCTACAGAATTTGTTGACATTGAATATAGATTTAGGTATTAGGATGTCATTTTTGAAGACCTTTGTCTGGAGCGTGACGCTCTATGAAAGGGAAACTTGGACTATTGGTGTAGCAGAAAAGTGGAGAATTGAAGTGTTTGATATGTGGTGTTACAGGAGAATGATGAAGATTAGATGGGTAAATAGGGTTACAAACAAAGAGGTATTAAGACAAGTGGGAGAGGAGAGATGTTTTTGGTGACAGCTAATGAAGTAAATCGATAGGTTGGTAGGACACATACACCCAGGAATAGCAAGCTTAGTTATGGAAGAAAGGGTTGAGGACAAGAACTGTAGGGGTAGACCAAGGTTAGAATATGTTAAACAGATAGCCTTGAATGTAGAGTGTGGTAGCTATATAGAGATGAAACGATTAGCTCAGGACAGGGAGTCATGGTGAGCTGTATGAAACCAGTCAAAAGGCTGAAGACTCAAACAACATGTAGAGCTTACAAAAATAATGTTGTGTAATGGTAAATACTAGTGAACAAACATTAATGCATTACTAAAACCCATGACGATACCTGAGGGCTTTTCTAAAATTATTTTAAGATGCCTTTAACCCTATATTAAACACCCAGTTCTCAAGACTCATAACTACAATGTTATGAAGAAAAAAACGTATGTTCACATTTCATTACAAGAAAGCAAGGATTTGAATCCCTTACCTGACATAACTATTGCTTTAACATGGCTTAGCGATACTGTATTATTATGTTACTCGATACACAAACCATAGATAGAGTGTATTGTTTAAGTCCACTCTCTCTTTCTAAACATAGCTAGAGACTGTCAATTGTTAACAATTGCATTAATAGTGGAAGGATGTAGTGATAGTAATTAAGAAAAAGCAGACAATAACCATAAAATATTTTTATTAAATTCATTTTATAATCGATACACACTGAATACAACTCTCTCTATTTACCATTGTTTGATATAGATTTTTTAAACACAACGCTTGTTGAAGATCCTTTTATAACTTTCTCCAGGTACTCTTGTTCTTAGAAACTGGGGAAGTCGCAGTGGTTTTATAGACATAAAACCCTCATCCTTTTCTTTTTCATCATCATCATCATCATCATCATCATCATTATGAATATTATCATCAAAATTATGTTAGTCATTGTCACCATCATTATCATCATCATCATTCTCAACATCACTAGAACTATCCAATTCCTCTTGTTCCTTTTCCACAGGGACCTCTTTTAAAGTCTGCGTTGCTTTTGATAGTGTTAAGGGTTTCTTAGACGTTGACAACTGTCCTAACATGACTTTTTGAGGACATGATAAGTGATTTTGAACAAACACTGCACTATCTTGAGCAGCGATATTCATTTCTTTGACTTGCGTTTTTACCTTGGTTAGAGTATTTTGTCCATTTAAATGTGTATTAATTTGAGATTCATAATGATGCTCGTTTGAAGTAAGTACGTTGGAGTCTTTTGTTTTAATCATTCCTCAACACTTTTTAGATCGTTGTTTTGAACATCGCCAAATAACAGTTCCATCTTTATTGGTTGTTTTTACAATATATGTATATCCTTTATAGTGGGCACATGACTTACCATGGCTGGTAGTTGAGACTTCCATATTGACTAATACACATTAATTTAATTTTAGTAAAGTCACTTTAGTAATGAAATGAAAATCCACAGCCTGCTTCCAGTCTCCGACCGGGTCAGGCATGGAATGAATGAAGCCCCCATCTAGCGGCGAGGATATGAACTGTGCCGGCTGTCGAGGCCTGACGCACTCCTCTGGGGCAATGATTAAATGAATGACAGATGAAATGAAATGATAGTGGAGAGTGTTGCTGGAATGAAATGTTGACAGGGAAAACCGGAGTACCCGGAGAAAAACCTGTCTGCCTCCGTTTTGTCCAGCACAGATCTCACATGGAGTGACCGGGATTTGAACCACGGACCCAGCGGTGAGAGACCGGCGTGCTGCCGCCGAAGCCACGGAGGCTTCACTTTAGTAATAATAACAGTAAAATAAATGAAGTGGATTGATATTTTTTAAAGGTGGAATTTTCAAAGTACTGTCAAGAATAATAAACACATGAACAAATTTCAGACTACAAGTGATTTACACACACGTTGCTCAATGTCAAGATTTATACTGAACACAATTTATAGTGATTATGATTTTTATTGACTGTAATTGATAGTAGCCATTGTTAGTACAGGCAATGTATACTGGATGCGTTTTATAGCACGCTCAATTTATAGTAGGTACGATTAGTAGACGCGTTTGATACTGGGCGCGTTTTATACTGATTATGATTTATACCGAGTGCGATTTTTACTAGAAGCGATTTTACCAGGTGTAATTGATAGCAGGCGCTATTCATACTCAACGCAATTGATAGTAGGCGTAATTGATAGTAGGCGCAATTGGTAGTTTGCGTTATTGGTAGTAGGTGCAATTGATAGTAAGTGAAATTAATAGGCGCGATTGATAGTAGGCGCGATTGATAGTAGGCGCAATTGATAGCAGGCGCTATTAGTAGACGCGATTGATAGTAGGCGCGATTGGTAGTAGGCGCAATTGATGGTAGCTGCGATTGATAGTATGTGGGATTGATAGTAGGCACTATTGGTAGTAGGCGCAATTGATAGTAGGCGCGATTGATATTAGGCGCAATAAATAGTAGGCGCGATTAGTAGGCGCGATTGATAGAAGCGCGGTTGATAGTAGGCGTAATTGATAGTAAACGCGATTGATAGTAGGCGTGATTGGTAGACCTTGAGGTGATAACCCCTTTTGATTGATCCCTATTGATTTGTCCCTTTGGACTGGCCCCTGTTGACTGGCCCTGTTGACCAGCCCCTTTGGACGGGTCCTTTATGAAGGGAGTCATTTTTGACGAGTCCCTGTGGACGGGTCCCTGTGGACGGGCCCATGCATTTATCCAAATTATGTCAAAATCACTTAACCTAACCTTGTCACATGACCTGTTCTACAAGTTTGGACTTGCTTTGAGACTGGCTATGACGTCACATATGAATGGCGGTGGGAGGCTGGCAATTACTTTTTATAACACAAAAACATTTTCCTTTTTGCCAGCCGCCCACCGCCATTCATCTGTGACGTCATAGCCAGTCTCAAAGCAAGTCTAAACTTGTAGAACAGGTCATGTGACAAGGTTAGGTTAAGTGACTTTGACATAATTTGGATAAATGCATGGGCCCGTCCACAGGGACCCGTCAAAAATGACTCCCTTCATAAAGGACCCGTCCAAAGGGGATGGTCAACAGGGGCTAGTCAACAGGGGCCAGTCCAAAGGGACAAATCAACAGGGATCAATCGAAAGGGGTTATCACCTCAAGGTCTACCAATCACGCCTACTATCAATCGCGTCTTCTATCAATTACGCCTACTATCAATCGCGACTACTATCAATTGCGCCTACTATCAATCGCGCCTACTATCAAGCACACCTACCATCAATTGCGCCTACCACCAATCGCGCCTACTATCAATCGCGTCTACTAATAGTGCCTGCTATCAATTGCGCCTACTATCAATCGCGCCTATTAATTGCACCTACTATCAATTGCACCTACTCTCAATTGCACCTACTATCAATAGCGCCTACTAGCAATTACACCCACTACCAATCGCGCCTACTATCAATTGCGCCTACTACCAATCGCGCCTACTACCAATCGCGTCTACTAGTAATTGCGTCTACTACCAATTGCGCCTACTACCAATCGCACCTGCTACTAATCGCACCTACTATCAATCGCGCCTACTGTCAATTGCACCTACTATCAATAGCGCCTACTCTCAATTACGTCCACTACCAATCGCGCCTACTATCAATCGCGTCTACTAATCGCACCTACTATCAATCGCGCCTACTGTCAATTGCACCTACTATCAATAGCGCCTACTCTCAATTACGTCCAATACCAATCGCGCCTACTATCAATCGCGTCTACTAATAGCGTCTGCTATCAATCGCGCCTACTATCAATCGCGCCTACTTATCAATTGCGCCTATTAATTGCGCCTACTATCAATTGCACCTACTACCAATCACGCCTACTACTATTTGCGCCTACTGTCAATTGCACCTACTATCAATAGCGCCTACTAGCAATTACGCCCACTACCAATCGCGCCTACTGTCAATTGCGCCCACTATCAATTGCGCCTACTACCAATCGCGCCTACTACCATTCGCGCCTACTAGTAATTGTGCCTACTATCAATTGCGCCTACTACCAATTGCGCCTACTATCAATTACGCCTACTATCAATTGCGTTGAGTATGAATCGCGCCTGCTATCAATTACACCTGGTAAAAATCGCTTCTAGTAAAAATCGCGCTCAGTATAAATCATAATCAGTATAAAACGCACCCAGTATCAAACGTGTCTACTAATCGTACCTACTATAAATTGAGCGTGCTATAAAACGCACCCAGTATACATTGCCTCTACTAACCATGGCTACTATCAATTACAGTCAATAAAAATAATAATCACTATAAATTGTGTTCAGTATAAATCTTGACATTGAGCAATGTGTGTGTAAATCACTTGTAGTCTAAAATTTGTTCATGTGATTATTATTCCTGACAGTACTTTGAAAATTTCACCTTTAAAAAATATCAATCCACTTCATTTATTTTACTGTTATTATTACTAAAGTGACTTTACTAAAATTAAATTAATGTGTATTAGTCAATATGGAAGTCTCAACAACCAGCCATGATAAGCCATGTGCCTACTATAAAGGATATTCATTTATTGTAAAAACAACCAATAAAGATGGAACTGTTATTTGGCGATGTTCAAAACAACGATCTAAAAAGTGTTGAGGAATGATTAAAACAAAAGTCTCCAACGTACTTACTTCAAACGAGCATCATCTCAAATTAATACACATTTAAATGGACAAAATACTCTAACCAAGGTAAAAACGCAAGTCCAAGAAATGAATATCGCTGCTCAAGATAGTGCAGTGTTTGTTCAAAATCACTTATCATGTCCTCAAAAAGTCATGTTAGGACAGTTGTCAACGTCTAAGAAACCCTTAACACTATTGTGACATTTTTATGATAAGAGCGCTCAGGTGTTGAAATATTGAACTAGGTGATTGTGAGTGCATATCTGTGGAGTCAAGGAGAAGAGGATCCAACACTAGGGGGGTGTCATATCTTTAGAAGGCAGAGAGGAAGATATGAAAAGGAGTTAGCAAGAGATTGTTGTTAATAGTAGGTAACAAACAAATAAAAAGAGGATTGGATAATATACGAAGTATAGCGTGGCAAGTTAGATCTGGCCTGTCATGGCGGAGTCTCGTCTAGGAGGGGAAGTAGTGGGATCACTAGGCGCAAATGCGATTTCCCCTCTTTGGTGCAACAACTGTTTGGGGCTGCTCGCTGCTCGTCGTGGTTATATTATGCAAGCCTAAAGTATCGAATAGGAGCATTCTCAGTGACATAGCATTGGTATTGGTGGTAGTGAACTGAGACCACGCCCACTTCACACACTCCTGACAGCAAGCTTGTTGCCGTGCTTGTCAAAGAACAGAGCTGCTCAGTCGTGCTTCGCTTGCCTTGACAGCATCTGTACCGTGCCAAGGTGTTGGGAATAATGACTACTTGGCAACATCTAACCAGCGCGTAATGAAGTATGTGCTCACTGGTTGACAAAGAATCCAGGCAGGGGGATGACGTAATGCAACTGGACGCACATGCGTATCGGAAGGTTCAGATCTAACTAGTTCCCCAATAATGTGCTCTTATAAAAATACTGGAAGTGAATATATATTATATAAAGGTGTCTAGACTGCTTCTTGATGATAATCCCATCAATCTTCTCACAAAGAAGAGTTCTTAAAATAAAGAAAACTTAAAAAAAATCATATCACTTTGCAGTACTATAGATATGTGTATCATAATATGACAACAGAGCCTACAGTGGCGGTTCTAGAAGCTTAAATCTGGCGGGGGGGGGGGGGCAGACATTTTCCCGGATCGATCTCATTAGTCTACTTTTTCCTCATTTTTGCAAAATGAGAAAAGTAGGCTAAAACTATCATTGGTAAAAAATAGCATATTTCACGGTCACATAAATGTATTCTTCTGTTTCTACTCTGGGCAAACTGGTTCACTATATTGTTGCATCCAAGGGATGCATCCCCATCCCCCTCTATCTACGAAATATACATTTAGCTCCAAACAGACGCCTGCGGCATACAGTAGCTACATTCTAGCATAAGGTCAGGTCCAAGGCATAGTAACAACCTCCAGTGACCTCAGCCAACGCCGCACATCCTGTTAAAACTGCAATTCCACAGACGCGGCACTCCTAAACCTATATAAATGGAGAGGGGAGGTACCTCAGGATCAATCGATCACTCATTCTTGGTCAGACAGTCAGGCACTTTGCCTCAGTGCTTCTTTGTGCCACGAGCCACATCGACGCCGAAGGGTAAGTGTCATAGCGATACACCATCCTCCATCCTCAGTACAGACATTTACACTACCACCCCTTTGTGCTTGGTTTATAGAAGTATCTGTTTTAATAACTGTTTTGCCACTGCAAGCAGTACTTCAAGTCTAAAGTACCCCACATTAAACTCAGTAATATTAGAAGCAACTGGTCTTTCTAGTTTATTTAATTAGTTATTAAGATCCTGTTCTTCATCTCTTGTTCCGGTAGAAGCCAGGTAGACATTTAACTAATTGTTTCACAGCGTACGTAGCAAGTTACTCGCTGACGTCACACTGCGTGCATCGCTCAGCAGCTCGAGCCAGTCGCTGCTCACGCGGCAGTATTCCGAACAGCGGCTGTGCTGTTCAAAGTTCATAGCGTCAAACCGCCCCTCATCCCTTAACCGCATCTCCGAACTAACCGATTAAGCAGTACATTCGGGAGTTCTCCTTTCGAGCGCTTATACGCTCTCGAACCCGTCCACGTTTACACCTCTCCCAGTCAAGCTACCGGGTGAGTTAGCCGTGGTGGTTACGGCATGACTAATGGCAGTCGCTCACATCCGGGAGGCGAGGAGGTTCGAATCCCCCCGCCGGCAACCTTGAAGATGGTCTTCTGTGGTTTCCCATCTTCCTTCCAGGCTAATGCCGGGGTTGGTCCCTCACTATAGGTCACAGCCGCTACCTTCCAACTCCTCGCCCTTCCCTTCCAACTTTCCTCCCCAACGGTACTTGTAGCTCACCCATTTGGGTGTCCGTCTCGAAGCAGCTACAAAACTGGCGAACCGAATATGTCCTCGGACACTCCCGGCACTAAAAGCCATACGCTAAAAAAAAACAAAAAAAACAGCCAAGCTACGAGCAGCCCCCCAGCTACTCTTATTTCATCCCCTAAGACAATACATTGTAGAGGACACCCTCACGGGTACCCTACAATATCAGAAGGCTCGTGATGTAATTTTCCACTTAATTCTCTTTCAATTGAAAGAATTGCGAGATTGGAAAGCCTCTTTGTTGCCATTGTTGCTCTGAAATAGGATTTTATTCGTTTCACGACAGAGAAACTGCGCTCAGCAGAAGCAGATGACACAGTAAGAGTCAGCATCAACTTGAAAAATAATAGTAGCTATGGAAAAGCAACTTCCATTTTCAGAAGTTCAGAAAAAAAGAATGAGGAAGTGTTTGGATATTTGCCTCTAAATACATTCTTAGCTAAACTGATTTCAGTCTGTAGCACCTTACGGTCTGTGCAGATTAGATTATACTTTCCACAGAACGTGAGAATATATATATTCAAAATTTAAAAAGTTTTCACTTCTTGGGTTACAGGCATCCATTGCATTGCACACAAAATAATTTTCAGTAAATCTACGCAGTAACTCTTCTACCATGTTGTCTAATATTTCAAAAAGATTTCTTTTACATGTCTCTGATAATGTGACATTTTCCTCTTCTTTCTCCGCAGAGACTGGCATTAATAAAACGTAGTCTGAAAAGTTCTTTGGAATACTTGAGACTCTAGATTGCTTATAAAATTTCACGCCTAACGACTGAACAGAGTCACATGTAACCGCCCATAGTTCCTTAAAATAATAATCATTTCGTTTTTCTTGCAACGATTTTACAAGACCCCTCCGAAGTCCACATGTTTTTGTTGTAAGAACATAGAGGCTCCATTGGCAAGCTCGAGAATATCAGAAAAGATTTGTAACATAAACATCACCTTCACTTTACAAAGCTGTTTCGACAAACCTTTTGCTTCTGCTGCCTCTTTCTTGTTAACTGACTTTGAAAAATACTCCAGAGCTGCTTTAACTGAAGCAAAACGTTTCTGAAAATACATTACTAGTCTATATTTATATACCCATGACGTGTCACTTTGAAGAGGTATCTCTAAAACACGTTCTCCTGGATGAAGATCACTCTGTATCTCAACAAACTTTTGGTGTCTTAGAGTAGATACAGACTGAAAAGCATAAATTGATTCCAGTAAACCAAAAGTGTCCCCTACCACCTCTACAAACTGGCTTTGAAACGTCCACCAAAACTAAATTTAAGCGATGTGCATAACAATGCACGTAAACACACGGGTTATTGACCTTTTGTCGCAATAAACACTGCACACCGTTTATCTTCCCTGACATAACCGCGGCTCCATCATATGGTCCGATGCACTTACATGGATCGAAATCCACTGAAACAAGGTACTCTAAAGCTGAATTAGCTATACTTTCAGCATTCAGTTGAGACAAATGTATAAAACCAATGAAACGCTCCTCTATAGAATGTTGTCCTACATATCTGACTCATACGGACATCTGTTCCACTTTACTAACAACTCTAACTTCATCCAGGATTAAGGAAACATAACCATTGTTATATTTTTTCGTCTCTCCTCCAATATGTTCAACTATTATATTAGCTGAGATATCAAGAAATTCATTTTGAGAATATTTAGATGAGTAAGTTGCATTCTTTGGTAGACTGTTTACTTGTGCATTCACTTTCTAGTTTAATTACATTTAAAATTTCATCAAAATTCCCTTTATTATTAACACTGTCATCATCCGAAACTGTTTGGCGATGACCTCTAAGCCCAATGTCTTGCCGAGCACAAAGTAATGCGAGTCGGGCCATTGTTGCCACGCAATATAACCAGAGGTTTCTCGCTTAGCTTCGAAATCACTGTGCTGCTATGTTCACTTACCAGAAAACTGTTTCACTTTACTATTGAATATTTATAAAATTCACTATCAGCATGCTTTGCGCGTTTTTCTCATATTCTTTTCCAATTGCAAAATCCAGTTTTACTGAAAACATGTTCAGCATTGCTTGAATCAGATTGAACGAAATGACGACACAGAAAACAGCATCTTTGTTCTCAGAGTATTCAATAAATGTATACCTATCAAACCACTTACTGTTAAAACTTCTGTTCTTATTGTATAGTAACGTTTGTTTATAAACTGATTTACGTGGTTGGCATGGACCATCATAGATCGATGCACTGATATAAAATGGTACTGGTTCGTCTATATTAGAAACAGTTGCACTCACATTTTTGTCACAGAGTTGGGGAGATATCGATGTACTTGTATCGCATGGAGGTTTCTCTACATTGGAAACTTCTGAACTTGCATGTCATAAAGTTGGGAAAAGAGTTTAATACTCTTGGTGTATGCACTATGCTTTTAAAAATATTATATTTATACACGATTTCAATTGTGTGTTCAAATTACATATAATAAAATAAAATTTTGAAATTGAAAGAAAAATTAACTTAATTAAATGCATTAGTTTGTTTTATATCAGATAAATTATATCTGTAAATGATCAATTTATTTAGTAACCTAGGAATTTTAAAATAATTATTTCACTTAAACTGGGGGGCCCGGCCCCCCCCCGCCCAGGGCTAGAACCGCCTCTGGAGCCGTAGGTAATATTCTCGGTATATGCTTGTTTATTGCAGTGAATATCAAAACTACATCCCAAACAGATTGTATCCGGGTTGGTATATATTTTACCCTACACCCTGATTTTATTGAGAACTCGTGTTAATCTTGTTTTGAACTTATGTTTATTACTCTTATTATACATTTGTATTTGAGTTGGCGCCCAACGGGATTTCTCTATTTTATATTCTGCTTGCTGGGGGGACTTTTCAGGGTAGGATACAGAGAAAACTAATTAGAAAAACATTGCAATTGGCACCATAACGTGGGGATCGAGAACCAGGATGCATCAGTGTGGGATTAGGAGAGTGTGACTTGTGCAAGTGTTATCTGAGGGATAGATTATTGTGTACGTATTTACATGGAGGATGAACGAATGAGAATAATGAATGGGAATGGAGTGAGTTGTAGCAGGATGGAGATGAATGGAGAAAATGTGGTGGTGTGCATGTTGGAGAGTGATGGGAATGAGACTGGCAGTAGTGTGATGGAAGGAGAGATGACTGATGTACTAGTACAGGATGTTGTAAGGCCAGTACAGGATGTGTTAATGCCGGTGCAGGATATCCTAAATATGTTAAGGGAAATGAATGAAAAATATGATAAGAATAATCAGGAGATGTTAAGGCAAATGAATGAAAAATTTGATAATAATCAGGAGATGATAAAACAAATGAATGAAAAATTTGATAAGAATAATCAGGAGTTGAGTAAGAAATTGGATAAAGTAATGCGTGTTAATGAGGAGTTAGATAGGAAGTATGGATTGTTACAGCATAGTATTGAGGGGGTGAGACAGGAAATTAGAGGTGAGGTAAGGAGTATGGTGGAGGAAAAAGCGGAAGCAATTATAGAAGTAGATCAGAAAATTATGAAAATTGAAACGAAGATACCAGAGAAATTAAATGATATGACTAGAGAAGCAGATAATAAATAGGAAAGAGTACAGGAACATACTCTAGAGAAAATTGTGAGGGTTGAAGGGGCGACTGGTGAGAGGATATTAGATATGGAAGTGAGATTAAGGTCTCAAATAAAACATGAAAATGGACAAGAGAGGGAAGAAGGTGAAGGAGGACGTCAAATGGAGGAAGAGATCGAAACTGAGGACAGGGAAGAAGATGAGATAGAGGGAAAGGACGAAGAGAAAGGAGAAACGTATAACAGAGAAGTTGAAATGGAAGAAAGTAAGAAAGTAGGTGAGATGGAAGAGACTGAAGAAGAGAAAGGAGAAGCAAAAGAGGTTAAAGATGAGGATGAAAGTGCCGGAGTGAACCATGATGACAACAAAATGGAAAAAATGAGGGGAAGGATCAGAAGAAGAAGAAGAAGAAAATGAGGAAGTGAAGAAGAGAGGTACGGTGGAGATGGAACATGAGGAGTACAAGGTATGGAATGACATGGCGGATGAAGAGAAAGACGAGATGGAAGGCAGAGAAAGAAAGAAGAATGGAGACGAAGGAGAAACAGAAGAAAGGAAGAAGGGAAGGAGACAGGAAGAATATGTACATCTATGCCTGGCATTTAGAGATTGGTATTATGAATGCAGAGTTTACGATTTAGTTAATTATATTCATATATATTCCTATGTGTGTAAGAAGTGTGTATGTGGTGGATGTATATTTGGAATTAAATGTGTAGGGGGCGTGTTACGCGACTTCGTTATTATTATGATTCATATTTTGAGGCATATTATGTCTATGTTGTGATTTATCTTAGGATATATTTGCACAAGGTACATTTGTTGGTTTGCTGTAATGTACATATCTTGTGGTGAGAATATTATTTGATTTGCTTTCTTATTTTGTGTCAATACATTGATTTTGATTAATCTCTTAACTGTAATTTGAACTTTGTTTTTGCATCTAATTACTTGATTTTGTACTGTAAATTTGTTTAAACGAGATATGATTTCTAAGTTTTTGGATTCGAGAAGTCTAAATGGGGAAATGAAGATTGGTTATCATAGACAGGTGTGACTCTGTATCAGAGCAACGGATGTGGCATCTGCATTTCAATTACAAAATACATGATGGAAATTATATATACCAGTTTTGTGGAATGTACTATATAGGTTGGCATCTACAGAAGTGCAGCTTATCAAGAAAAGGACCTTTAGACCCTATATTATGGTGAGGAACTTGGTCATCCACTTGAATTACTGAAAGTTCTTGGAAAGGAGCACAAGAAGAAGAGATTGTTCATGTTTATGGTAATCTGGATGTGTAGCCTGCCCTCAAGGAAGTTGGTTGGAACATCGAACATTTTGGTCTTTCAAAGTAGATGTGGAGGAATCTGGAAGAGCAGGCCTTGTGGAGTTGCTGCTTGCCATGGAAAATATTTTCTTTGTGACGGAGATTATGATTGTGGTTCTGACAATTTTCTGGCTTTGCACGAACTAACCTTGTATATCATTTGGTTTGCAAAGTAACAGCTATTTCTTCCTGGAGATTGAATGCTGCCAAGTATTTTACAGTGGAGTGTTTGGTGAAACATTGTATGAAGATGTATATGGTCTTCGATTTAGTATCTTATGTACTGATGGATATTTGGGTAAAATGTGTGTTAGAAATCCCTCCAAAATAACATTCTTGTATAGATTTCTGGGGGCGAATGTGACATTTTTATGATAAGAGCGCTCAGGTGTTGAAATATTGAACTAGGTGTTTGTGAGTGCATATCTGTGGAGTCAAGGAGAAGAGGTTCCAACACTAGGGGGGTGTCATATCTTTAGAAGCCAGAGAGGAAGATATGAAAAGGAGTTAGCAAGAGATTGTTGTTAATAGTAGGTAACAAACAAATAAAAAGAGGATTGGATAATATACGAAGTAATGTGCTCTTATAAAAATACTGGAAGTGAATATATATTATATAAAGGTGTCTAGACTGCTTCTTGATGATAATCCCATCAATCTTCTCACAAAGAAGAGTTCTTATAATAAAGAAAACTTTAAAAAAATCATATCACACTGCAGTACTATAGATATGTGTATCATAATATGACAACAGAGTCGTAAGTAATATTCTCGGTATATGCTTGTTTATTGCAGTGAATATCAAACCTACATCCCAAACAGATTGTATCCGGGTTGGTATATATTTTACCCTACACCCTGATTTTATTGAGAACTCGTGTTAATCTTGTTTTGAACTTTAGTTTATTACACTTATACATTTGTATTTGAGTTGGCGCCCAACGGGATTTCTCTATTTTATATTCTGCTTGCTGGGGGGACTCTTCAGGGTAGGATACAGAGAAATCTAATTAGGAAAACATTACACTATCAAAAGCAACGCAGACTTTAAAAGAGGTTCCAGTGGAAAAGGAACAAGAGGAATTGGATAGTTCTAGTGATGTTGAGGATGATGATGATGATGATGATAATGATGGTGACAATGACTATCATAATTTTGATGATACTATTCATAATGATGATGATGAAAAAGAAAAGGATTAGGGTTTTATGTCTATAAAACCACTGCGACTTCCCCAGTTTTTAAGAACAAGAGTACCTGGAGAAAGTTATAAAAGGATCTAAAACAAGCGTTGTGTTTAAAAAATCTATATCAAACAATGGTAAATAGAGAGAGTTGTATTCAGTGTGTATCGATTATAAAATGAATTTAATAAAAATATTTTATGGTTAATGTCTGCTTTTTCTTAATTACTATCACTACATCCTCCCACTATTAATGCAATTGTTAACCATTGACAGTCTCTAGATATGTTTAGAAAGAGAGAGTAGACTTAAACAATACACTCTATCTATGGTTTGTGTATCGAGTATCATAATAATACATTATGTCGATAAGCCATGTTAAAGCAATAGTTATGTCAGGTAAGGGATTCAAATCCTTGCTTTCTTGTATTGAAAATGTGAAAATAAGTCAAACGCCTTAACCACTCGGTCAACCTGACAGTTAATAATATAATTTGTTTTGTGCACTTGAGTGTTTACAAAATTTTCCAGTGAACATTGACTCAACCACTTGCTCGTTTTTAAATGTATTTTTTGTTGTGTTTTTTTCTTCATTACATTGTAGTTATGAGTCTTGAGAACTGGGTGTTTAATATAGGGTTAAAGGCATCTTAAAATAATTTTAGAAAAGCTCTCAGGTATCGTGTCATGTGTTTTAGTAATGCATTAATATTTGTTGACTAGTATTTACCATTACACAACATTATTTTGGTAAGCTCTACATGTTGTTTGAGTCTTCAGCCTTTTGACTGGTTTAATACAGCTCACCATGACTCCCTGTCCTGAGATAATCGTTTCATCTCTATATAGCTACCACACTCTACATCCAAGGCTATCTGTTTAACATATTCTAACCTTGGTCTACCCCTACAGTTCTTGTCCTCAACCCTTTCTTCCATAACTAAGCTTGCTATTCCTGGGTGTATGTGTCCTACCAACCTATCGATTTACTTCATTAGCTGTCACCAAAAACATCTCTCCTCTCCCACTTGTCTTAATACCTCTTTGTTTGTAACCCTATTTACCCATCTAATCTTCATCATTCTCCTGTAACACCACATTTCAAACACTTCAATTCTCCACTTTTCTGCTACACCAATAGTCCAAGTTTCCCTTTCATAGAGCGTCACGCTCCAGACAAAGGTCTTCAAAAATGACATCCTAATACCTAAATCTATATTCAATGTCAACAAATTCTGTAGAAATGCTTTCCTTGCCTGAGCTACATAAGAATCCTAATCATCTCTGGTATCATGTCTTGTTTAGCAAACATAGTCGCTCAGTAGGTCTATGCATTTGTTGTATATAACCCAAAATAGCAAACAGTTTTTCTAAAACCTTTACTCACTGGTCAATAACAAGCATAGTCGCCAAAGTGTTTCGTTGGTAGTTAACTCATGTCTGGTTAGTCAATTCTTATTGCAAGGCCAGTCAACACCTAAAAATTCATCTTAACATATAGTCTAATCATCTTTCTATCTACATACCAGTGTCTAATGAATAGTCAATATTAGTTTGGTCTTTACCTAAAATCTAAAATCCAATATCAAATTTCTAAAATCTAAAACCAAAATAAAATATAGTATAGAAAGCATAATTCCAAGTAATACAAATCCATATATGTTTTTCTTTAATAATTAGTTACCGAAAATATAAAGTCATGACATTATGGTTTGGTCTTTTTGTACAATCTAAAATGTAAAATGTAAATTCTAAAATCTAAAGTCTAAAATAAAAAACAAATACAAAATCTTACTTGCATTATCTGTATATTGAAACCAGTCCACCTTTGTATTGTACTCCAAGTAATAATTTGAAAAAGTATGCAAGTGTAATCAGTCTTAAAACATTATCCCTGCTTTTTTATATGTTTTTGACATGCGTATTAATCTAAAATCAAACCCTGGTCTACCTTAGTCAAAGGATAACAGCATAACCACTGCACCACTATAACCATCTTTGTTAGTTTGGTGCCTTCTAAGCCTTAAAGTTAAATCGAGTTAAGGCCTCTAGTGCAAGAGCCAAAAGTGCTTGCCACTGCAGCACAAAATGTTTAGCAAGTAACATTATACATCCAAAAAGGATTGTATTGGTTCGGTTTGGTTCAGTGTAACCACCATCTTGTTTTCTTAGCTACCCTCTTTAACTAATCAATTAAAGATAGTCTACTCTTAATTCTTGAATCGATAAATTAGATTTTTTACACACAGTTTGTCATGTCATGCCTGAAACCTATACTCCCTATGTACTGCGGTCAGGTTTAAAAACAAGTTTCAATGGCCAAAGACTTGTCAGTCACCATACGTGTAGCCTACAATAATTCTTTCTCTACCTAGCTATGTTTCATCACTCACCATAAACATCTAACATTATGAGTTTGCAATATATTAAGAGAAACAAAAGTCCATGACCTTGTTGTTTTCAATCTTTTTGGGAAAATTCTAATGCCATATAAAGAAAGCGTCATGCCAAGTTATAGGACACCTTATGAGTCCAAATCCCATTATTAGTTTATAAAACTCAAATCAGTAACCTTGCCGTTTTGGGATATTAAAATAAATGCATGCATCATAGGGTAAATCATAAAAATATTCTTAAAACAAGTCGTCGCATGACCCTTTTCAATCAATGCTTCACAAAATATCGATTCATCCATTGAACATGGCTACAGTGATCGGCGACATGCTCGTTTAAACACAACCGGTACTGTCTCTCTCTACTAAAAAAATTATGAAAATTAATTCAAAAATTTAAAAATCTAAATTTTTAAAATGTGTGGTTAGGCCCTTTGTCAAAATTTCAAAAAAATAAATAATACATTCAAGGAGAGATTGTCGCCCTGAGTCTTTAACACCTCATGTGTCCAAATCTGATTACTGGTTCCCCTTGTTTCCTGTAAAATCTACATGCATTGTTTTAGGGGTAAAATGACCAATCGTGGTAAAAGAATATTAAATGACCAATTTTTGAGCTATCACACCTAATTTTAGGTTTCTTAGTTTCCAAGATATCGATTTTTCAATTTTGGGGTAGTTTTCACCCCCTTACTATTTTTCATCAAAAACAAAAGATCTTAGGTTCATTTATCATTTTTAGGCGTTTAACACCCTTTTTCCTGTAAAATCACTATTCACTGTTTTAGGGTTGAAATGACCTATCGTGGTATAAGCGTATGTCATGACCTATTTTTAAAGCTATCACACTTAATTTTAAGGTACTTAGTTTCCAAGATAACGATTTTTAAATTTTGGGGGGCAGTTTTAACCCTCTTACTATTTTTTCATCAAAAACAAATGATCTTAGGTTCATTTATCATTTTTAAGTGTTTATCCGCTTTTTTCCCTGTAACATTACTATTTACTATTTTAGGGGTGAAATGACCTATAGTGGTAAAAGCGTATCTTATGACCTATTTTTAAAGCTATCACACATAATTTTAGGGTTCTTAGTTTCCAAGATATCGATTTTTCAATTTGGGAGCGGGGGGATAGTTTCATCCCCCCCCCCCCAAGGGGAACATCGCCCCAATTGCTAGGACCCCTCATACAAGTCACTAGCATAATTGGTTCGCGAGATATTAACAAAAGTGTGGTTAGGCCCTTTGTCAACATTTCAAAAATACATTCTAAAAGGGGGCTTCATCCCAAGTCCTACAATACCTCATTCAAGTTCCTAACCTTATTAGTCCGTTAGTTAAGCCCTTTGACATAATTTGGATAAATTCATGGGCCAGTCCAAAGGGGCCGATCCAAAGGGATTAGTCAAAAGGGACTCGTCCAGAAGGACTCATCCACAAGGACCTGCCAACAAGGACTCGTCAACAATGACCCGTCAACAAGGACCCGTCCACAGGGACTCGTCAACAAGGACCCGTCAACAATGACTCGTCAACAATGACCTGTCAACAATGACCCGTCCGCAGGGGCTTGTCAACAATGACCTGTCAAGAATGGCTCGTCCGCAGGGACTCGTCAACAAGGACCCGTCAACAATGACCCGTCAACAATGACCCGTTAACAACAACAGGGGCTCTAGCCTCAAGGCCTGACAAGACCCTCTTTGATTATTGGTTTGCCTATCGACAAGCGCTGTATGAAATACTTTTTGATCACCCCTCGTGGATTGGGTTTGGTTAGGTTACACTATAGCCACCATGTTTAAAAAGCCACCCTCTTACAAAAACCATGAGTGGGCATGCGTAAAAACAAAAAACAAGCATGTTAAATCATAGTGGCTTTCCAACGTACACATGTCTCTTGTGTGGCACAACGTTTAATTCCATATTGGCATTCAAACTCTCGCATGTTGCACTTGGAAAGCGAGATTTTCTAAAAAATTACAATTTCACCCCCTAGTAGGGGTAGGTTTTATTTTGGGGTTGAAATATGTTGTCCATTGGAAAGGGGGTGTCAGCCCGAGTTCAATAACACCTCATTCGTTAAAATCCGACCATGGGTTCGCGAGATATCGCGCCGCCGCCATCTTGTGAGGAGGGTGAGGAGGAGGAGGGTTTTGAACCCCCCCCCCCCAAAACCACTACTTTTATGTTATCCCTAAGTTAAACTGCAGCACCACCTCCACCGACGGTTAATCTGTCATTTCTAATGACTTTATAGCCAGTGAGAGAGACAGCAGCATCTGGAATTGAGGGCTTGCAGAAGGACTCACTTACTGCAATTATGTCAAAAGACGAACCACCAAAGACGTGACAAAATTCAGAATAGTGAGAGGAGTCAACTAATGATTGAGCATTGATATGAGCAATTTTTAGGCAGTATGTGTTTTTCAGGCTGATAGCGGAAATTATTTCTGATAGACTATGGTCAGATGCTACCATAGTTACAAGTTAAAAAGATCTTGTAAAGTAGTGAAAGGCATTACCTAGTCACTCAGAAGAGAAATTAGTACAGTGACCATTATAAGTCGTCATTCATAATCTACAATAGCACAAACTACAACACAATTTAGAAGCTAAAGAAAAAGTTAAGTTATGACAGATGGCACATGAATATATGAGTTTGTCGCTTTACCCAAAAACAGTTGGAGTTCTTCTGGAGTCGTTGGTTTCGGTGCATCCCGTACGGCTTGTATGTGCAAATCATACTTATGAATGCCTGAAGCCTGGCCACGAGCTTCCAGGACAGGTTCTGCAAAGCTGCATTTTGCTCGGTTGAGCTTGAGACCGTGTTGGCGAAAGAGCTCTAGTACCACGGTGAGGGACTCCATCAGATTGCCCCAAAACTATCGGCAAAAACAATGATGCCGTCGAAGAAACTCACAACATTTGGGAGTTTCTGCAAAACCATGTCCATTCGCCGTTGCCAGATAGCGAGGATGTTGGCTGCTCTGTAGACAGCACGAGTTGGACGGATCAGGCCATGGGTTGGAGTGTTGAGCGTGAGGGCTTGGCTAAACTCATCATCGACCTCGAGATGCGTCTGTGACGTCCAGGTGACAGAAGAGGGTGTCACCACCCAATTGGTTGAACAGGTATTCCACTTTCGGAATCGGGTGTTCATCAATGATGATCCGCGGGTTGAGAGTAGGTTTGTAGTTTCCCGTGATTCTCAATTTGCCGTTCTTGTTCACAACGACATGAGTTGTTGACGCCCACTCTGAGTAGTCCACCCTCTTGTAGAAACCAGATGCGATTTTTGCGTCGATTTCTTTGGCATAGGCTTCTCGCAGGGCTACACGAATGTCACGTTCTCGGGAGTAGATTGGGGTGGCGCCATCCTTCAGGTGCATCTTCACTGGTGGGCCTGACAGCTTCCCGGGGGTATCACTGAAGACATCATGGTAGCGGTTGAGGGTGGCGTCAAGTTCCTTTTGCGGGTCCAGGGACAGAGACTGTTTGACGGAGAGTTGGTGGAACGGTTCTGGTTTTCCAAAAAGATGCTCGAAATTGATCTCTCGCACAAACTCAGAGATCCACTCTCGACCAAGGAGTGTCTCGAATTCATCGTCGACGATGTAGAGGTCGAGGTTCCTGGAGATGGTGCCTATGGTGGCGGTGACTGGTGTCTTCCCGATGCAGTTAATACGGTGGCCAGAGTAGCTTGCAAAAATACGATCAACCTTCGGTAAAACACAATTTGGTTTGATTATACCTAACCTCAGTTTACTCATCATCGAACAGGGGGCGCCGGTGTCGACTTCCATCTTGATGGTGGTTCCCTCTATGATGACATCTATCAACTGCTTCCCTGGAGACTGCATCGTTCCGATGACCTCAACTTTGTTGAAATGATGTATGACATCAACGCTGTCAGCTGGTTGTTCTCCTTCGGTCACGTGATTTGTATTCCGCTGCTTTGGTTTGGACCTACAAACTTTAGCAATGTGACCTTTCTTGCCACATGTCCGGCATTCAGCGTTGAGGAACCGGCACTGACTGCGTGGATGTTCCCCACCACACCCAGCGCACAACGATTGGTTACTTGATTTTCCCTGATTTGCTGGATGCAATCCTTGTTGAGGCCTTGATTGGTCGGATTTCTGTTGACAATTGGTCGATATCCCACGTTGCCATTGGTTGCCACCCCTCCGCGACTGTGGCTTTTTGAAGCCTATCCGATTGGTTGAATCGGATTTTGAGGTTATATTTGAATTCTTAACCTCGTCAGCAGTGTTCCGGGTGGTTTCGAGTGCACAGGCTATCTCGTACGCAGCAGTGAAGCTCTCCGGTTTCTTGGCAATAATTTCGTCACACATGTCCCTCGATTCCAAACCTTTAAGCAGTTGCTCAATTAGCATGCGGTCTAAAAATTCTCGGTACTCACAGTGTGTTGCTGCTTGTCTTAATCTGAGAGTGAAGCTGGCGATCGTCTCCCCTGCTCTCTGCATGACGTTCCGGAATTTAATGCTCTCTGCATATTTGTTACGGCTGGCGTCGAAATGGTTCGACAATCTTGACTGGATTTCGCTGTATGAGAGAGTTTCCGGGTCGACGGGACTTACTAGAATCTTCAAAGCTTCGTTAAGTTCGGCGCCCATGTAGACACGTGCGTACTGCACGTGTTCGTTTTCCGGGACCTTACTCAGACCGAGCGCCCATGTGAACCGCGTGAAATAGTCCCCTATGGTGGTCCCATCGGCGGCGTGGTATGCTGACATTGAGAATTGTGCGTGGTCTAGGCCGTCCCGGTGACATCGGCTCATTCCCGATGCCACCTCGCGTGGTGGATTCCCTGATAGCGCTAGCAATAATCCCAGAAAGAGTCTGAAGAAGTTCTGTGGATATTCCTTCTGCCATGATGAAGGGAGATGCTTCACTGCTGACTTTTTTCTCAGAGCTCAGTTTATTCGTGGCTTGCGTGATGACTGGCTACTTGTTGCAATCTAGTACTACTTCATTCGAAGACATTTTGACAAAAGCTATTGTTTCGTTCGGTAGCACGTTTCGCACAAGTTTCACGGCGTGGAGTTGAACTTCGGTACCGTACACATTATTTATCAATCCCACTTCTGACACCACTTTTGTGTTTTCTAAGATTGAATATTTATTATGAGGAAGTCAAACAATATATACAGAACAATACAGATCAGTGCGCCCAATAAAGGCTCTGGTCGCTCGAGTAATCGATAATTGAGTCTCTGGTGGTTTGTATGTGTTACCAACTGTTGAGGATGAAATTTATTTAAAACATACATTTCTGAGGGTTCGAATACACAACAATAAGTTATTGACAAACCAACGGCAAATAACCCAAAAACCGTGGATGCAGAATTTAATAAATATCCCGTCAGGCGCCAGCAAACCAACTGTTGGTCTGTAAGCAATTTATAAAATGGTAGAGCAAGAAGACTCGTTATCTTCGAGTAGTAGGGTGAAATCTCACCAACTAGGATTCAAAGGATAAAAGGAAAGTGAATATATATATTGTGATGTACCACATGCAAAGTGACGGGAAGAGTTTATATTAAATGGTAATAATATTTTTGAACTTGTGGTAAATCATATTCCATGCTTACTAGGCTTACCTTTTTATTCATAGATTAACAAATATAGGTTAACCAAGCCCTCTCTCCGAAACAATAGGTATTTTTATTTGCCTCTAATGTCTATTATTTTGGGCATATTTCAACAACATAACATGTATAACATTTACGTCTCTTTATACTGTATATTAGTCTAACCTCAAACCAATCGTATTTTATATATTTATATTTACAGCTTTTTCCAATCCGCTTATTTGCCAATTAACTTTTCAATATCCTCCTCTGTTGAAGCTCTCTTCTGCCCCAGAATAAACTATATATCTTCCTCTTTGCTCTCCATCTCACGCCCGTGTCCATCCAAATGTAGTTCCAACTGTCCTCACCACTCAATCAATAGCAACAGTCTCCATATTGCTAGTCATAGATACCATGTCTGTAACGTATCCACATGATACGCACTTTTCAGTTCAATACTCTATGGAATACAAGATGTCGAACAAAATAGGTTACAATAGCTTTTGTCAAAATGTCTTCGAATGAAGTAGTACTAGATCAAGGCTAGTAAACTACAGAGGTTGCCTCAATATGGAGCTCTTAGGCGAGGGGATCGCGGAGGGAAGGGAAAGGACGTGACGTCACACGTTTCCTCGTAGCGCGCGAGGCGAGAGATATGCAAGGAAATTCAACTTTCCCACACATTATATTGTACGGATCGCAGTGGTTTAAACGCGTGTTTTAAGCCATTTATTTATAATCATGCCAGGCCAAAGATGTGCTGTGGCAGTTTGTCACAGTTATTATAAAGTTGGAAATGACGTGTCGTTTTTCACGATGCCAAAAGACGCATGCCTTCGCAATCCGTGGATTGCTGCATGTAAGCGAAAAGGTCATTGCAACCCTCAAACAAGTAGGATATGTTCCCTCCACTTTAAGAGTGAAGACTTCGAATTAGACTACAGGGCCGAATTGCTTAATATAAAGCCAAGATTTCCAAGGAATCTAAAACCAAATGGTAAGTGAGCCTAGCTGGCCTACTCTTAAGTTTTGATGACCTGCTAGGATGATTTTAAAGCTGTTAATATTTTTGACATATTTCGTACATGGTATCAGGGGCGTATAAACAATTTTTTCGATGGGGGGGGGAGGGGCTGACTATCGTGGAAAAATGTGAATACTTAATGAATTTTCTATTGTAGCCTATGGAGTATGAATGGAAACTGTGAAATACATTGTATGTTGTACCCAATTTGGCTCTTTTCGGGTGGGGGGGGGGAATCTGGAGCCCCCTCAGCCCCCCCCCCCTTATATCATTTCAATAAAATCCCTTGGACTTCTGTACCAAGATATGACCCGTAGGCATAATACAAAGTACATTCTCACACATAGGCTAAATCAAGATGTACCGGTACTGGAAAAACCTCTTTTCACAATTGCGAACCCTTGGTGGCTTTTACGATCATCCTTCTCCCCTTGACTGCATTTACAGACTGATGGGGATGATTATTTTAGGAAAAAATCCAGGAGTTGTTCAAAAGCAAACAAACACTGCTGATCCAGAATCAGATGATTATGTAGTTGCTAAAGCACTAAACAAAGCTGGCATAGTGTCTGAATCAAGTAACGTGCTTCCAGAACCAACCTTAGGGAGCAATGTGCAACCAGAGTCCTTCATTGCCAATATCATGGAACAAAGTGAGGAATATGGCAAGGCTTATGTTGCAGGTTATGTAGCCCACAAGTTCCAAGATAAATTTCCACAACTTGGGAACTTAATCTATGGAATGCAAACTCAACACGATTATGCATTATCAACCAGGATTAAACCCTTGTCATACGGTGGTATGACCGGTCCCTCACAAACTTGGCTTAACCAGTTCCGGCACATTTCAGCAAAATTCGTCACATTTCACGGAAAATACGGATTTCAACTAGGCAAGAACGTTCTAAGACGAACGACAGATTTTGTGTCTAGAGAAGTTCCTGACGTACCGTCTGGTGGGGTTGAGGCAGCTGTGATAACAATTTTCTTCATCAGATTGAAAGATTCCAATTCTATCTTGCATAAGAAGTGGTTATTGGAAGTCACTAACACCCACGATATTGCTACCGAGTCTAGGCGAATTTCCAAGAAATTCATGAAGATCACAACATAAAATGTAAGTAGGCTACATTCAGTTATTTTATCACCCATTTACCAAACATTTCATGAGAATAAACTGTTCTTTGCGTACTCAACAGCTGATGTTGACAGTTTCGTTACGTTCCCCACATGGCGCGTTTGGTATCTTGTGACGTCATCCGCCTTGTGAGCGCTGATTGGTGAGTGAAAATTGAGGCAACCTCTGTAGTTTATAAGCCTTGGTACTAGATTGCAACACGTAGCCAGTCATCACGCAAGCCACGAATAAACTGAGCTCTGAGAAAAAAGTCAGCAATGGAAACTGATTTGTACACTCCCAGCTGGATCGCATCCCTCCTAAAGCAGCCAGGAGGGATGCGATCCAGCCGGCAGTGGATTTGTCACACCCACATTTAACAGTGTACTCGCATTCAATAAGGTCACGTTGGAGTGCAGCAACTTATTCAGCAATGGTCTGTCCTTGTTTCTGGTAAATGTTCAAAAAATAATGCTGGGAAGCAACTGCACTTTACTTAGGAATGAGCATCTGTTTAAATGCTTTTATTAATTCGTTAGAGTTTAGATATTTGACTGGTTTATCGGGACCAAGAAATGCTGCTAAACTGTTATAATGTGTTGAACCAATAGATACACATAGAAGCTGTGCAATTTTCCCGTGGTCTGTGATGCCCTTCATGTTATATTAATTCTCAAACCGCTCTAAGTAGCACGTGAATTTTTCCCTGCCGGGATCGAAATTCTCAAATGGTGTCATGCTGGAGAAACTTACGGGAATTTGCGGTCGTATCTCGGAAAGAAAATGAGATACAAGCTGGGTCAGTAACGTTTGCTGTTGTACATGCAATGCATCCAGAAGTTGTTTGAACTGTTCGATATCCATTTTCTCTTCTTGATGATATCCAATTAACTACGGAATCAACCGTCCTGTGCATATCCATAAGTTATCTTTTGAAAAATGGGTATCATAATGTTTTCTTGCGTTTCTATTGAATCATTCTTCAGTACATCCCCCAGGGGGTCACGACTAATGTGATGTGGGTTTGGTGACAACGGGACCCCAGCTGAGTGCGGTATTGCTTTCACTTACTCGTGCCGGACTCCCTTCTGTCATCTTTCCTGTCAACCACGCTTGGTCACCTCTCGTTCACTTACGACATTACGACACTCCCTCTCATTCAGGGGCTTACAACATTTTGGACGCTGGTTAGCGATCTGGGGACCCCAGCTGAGTTCGCGATTGCTTCCACTTAATTGTGCCGGGGTCGTATCTGGCATATTTACTGTCGGCTTCCCTTGGTCAACTCTTGTTCTCTTCCGACCCTGACGGTATTAGGATATCCGAGGTCTAAGGAGTATTTCAAATTCCCGCCTTAATTGGACCTTGTTTCATATTTCCTGATAACCTCATTCTTTAAAGGGTCAGATCTCTTGTTTTTCTTTTCAACCTATCTCCTGCCTTCTGCCCGAGGTCGTAAAGGAGGCAGGGTGTGTGTAGCCCCACCACTGGAGGCGCTACACCCTCAAGGGTTCACGGCTGTTGAGTTTTCCCTTTTTCCAGTGATTCTGGGGCGGTCTCTCTCCTATATCCCTTCCTATCTGCCTTTCATGGCACACCTTACCAAATCCGTCAATTCTCAGTTTTTGAGGGTTGGGAGCATTTCTTTTACCTGTATCATTTCCCTTATTCCTTCGGTTTTGTCCTTTCCTTCTCCCAATCCGTAAGTTGGTTGTAAGTTGTTATTTTAAATTCTAGTGTACATTTTATCATCATTCTTCATTTTCATCCCAAAGAATTAAGAGGCCTATAACTTCCATGTTAAGCCCTTTAACATCAACTATCATCATCAAATTACAATTTCATCAATATCTTCTCCGACTATATGAAAACTAAAAGTCTGGTTTAAGTTATATTCCCAATGGAAATAATTTATTGTATGAAATGTTTGGATTGCATTTCTCAGAACTTGAATCCTCTCCACTCATTAACCTGACCGCAGCAGCGGTCTTGCCAGCGTCATTGAAGAGAAATTGGTATCACCGATTACGAATATTATTGCAGAAGCCGAAATACCGGTTGCATCCAAATAACTCATGTACTAACCACTCAGCAGGAAAGTTCATGAAGTTTTATAAAAATCGAGTGAACCTAATGGAATTCTATTTTAATAAGGAGCAAAGGTATGCTTAGTTTCTCTCATTTAATATCACGCTATTGTATTTTGTGATATAATTTGCATTTTGATATTGCGGAAATTATATTGACAAATAGTGTCAAGTCTTTGTTATGCTATACAGGGTTGACAGCGGGTTGACAGTGCGTGCCCAGTTGAGTAACTAACGGGATTTCATGTTAAGAGCCTCATTTTCTTTACCGGTAGTGGAGAGCGCAACTCGCATCCAGTCGGCCGTGTCTCGACGCGAGATAGTGTTGCCATGGAGATGGCCGGCCTTGCCATTACTTCATCAATTTATTTTCTGACTTAATTAGCCTTTGCTCGAGTGCAAAATGACGAAATCAGAAGAATGAGAAAGACTATCGAAAATTCATGTAGCTAGCCGTTCCTTCTGGGTCCTAAACTATGTGTATCCAAAATTTGGTTGAGATTGGTGGAACGGTGTATATTTGTATTGTGACCTTTATGCATTTGTGATGGCATAAATTTCACATATTATTTCGATAAAGTTTTGTACGTGCTTATTCGCAACTTTCACCGAGCGCTAACAAAGGGGATGGAATGCAGAAGCCAACATCTTAATGCTGGATGGGCATAGACAAGGGAAGACGGTCATTCAACTCGGCGGGCAAATGCCAGAGTTTCAACGATAATCTACAGGATACGCTCCGCCTACTTGAAGGAAATTAGAGCAGTAATTAAAATGCAGGAACGCGAGTTACACCATCCGAAAGAGGACGATCTCAGCCTCTCGAAAGTATTTTTGAAATTTAAATTAAGCCAACGAGTGATTTTATCCATAAGCAAAACCACTTCGAGCATAAATACAATAGAGTGCGCATTGCCACACTGCGCCTATACTGTGACGTGAAACCAACATCTGGATCAGCTGACTAAAGGGAAGACGGAGGAACTCGTAATGGAAGGTGATAGGAGTTGGTGGGGAAATGATTTTTAATGAGGGTTTAAACACACATTTTCGTAATTTATACGACATTGGGCAAAGCATCGCATGTTTCTTTACGTACCGGAAGGTAGCAAAGGTTAAGAATGTAACATATTTGGTGTTAAAAGTGGCTGTCGTGTTCCGTAATACTCATACATCCAGAATCCCCTCTTGTAAATAATTAATAACAAATCCAATTCTGAATTAGGCCTACTGATTTTTGAACAGAATTGTGTTAGTGTAAAAAGTGGCTGTCGTGTTCCGTATTATTCATACATCCAGGATCCCCTCTTATAAATACTTAATAACAAATCCAACTCTGAATTAGGCCTACTGATATTTGAACAGAATTGTGTTTGTGTAAAAATTGGCTGCCGTGTTCTATAATATTCATACATCCAGGATCCCCTCTTGTAAATCATTAATAACAAACGCAACTCTGAATTAGGTCTACTGATTTTTGAAGAGAATTGTGTTTGTGTAAAAAGTGGCTGTCGTGCTCCGTAATACTCATACATCCAGGGTCCCCTCTTATAAATACTTAGCCTAATAACAAATCCAACTCTGAATTAGGCCTACTGATTTTTGAACAGAATTGTTTTTGTGTAAAAAGTGGCTGCCGTGTTCCGTAATACTCATACATCCAGGATCCCCTCTTGTAAATAATTAATAACAAATCCAATTCTGAATTAGGCCTACTGATTTTTTAAGAGAATTGTGTTTGTGTAGCTGGTCATTTTTAATTTTACGCCCGAGAACTCCAAACAAGTTCAATCTATTACTACATCATTTCCTAATTTATTTGTCATCATTAGAAAATGCATTTTGGCTAATTTCAGTACCGGTGCATTATTTTACTAAATTTTATCGTACGATTAGCTCTTATTCAGCGTTACTTTCCACTTCAGTATTTTATGAAGGAGAACAAAACATAGGCAAATGGAAATAAGGAAGTCTATTGAATTAGTAAGCATTGCTTTTTAACAACTATGCATTACATTTGCTACAACGGAAATCATTACAAGCAATGAACTGTTTCCTTTTAAATTCCATTTTCCACGAATCATAGAAACCTTCGCAGTAATAATCCAGAACTTTGAAATCCTACGAATTGACTAATTTAGGGCTGCAATGTATCCTAGAAGGATCCGAAAATTTCCTCAACCAAACGCACTGTCCATACGTTTAATAAGATGACAAATATTACCTCAGCGTACCGTATTTATTATCGAAGACTACATCGTCACATCAGTAGCATAACCCGCAAATTGACACTGGACATGATTGAAAAGGAAGGCTATTTGATGTTGTGATGGTCCTAATTTTGCTTCATAGGCCTGTTCAGTGGAGTAAGGGATAGAGTAAATTTTAAGAATTTGTAATAAATTTACAGATTAAATTATTATTCTTTCATGTCTCGGAGTTAAGAAGAAACGTAAAGAAATGCAAGTAGTGAAGTCAAGAATTTTAGGGTTATTTTACAATGAATTAATTTAGGACTACCTATGGAAAGAAATGCCCGATCTTTTCCTAAACGTCTCCTTACATCCATACGCTGCACAGTAATACACCATTCTGGCTTAGTACGGTAATGAATAGAACAGAATAGCCCAATTCTATCGTCACGTGTAGTATTTCAGTGCTCCAAACTATCAGCAGTTCCCTTTAGTCAGCTGATTGAGATGTTGGTTTCACAAATGTGACGTCATCAGCCATCTAAAGCAAAACCAAATTGAGAGGTGAATTCGAAACAACCAATAGCAGCCGAGGACGTGAGACGCGGCCAATTCCCGCGGAAATGGAGGGACAATGATTGAATTCACGGAGCTAATTTTCTGAGGACAAGACGATCCGTGTTATGTGAACTAACTTGGAATAACACTGACTCAGACAAAAAAAAGTCACTCGCCTACGGCTTTATTTTCTTTGCATACATCAATCAACATCTGTCCCAGCAACTGTTGCTATGCACACCATAGCTGTCAAAAACCACTGCCTCCTTATCCAACATACACTCCCACCTTCTTTAGTGAGGCTAAAGAATCATGAACATATGATTGATATGGCACCCATGAGGTGGAACAACCTTGAAACTTACCACACTATTAACACAGGACAGTACATATACTCCCAAAAGGTTATCATGTATCGTAGTTAAACAGGGTAATCAATTATCCCAGTATCTAGCTGGTCGTTTAACTTCTCTACCGCATTTAGTCTTAAGTGGTTCTTTCTCATCACTAACCACTACACTTACAGATTCACCACGCCTTTCCTCATGACCCTTTTCTGTTACCACAGCGAAATGTTTGTTGACTATTGAAACCTCTAGAGGACAGAGACGCTGTAAAGGACGAACAAACACTCCTACACTGGTCTTGAGTTTTGCCACCCGAATGTTGCCATCTGCGCCAGGTATTAAGTCAATGATTCGAGCGGTGGACCACTCGATTCTCTTCTTGGCTGTCTCGACGAGCACTAGATCTCCCACCCTGATCGCTGTTGGATTCTTCTCTTTCCCTTTCTGGATAAGGAGTCCTAGATATTCCTTCCTGAATCTTGACTTGAAGGTTTCTCTGACTCTATTAAGGTGGCGGAGTTTTCTTTGAGTGTTCACTTTCTCCAAGATATCCAAAGCTGGGGTTCTATCTTCCACTATATCCTTGAGAGAGGGAGCTCTACCCCTCTTACAAGAAGCATCGAAGACCAGTCTGATAGGTGTGGTAAGGCTCTCTGGTTTCAATACTGGATGGTGAGGAAGGTAATGTACATTGTTATCAATCTCACTGTCTGGCACTATTTCAATTATTCCTTCCTTTAACCATGCTGTAAACACTTTGGAATATTTGTCGACCACTCCCCGTTCTGTGAGCTTCTCGGTAGTAGACTCCAATCTTCTCTGAGCAATTTCTAAATTATTGGGAATACTCACAGGTTCACAAATCCAAGGTAATCCCACCGTGTACCGTTCATCAGATGACTGGCTGACATGTTGCCCACAATGTACCTTTGCTTGCTCTTCCCGTCTTCTCTTGGAAATGGGTTCAATGGGGGTCCTGAATACCGATTAAATCTAAGTCCCACGAGTCAGAAATCGTGACTTCACTTTGTTTCATGGATATCACACTCATTGAGATACTGTCACCCATACCTGGACCCATTTTCCGTCCACTAATTGTCCAACCAAGCTTAGTTTCTTTTGCTGAAAGACCATTCTTGAGTTGATGAACACGACCAGTCAGCAACTTACCGTACAGGTCATTCCCAATCAAGATATCAATTTCCGTTGATCCTTCCCCAGCACCGTCAACCCAAATCTTCTCTCTTCGAAGTTCTCTCAACCAAGGTCCTTTAGGCACTTGAGGAATCATTTCACACATCTGGGGGTGATCCAACACATTGATCTTCTCTTTAAATGAACCTCTCACATTGCTGATATCTATTTGGTACACTTTATGCTCACGAAATTCCTTGGCACAACCAAATAACATATGACACAATTTTATTTCCTTCATCGGATGTAGTCCTAACTTCTCTGTGTTTTTCTTCAGTATATAGGTTCTTTGCGACCCAGTGTCAAACATAACCCGTACTTTTCTAGTGATTTCTTTAGTTTGGATCATTGCAAAAGCTGTCTGCAGCATGACGTCTCCCGAGCAACTTGTGATACCCGATTGTACAGAAATAGCCTCTTTGGTGGTGGTATCCTTTACGCCCCTGCTCGTTTCTGAACACATAAGAGTAGTATGACCTTTGTGACAGATTAGACACTTCACTGGCACCTTACACCGTTTCGCTAAATGTCCTGTGTTCAGACAGTTAAAGCACGCGTTCTTACCTTTAGCATGTGCTCTCTTCTCACACAATGACAGAGAGGGGGGTCTTTAGTACACAACTGGCTATCATGGTACTTCCCACAAAAGAGGCAGCTGGGGGATTGATTGGAGAACAGCCCCGTGGCCGTCGGTATTTCTTCTTTCCGGCGTTGAAACTTTTGAGACTTATTCTTCTGTCGCTCAATGGAAGAGTCAATAAATCCGCCCCTAGACAGATTTCGTTGGTCCTCTCCTTCTACCTCACGTTTGAGAAAATCCATGAGGTAATCAAGTTCACACTTCTTTGAATTACCAGGTTTATCAGGATCAGTTGGTCCTTCCCTGCCATAGTTGGAACTCCTTTGCCAGGCTACCATCAACTCCTCCGGAAGACTGGACTCCACCATGGTGTACAGAAATGTACCGTAGCTGTTTGTTCAGTGGTCACGCCTAAAGTCTCTATTGCCCGTAAATGTGTCTCAAGTTTATCATACATACGAGACAATTCGACTGCCTGTTTCGTGTTTGCATTGTCAAGCAATAATTTCAAAAGCTCACGCACGTACACCTGCTTCAGTAATTTCTCTCTTCCAAACCGTTGTTTGAGAGCTTCAATTACCTTTGCGTAGTTTCGAGCAGTCTGTGGGTAACTACCAACCAAATCCTGAGCTCTTGATCCTACCTCCATTGATTGAACCAAGTAATGGAATTTGTCACTGTCGTGAAGTGAAGTATCTTCGTGAATCTTCGAAAAGAAGCCCAGAATCCTAGCCACTCCTTGAAGTCCCCATTAAACTTCCGCAGTTCGATTTTGGGTAGTCTGTACCTCCTCGTGTCCTCTCCAGACGAACTCAACGCTGTGCTTGTCCCAGTTACACCGTTTATTTCGTTGATTTTCAATGCTTTTAACCTCAAAACTGTTGTTTTCCGTTCATACTCATCGATGGTATTTTATTCTTCATCAAGAGTTTCTTCATCACAATCATCATACAGCGCGTCTAACACCTTACTATCGAGTTCTTTAAGTTCTACCATCTTATTATTAATTAACTCGATTAATGCACTGATGACTTCTTGATCTCTTTGGGACTTCTCGAACTCCCGTGTGACTTTATTGCACAGCTTTGTTACCGATCGCTGAATCACGGAACGAACTTTCTTTGTCCTTTCAATGTTATCCATTTTCGTATCACGTCGGGGTCACCAGAATTATGTTATGTGAACTAACTCGGAATAACACTGACTCAGACCAAAAAAAACGTCACTCGCCTACGGCTTTATTTTCTTTGCATACATCAATCAGCATCTGTCCCAGCAACTGTTGCTATGCACACCATAGCTGTCAAAAACCACTGCCTCCTTATTCAACAATCCGATTTTGAATTAGGAGGGAGCAATGAGACATTGAAAATGAGCGCATTCGAATGAGCTACTTTGCATATCTATGCGAGTGATATTTTAGAATTAAAATTTGGAAACTCTTCACTCATGCGAATTTCTTCGCAAATCATATAAATAGTAGCCGAACTTGCAGTGAAATCAGTTGACTTTGTATACTCCGGGAGGCGTGAGCCTTTGCCCGAGACGAGAGGGAACCGACGCAAATTTATAAGTCCAAACAATTGCCGCAAAATTATAAGTGCAGCCAGTCGACATAACGCAGTTAATAATCTTAGTTATTCGCAAGCGCGAAGCTGAAAACAGTGCATTACGCGAAGTGTGCGTACCGTGTCAGTAAAACGGGATAAATCAGAAATAGCCGCCCGAGCTCTTAGCATAATGTCAGTAAGGCAGGAAGCTATAGACTATCGGCCGAATTGAGTAGGTTGATGCGTAGCTTAGAGATTACGAGCTCCTTATACGAACTGTGCATTGTTCTAAAGAATAAAGTCACAGTGGACCTTTGTTTTGGTGAATTTTATAATCGTGTGTAAAATCACCCTCCCACTTCAAGATGGAACCGGCAGCCAGAAGACTGAACTTATGGAAATGGACAGCATCATCGGCAATATGAGATAAGTAAAAATCAGCATGGGGCGTGCACGCTTAACGCCACCCATCCTGGGAATTGGATAAGTTTCTCTCCATTATAAGCAATTATATAAATAGGTGTTTTCGGGCGCAGCAGGCAAATTTGTGCAAGTTGTGTATATATTTTAATGATGAGTTTATTGTATTTTATAAGATAGGATTTATACATGGTCATCAAAATAGTGTGTTATATTTTGTCTTTGAGGGTTTCAGTAACGTTTGTCTGAATGCACATTAAAGGGATAATGGGATGTGAGTGCTCATGCACGACCCGTAAAGTAAAAGCCAGTATGGGGGGAAAACAGTAATGATATTGTGACAGGCCAGTAGTGATGCAGCCACATTAAGAACGATTCGCAGGTAAGATGCTAATGCCCATATTCAAGGAAAGGTAAGACGCAATGGCTAAATGATAAATCTGATTCAGGTGAGATTGAGAGTGGATCCTTGGTTGAGGAGGTTCCATGCCCGCAGGTCTTCGATGATATAAATGGTAAGGTTGATCATTATGCGGAGGGTCCATGCCCGCAGGTCTTCGATGTTATAAAGTGGTAATAAAGTTGGTAAGTAATGATTGAATTCATTGGCTGATGAGAGCATGTAGTAGCTCCGTCAGAAAAGGGAAAGGTGTGTGCAACTCAAGCCAAGGGAGGGGTCCAACAAAAGAGCAGGTATGAGAGTCCTTGGCCAAGTGTCAGAATCTAGGGGGGGCGCTGCGAAGGTCATTGCCCACGAGGCTCGTTTGTTTTGGGAGTGAGGAACGGATGTCAAAATGTCAGATGCACAACGTGAGTGGTAATGTTTATTTTTGAAGACGGAAGGCGGTGTCGCACTTCTGGGGTCTGTCTCTTTGTTGTTTCTTTGACGCTTCAGAAAGCGAGGTCATGTAATTCATTTGTCATGTTATTTTGTTGTTGTTGTTGTTGTGTGCATTCATGGTAATTGTGTATTTTAATTCACGGGGCACGACCACCGTGGTGTTTATTTTTGATGATTCATGTGTGTGTTGACTTGTATTTTGATGATTATTTTAGCTGGCAGAGCTATGGCTCTGACTTGAGTTAAATGTTAGTGATGATAAAAGATGATGCACGCATTGCCTGCGACCGAAAATAAACCTATGCCTTCATTCCCCGGACTCATGAGAGGATGGAAATGATTGTAGGAGAGGACTTGTCCAAAACCCTAAAACCACTATAATTGTAAAATATGAGTGCGCGTTGTTTTATAGAATGGCTGGACTTTTTAGGCCATACTTTGTTAAATTCAGTCTGTTGATATTTGAAACTTGAAGCAGTGGACTGCTATTAGATTTATTTCTTTCCTGGTTCCAGCCAGTGTGATTTGATATTTTATTTGATCAGCTCTTTAGAATCCTTAGTTTGTGTTTAGAGTAAAATTTAAGGGAGTTGTTGTTTTTGTTGTCTGTGGATGGGAATAAGAGAGAAGATGTGTTTTTCTTGAATACATTATTTTTGCATTTAAGATTCCTCTGGCATATTGATTTAGTTTAAGCTTCCTGTGATCCCTCATAAAAATCCCTAGGATGTACAATTAAATTAGAGCACCCGGACAGACCATTACCCCGAGCTAGAGTCGGCATCCTAGAAGATCAAAAAGGGTACAGTATACGGAACAAATCCACATACATACAGACAGACATTCACTTTTATATATTAGAAAGATTATGAGGCGATTATCATGTGACCATTTGGTTAACTCTTCTGAAACAGAGTCAGCAGACTGCTGTAAGACCTGTTTAGTTCCACCTTTTTTTTACGAGGGTTGTATCGTCCGCAAACAAAATTTCCTTATGAGAATCAACGTTCTGTGTTATATCATTGATATATAGAAGAAAGAGTTATGTTTAGCACATGGGAAGAACAGCTGTCAAATCGACAGATAGATAGATAGATTTATTATTTCCATTTGATCAAATACATGTATATAATACATTTTTGATATAGGACACGTCAGAATTTACAACTATAAAATAAAAGTACTAATAGGTATATACAGTAATACTAATACTATAACTATTTATAACTTATTATAATAACAGATCTTAAGAGATACAACCTTATTGGACAACTATTTACACCTTATTCTATAATCATAATATGAAAACTTAATTCTATAAATACAACAACTTACAGCTAGGTAATACAATTAAAATAGAAAAGTAAAATGTAATTATAGATTTCATCGTTTCTATACACTATGGCATTCAACTACAGAGTAAAAACAATGGCACTGCAGATAAGCTTTCAACATTCTATCAAAGGTTTCCTTTTTTGGGGCAAGTTTTATATACTGGGGTAGTTTATTGTATAATTTAACTCCTGTGTGATAAGTTCCTTTTTGATATATGCTTGTGTGTGTGAAATATGAATGTTTTGATTTTGTCTTGTGTTATGCCGTGAACATCATTGTTTGTTTTAAGAAAAACATCCTTATTTATTAAATTCTTTTTACAAAACATAATACTTTCAAAGATATATATGCAGGGCAGAGGGAGAATGTTTAAATCTTTAAACAGAGGTCTACATGATTCTCTAGTGTTTGCATTTGCCATAATCCTAATCGCCCTCTTTTGTATCCTAAACGTGCTTAGTACATCTGGCGACATACCCCAAAATATGACCCCATATCTTAAGTATGAATGGAAATAAGCAAAATAAGTATTTCTTAATGTGTGCATGCTAGTGCAGGTTTTCAAAATACGTAACGCAAAGCACATCGAGTTCAGTTTAGTATTCAGATATTGTATATGTTTATTCCATTTCAAGTCATGTTGTATCCATAGTCCTAAAAACTTTGTTTCTGATTTATTTTCTATTTGATGACCATTTAATGTTATATTGGGCGTCGCAGGATTCCTATTCTGTATAGTGTGGAAATTTAGACATACTGTTTTTTTTATAGTTGATTATGAGGCGATTATCTTGTGACCATTTGGTTAACTCTCCTGTAACGGAGTCAGCAGACTGCTGTATGACCTGTTTAGTTTCACTTTTTATTACGAGTGTTGTATCGTCCGCAAACAAAATTTCCTTATGTGAATGAACGTTCTGTGTTATATCATTGATATATAGAAGAAAGGGTAGTGGGCCCAAAACCGATCCCTGGGGTATTCCAAATTTAATAATTCCCTCATTGGACAATGTTTCATTAAGTAATTTGGTTCCATCATCCTTGTGTCTCAAGCTTACTATTTGTTTACGCCTTGTTAAGTAAGACTCTATCCATTTATTAGCTAGACCTCCAATACCATATTGATTTAGTTTTGTAAGGAGGATTTTCTGGTCAACAACATCAAATGCTTTCGATAAATCCAAGAATAGGCCAGTTACATGTTCCTTATTGTCAATTAATTTCAGTACACTATTAATAAATTCATAAATTGCTGGCTGTGTAGATTTTTTTCTATAAAACTTATCAGTCTCTTATACATGATTTTTTCCACAATTTTTGCAATACCAGTTGGTAAGGTAATAGGACGATAGTTATCTAATTCATCTTTTGAACCGTTTTTGTGCACTGGAATTACTTTTGATAACTTCAAAATATCCGGGTAAGTTCCTGAGAGAATTGAACTGTTTATTAAGTGTGTAAGTGGATTTATTATATTTTCTGCACATTTCTTTAAAATCGCATCAGGGATGCCATCAATGCCAGCACAAAATTTATTTTTTAGCTCTTTTATAACTATTCTTACCTCTTCACTTGTGACATGATTTATAAATAAAGAATCACTACATATATTTATTTTATTATTAGAATTTAGTGTATTTACCTGAGATTTATTTAATAATTTTTGTGGAATTTCCAGAAAATAGTCATTGAAAGTGTTTATTATTTCCTCTGGATTATTAATCACTTTATTATTTCTGGTCAGTGTAATGTTCCTTTGTATTTTTGCAGATTTTGCAGTTTCTTTCTTTATCACGGACCACATAGCCCTGTTTTTATTAGATGATTAGGAAATAAAATTATCATTACGCGTTTTCTTTGCTAGTCTTATTACCTTATTTAATATGCTAGTGTATTTTTTGTAGTATAAATTGAATTCAGGTGTTGTGTGGTATTGTTTATATAATTTGTGTAGAAATTCCTTTCTTTGACATGAATTTATAATCCCTGTTGTTATCCAATTGCTAGTTTTGTTATTTTGAAAAGTTCTTTGACTAAAGGGGAATGCTGTTTCGAAATAGTGTTTAAGGGTACTGTTAAATGCATTAAATTTATCATTTACATTTTCTAGTTTATAAATTTCTGACCATGTTTCCTTATTTAATAAGTCATTGAAATATGTAACATTTGTTTCGGTGAATGACCTGCACTTTGATTTTACTCCATTATCATTACTATTGATTGTTACGGGTACTTCAAAACTCAGTATTTGTCCATGGTGGTCACTAAAACCCGGACAATAGACTTCTATTGAATGATGATATTTATCTGTATTTTTTAAAAAAATTGATCAGGAGTGGTTTTACTAAATTTTGTTATTCTTGTTGGGGTATGTTTGTTTATGTTTCCATCCCTTACGATAGTTCCAGATATCAGCAGCACCGTCACTTGTGTTCGCGAATACAGGAAACATCAGTTCGACCTTGCTAAGTCGCCTAGTTTGTAGTGCAGGGGAGAATATGGGGCACTGGATACGGTATTGTAAGAAAATCATTCAAAAAGTCAACCCCTGGCACTATACAGCCCATGAAGGGCCTAGGCCGACCAAGCGACCGCTGCCTAACCATTTGGCCTGCAGATATTGAGGTGACGCGTGATCAGCGCATCGGGTCATCTCGGCCGTTAATCTTGGTTTTCGTGATCAGGGCGCTGCCTCACTGTCAGACAGCTACTCAATTGTCCTCACGAGGTTGAGTGCTCCCCGTTCCAATCCTCACGTCAGTTTTAAAATCCCTGACGGAGCCGGGAATCGAACCCGGGGCCCCAGGTGAGAGGAAGGCGCGCTTCCCCAACACCACGGGGCCAGCCCTTAAGAAATTCATTAGTATTTATTAATTATTAATTATACTTTGTAAAATGCCAGCCGCATACGATCATATACTTTGAAATCGGCTTTGCGACGCGAAGTAATCGACTCCATTCCGTTTGGAAAGTTTTCTTTTTGTGAAAGTAATGCATTGATATCGCAATTGTTGAATTCGAAGAGCACAGCGGAACTGAGAAATTATATAAATCATGTTTTAGCCTCAATTATTATAAAACATATCTGAAAAAAAAAATGAGAGAAGAACCATCCCATCAACTCAAACCACATGTTAAAGCATCTGTTTGTTTATGTTTCCATTACCCTTACGATAGTTCCAGATATCAGCAGCACCGTCACTTGTGTTCGCATGTTTCATCCAAGTGTGTTCGCGTGGTGAGGGAAAGATCACTGGAGAATTTTTGTGTTTTGGTATTGGATAACATGAAGCGTCTACATTCATAATATGGCGATGATAACATTTGTAGGTCGGAATATGACTTACATGTAAATATAAATAAAACCGTAGGTGCAATTTCTTACTTTGTGAAAGGCAATTGCTAATACTTTCAATCGTGTTTATGAGTAAGTCGAATGTTATCTGAACTTTGACAACACTGAGTGGCATGCTTATTGAATCTCGTATCTGGCATGAGGCGTGGCAATTACTGTACCAACTTTCAATTTATTATTTATGTATATCAGAATGCATTTTTTTCGTTTGGAGTTATTTTTGTAGCCATAAATTTAGTTTACAATCTATTTTCCAAAGCTCGTTACCGCATGTTATAATTATGGAAGAGACAGGTTTGTGCAAGATACACATTTCCGAAATCTTGCATACAGCAAATGAGTACGCTGGTAAATTGGAAGATCTAATTAAATCTGTGCAGAGAGCAGAAGATCAGGTAAGAAGTGTAGCGAGGTTCTAATGCATAAGTTAGTTGAGTTATAATTGAATCAAAACATTTGTTACTTTGTGTGCCCCTCTGATCCAAAATTTATACTTTGTTGTTCTCTCTCCTTTCCAACTAAAAGGGCCCTCTAATCCAAATTTTATACATTGTTGTTCTCTCTCACCATTTTAACTCGAATGTAGCACTGAAAGCAGACCGACTCAATATAGCCTACCCATGGACAGGGTGGAGCTTTCGGTGGAGTCAATAGTACTCCTGCACGGCTGCTATTGGGTGGCGAGCAGTTTTCATATAGCGTCGTACGATCGTTATGTATAAAGTACCTGCAAGAAGAGCTTGCCAACACTTAATGATGTGCAGAGACCAATATTATTCGGAGAATTTTAATGCTCATTGTGGGGCTCCTGTGTCTCCCCGAATGCTGATTACCGGGCTTACTGCTCACTGCATTCTTCAACCCTGCAGGCTTGCTGCTAGATGCAGTCTACAGCAGTAATTCAAGGGTAGAGTGCAAGGAAGCAGCAAACAATATAGGCTACTTATGGTATCGGTTACTGTGTCCTGGCGCAGGTAATAACTACTTGTAAGGCATTACATACATGTGCTGAGGTCTCACTTGAACCTCAGTCACAGCTATCCAGTGTTTGATTTCTGGGTTTATCAAGAAATATTGGCTAGTTCTGCTTTGAGAGCTGGAGTAGGGTACACTCAGCCTTGTGAGGGTGAATAAGCAGAGGTGGGTCTATTCTTACTTCAATCATCCTGAAAGTAGTTTTGCATGGTTTCTTACTTCTATTCTAGACAAATGCCAGGATGCACCTTGATAGGCCATTAATTGTGAATGTACATGGAATGCAGATTATACACTTGCAGCAGACATGAATGTGGCTTTTTACATACCTTGTGTCCTCGTTTCATGTTCTGGGCGATATTACGTATTGAAATTACGAACCCTGGTCACTACTGAACCTCATACATGTGCAAACATTCATAAATATGTGTTTTGTTTCTTGCTAAAAACTGGAGGCCATTTTTCGACAGCGCTTTCATCTCGTTCAACTGTCAACAAGGTGAACTCTACAGGCACGCAGCGAGGCGCACACATTGATGCCAACATACGAAATACAAAATCACTGTTCATAAAAAGAAGTGAGATACAAAATCACTGTTGATCAAAAAAAATAATTCATCGGGACATGTTGGGCTGTAACCATAGTCAAAACTCATTGATCTGGGTGCGTTAGGCTGTAACCATTGTCAAAAACCATTGGATTGGACAAAACGAAGGTTAGAAGGTGCTGAGGTCTCACTTGAACCTCAGTCACAGCTATCCAGTGTTTGATTTCTGGGTTTATCAAGAAATATTGGCTAGTTCTGCTTTGAGAGCTGGAGTAGGGTACACTCAGCCTTGTGAGGGTGAATAAGCAGAGGTGGGGTCTATTCTTACTTCAATCATCCTGAAAGTAGTTTTGCATGGTTTCTTACTTCTATTCTAGACAAATGCCAGGATGGCACCTTGATAGGCCATTAATTGTGAATGTACGCAGCTGGCGGGGCACGGTTGACTCAGAACCATTGATCTGGGCATGTTAGGCTGTAACCATTGTCAAAAACCATTGGATTGGGCAAAACGAATGTTAGAAGGTCGGGGGTAGGTGCAGCCTTTGGCCTCGCGCAGCTTGCGGGGCACGGCTGACTCAAAACCATTGATCTGGGCGCACGAATGATGCGCACTAGCGACTGAATTGGGTGCTTCTTTGTTTTTCATAGTACCGAAAGCGCGAGGTTGGCAGTACTGTCATGGTACTAGTTTTGATAACGATCGATGAGAATAATGGCGCTGACAGCTGTAATTTTCGCTATATAAGTTGTGTACCTATTTGGGATGGCTGGGTGGGTCAGAGACATCGGAGGAGGGAATATCTACTAAAACATCGCTCCCTGATTTATTTCCCAGCGTTTCATAAGGTATTTTGGCTAATTCATGTATTGTAGAGAATTTTACCGCGCATTCTACCTTCATTTACTGCTACCTTTAGGCCTTGGTCACCTTACAAATCCGATCTCTCATTACAAAAATCACATGCTTTTACAGCAACCACAATAGCACAGGTTAGACAGTTTCTACAGTGTACACACCCAAATACTCAGGTCTGACAACAAATATGTCGTAAGCCCCTGTACAAAGAGGAGAATAAGGAGTGATGATAAGTTGATTTCAACGAGCCTAACATCTAGGTTACCAGCCCACCACTAAGAGTGTATCTTATTGAATTTCTACCGTTTTTATTGGCCATCCAGTGAGACAAGGCCATCCACTTCATCAGTTGCAACTGAGTCGATATTTCATTTACAATTATTAAGCCAAATGTATTTCTTCTCTGTGATTTTCTCCTTCGTGCAGTTTTTTGACTGAACCTTGACATCACGCAAATTGTGCTTTCAACATATTGATCAACATATTGATCAACATATTATTTAGAGGGCAAGCTAAGAGTTCACTACAGTACTATGTATGAATTTGTAACCTAGGTATGTTATTTTGTCTGACTTGGTGGCTCGAGCACTACATAGTGCTTTTCACGTGGTTTGTTTGGATCAGCATGGTGGCTGCAACGTGTGGTATGATATCTCTATTATCTGTGCTCAAAACAGCCTTAAACTATTCCATTATGGAAGCATGAAGATCACTGCCTCGTGAAGCTATATCTGGGAGACTGGTCTGGCAAGCTGATGTATTGGAGACATGGGGTGAATTGTACATCACCATACATACCTGTCGTGGGGAATTTATATATCTACTAGCAGTTCGTACCCGTTGTTGATGGGTTAGCGTTGTAAGGGTAACAGAAGAACATTGTTCAGGAGGCTGGTGACAGGAGTTATCTTAGTTATGGGTAGATTGTCGGACCTTATTTGCCAACATCCGTGCAATTTCGCAATATGCACCCAGGACCTTGTTCTGCTTGGAATTAGGTACCGTACTGTACTGAAAGGAAGACCACTTGGGGTGACAAAAATAAACATTAAACCACTCATAAGAAAATAGACCAATAGCTAAAAATATCTCTCACCTTAGCCGCTGATGTACATAGTGCGGCTTCTTCCAGTGTTACATCCCAGGGATTGTAATTCTCCAACAACCCTTTTGCCTCACATGCCTCTCTAAATAATTAAAATACCTGATTGTTGTTGTTCTAATCTTTAGTCTTTTGACTGGGTTGATGCAGCCCTCCATGCCTCCCTCTCCAGAGCTAATCGTTTCATCCCCACAAAGCTACCACACCCTACATCCGAAGCAATCTGTTTAACTTTGGTCTACCCCTACAGTTCTTGTCCTCGACCCTCCCATCCATAACTAAGCTTGCTATTCCTGGGGGTCTTAATATGTGTCCTACGGTTCCTCTTCATTACCAGTCGCCAGAAACATCTCTCCCACTTGTCTTAATACCTCTTCATTTGTTACCCTATTTACCCATCTGATCTTCATCATTCTCCTATAACACCACATTTCAAACGCTTCAATTCTCCTCTTTTCTGCTGTACCAATAGTCCAAGTTTCACTTCCATAGAGTGCCACGCCCTCTTAGTGGCCACTCAGTTCACGTGAAATGAAGTTGTATTTTTTGCTTTTTGTAGGCTATAAATTAGTTGCTATTGCATGTACGGTATTTATTGTATACTTGAACTATCAACAAGTAATTGTTTATTTAGCTATCTCATTTTGTTATTGTCATTTGTCCTAGCATTATTTGCCAGTAAATAGCCACTTAAAAGGTGTTTTCTCTCATGTTTCCATTGATTATTCTGTACTGAGCATTGTGGGTTGACTTATGCATGTGTCGTAATTAATTAATTGATTACTCATTTTCTGTGTATATTCCTGTACTGGTGTATCTTAAGTATCATAACTAAAGTAGTCTGATAATGGTGGTTGTAAAGTTTACTTCATCTGAGGTTACTGTAGAGATTAATTATAATTGCAGTAAGGAATATGCATGAATTAATAACCCTTACGAGAAGAGATCCATTCAGTACAACACATTTTATGCTACCCAAATATTTTTTTTCATACTGTCATCCAAATAATTAGGTAGCACCACCAGCAAGAAACTGCTTGTGTGTGTGACGTTATAGTCGAGGAACAGCAGCATTAGACATGCACGGCTTTGAGAATAATATAAACTATTAATGTTCATCTCTATAAATAAAGTAAGCTTTCTGTATGAACGTGTTGAATTTTCGGCTCTAACTTCGCAAGTACTCCGGATGAGTTGTATGACGACCAAATATACCCTCGGTTTAATTTTTGTCTGTCTGTTTATGGGTTGACACCAAAACTACTGGAGTGAATGGCATGAAAATTAATATGTAAGTAGAAGACACTCCTAAAATAATACTAGGCTGCAAATAAATCATGTAATGCAAGGGGGTGAGGGGGTTAAGAGGAAGCCTCAAATTTTGCCAGTAAGGCTATTGCACAATTCATATCGATCTCTTGACATGATGCAGCTGTAGGCTTAGTTATGATTTCGTGGAATGTGCTCAAGACGGAAGCAAATCAATCATTCCTTCCACCATGAGGCAAGAAGCAAATTACAGTATACTGACATTCGTGTGTCTGAATCATGCATTTCAGAAATCGCAGGTTATCGGCTGTCATTCAGTTCACACTGTTCTACAGTATCGATCTTGGTAGAGCGAGTCGATATGCACACTACTTGAACTGTCTAAAGACTAGCTGTGTGGCGCTGCACTAACATTCTTTCCTTTTGTGCCCAACGCTGCGCGATCAAATCCTGGTGCAGTCGGTTGGCATTTGAGGGTGTGGAAATGTGAGGGTGCCGTGTTAGTAGATTTTTAGGCATGGGGCATAATTCCGGCATCCCAGCATCTAAAAGAAAGCCTCAGTAGTTAAAAGGGAAGTAAAACAAAATAAATAAATAAATAAACAAACAAAAATTCATCACTTTGAGTGGTATCTGACCACAGAGCTTCAGGAGGCTTTAAGATTTTATGATCATTCCTCTGAGCGATCAACTTCTTTGAACTGATAAAGATGAGTATGATAGCACGATCGTGTTTTAAAAATAACAAAATATTCCTTATGGTTTGAAAATACACCAAAAATTATTGTAAGATATTAATGAACATATTACATTATGCCTACCTGCTTAATTTAGTGTGGGCGTAAAACTCAATTGTCATTTGCTTGCCTTGTCTCTTTGTAGTCCGAGTGCTTACTTGGCCTTGCCGGCTACATTCAAGTGGCGAATTTGAATGTAGGTCCTAGTTTGTGCATATCTCCTAATAACTTGAGGGTATAATCTGGATATTTCTTGCATAGAACCTTTACAAATTCTTTTTTATTTTTGGAAGTGTATTTTGATAGAAGCTGACGAACATAATCTCGAACTGTTGAACCATATCGAACCAATCCAACCAATGTCGCTGTTAATGTTATCTTGGAATAGATTCAGTTTTTCATCAGTAGGATGACAAAGGCATTGGTCTAAAGATTGATTGCAAGAAGCAGCATAGCCACGGACTTAAATAGAGCATTCAAACATTCATGCCGTACAAGTCTAAGGGAAATCTTCCAAAATAACGTCTTTTATTTCTGCGTCTCCTTCAATAATTGCCTCCTCCATACCAGGAAGTAATCGCATGAAGAGGTGAGAAGTAAGGTAATCACTAGTGTTATCTTCTATTGCAACAGAAGAGGAACTGGCCTGGGAAATGACCGAAACATTTCTGCTCATTATGAGCCACAAACAGTTCTTGAATCTTACTACAGTAGCAAAGGATGTCAAGTCAACCCCTGGCACTATACAGCCCATGACCGGCTAAGGCCGACCAAGCGACCGCTGCCCAGCCATTCGGCCTGCAGATATTGGGGTGACGCGTGATCAGCGCGTCGGGTCCCCTCGGCCGTTAATCTTGGTTTTCGTGATCGGGGCGCTGTCTCACTCTCAGACAGCTACTCAATTGTCCTCGCAAGGCTGATTGCACCCCGTTCCAACCCTCACGTCAGTTTTTTAAAAGGGGCGTGGTGGCTCAGCGGTCTAGCTGTATGCCTCTCACCAAGGCGGTCCGGGTTCGATTCCCGGTCAATGCATGTGAGATTTTCGAAGTGAAATGCCATGTCCTGTGGTTCGGATTCCACGTTAAAAGGAGGTCCCGTGGCTCATAATCACAAGATTCACGGTCACGTAAAACAACAATCTTCCTTCCTTCCTTAGTTTTTTAAAATCCCTGACGGAGCCGGGGATCGAACCCGGGGCCTCCGGGTGAGAGGCAGGCGCGCTACCCCAACACCACGGGAGTAGCAAAGGATGATATGCACCAAATTGTTTTTACATTTAAGAGAAAATGCTTTCGACAAGACCTTAATGTTAACATTTTAAGTTCTTTAAGTCCTAATAACAACACATTATAGAATGGATGGTGGTGGTAATGCTTTGTGTTTACCAACATATGTTTGGTTGGTTCTTAAGTTTAGGGGCTGCGGCAACGCGGTCATGTAGCCCCGTGTACTTTGGGTGTGTGTAGAATCTGTCTGATAACCGGTGTATATTGTGATGACTGTATTAGTGTGTGTATCTGTTTTTTAATTGAAGTACTGCAACTTAGAATTTTTCAAATAGTTCCTACTTTTGCCACCAAGTGCCACCATCAACAACTACTAGGCCAAGTTCAGAACATAGCTACCAGACGCCACCGCCGTCGGCTCTTGGCAACGAACATAGAAACCTAAGAGCGTTGTTTACATTCTTAACCTATCCAATTTAGCTTCACACAGGTGCAATTAGTGGAAGGTTCTTTAACATGACATAAATCTATGACATGGGACCGCCGGCTTTACTTCCCCTCCGAAGGAAGGCATACTGAGGGATTTTTAACGCTCTTAAAAAATCCGACGGCTTCGGCCGGGTTTGAACCCACTCTCTTGGGCATAGAAGCTCAGCATGCTACCGACTACGCCACCGAAGCTGCCAACTTATGTTTCACAGACTGATTAAAATTTATCCAACACCAGTTACTTAACTTCAGTATGCAGCTTAAAAGCACTTTCAAAAACAAAGTGGCAAATTTAAAACTGGCCTTCCATCCCCAAATGTATAGAAACATATTTATCTCTATCTCACTCTTCAATTTATCCACTCAGAAAAGGCATTTTGTCTAACTTCCAGGCTCTAGTAATAACAATATTAGAGCTTGAAAATAAGAGATACTGAAGCAGTGCACCAAAATTTGCCAGGATTAGAACATAAATAATGATATTTTCTTAGGCTTCTCCATTAACTTGGGGGTCACTGGAGTTAAATGGCTCATAGTTATGCCACTGCACCATAATGCACCCCAGGATTATTACACAAATAATTTTAAAAATATAATATTAGTTTAACTTACTTTTAAACAGTAAAATAAATTGAAATTCAAATAATATATATTAAAAAAAGTTAAAAATGTGAAGGATGCTGAAAATAATTAAAATAAACAACTGAAGCTGCTTGATTTCTACCAAGATGCCCAAAGACACAGTATACCCCTCAGTCCTAGTTTAGGGCATTTAATAATACAGGATACAATTTGGTTTTTTTAATTTGAAATCTTGGTGTTCATATTCTTGTAGATGTGGCCACAGAGTCTGCAATGGTGTTTTCAGCCAAGCTTCTTGAAGAGTTCTGCAACTTCTTGATGGATAGTATCCCTGCTTGAGCTACCAAATTACAAAATTTGTAGGCATGATGACAGCAGTCAAGCTGCTTGCCTCTTACGAAAGTGGGTTTGGTTTCGATCCTTGGTTAATGCATATGATTTTTTTTTAAAGGCGAAATGGCATACCCCTATGATTTGGATTCCACGTAAGAAGGAGATCCCATGGCTTATGACTGAGGGCAGTATTCACCAACGCCAGTAATTTGATTATCTTGGTTTATAGCTGCAAAAATCTCAGATAATAGCTATGTCGTTATTCACCAACACAATTATCTCGGTTAATAGGGATTATCCTGGTTAATCACTTTACTGGAGGAAGGTTGACCGGTAAAATGCCAAAAACTTAGATAATCAACAGAACAAAATGGCGCGCAGACGATTGGAATACTTAATAAATGCTAGAGAAAACGATAGTGACGAAGAATATCAGCAAGAATATGCAGGGAAACGGCCTAGGTGGATAAAAGAACGTGCCTCATATTTTGAGGATTACGATGATGTTGATTTTATCACACGTTTTAGGTTATCTAAATCTTCTACGTTGTCAGTATTGTCCATCATAGAACCTAACCTTGAGTTTGCAACGGACAGGTAAGATGAATACTATAACTCCAATAGTGAGTACGGTATATAGAAAGCATTCACTGTAAATTTAACAACTGAATAGTTATGTTTGTGGTCTTTCAGGAACCATTCTGTGTCGCCAATAAATCAATTGGTGCTTGCATTAAGGTTTTATGCTACTGGTAGTAATCAGCTGAGCGTAGCGGATTTCGCTGGGGTGAGTCAACCAACAGCTTGCCGAATCGTGCATCGTGTGAGTGCTGCCATAGCCGCTTTACGACCTCGCTACATCAGTCTTCCGCAAACACCTGAGGCTATAATGCAAACACAGATGGGTTTTTATAACATTGCCAGATTTCCAAAGGCAGTAGGGGCAATGGACTGTACCCATATTCGAATACGTTCTCCTGGAGGTAATCATGCCGAATTATTCCGAAACAGAAAGGGTTATTTTTCGCTGAATGTGCAAGCAATATGTAATTGTAATATGGAATGTACTAACCTCGTGGCTAGATGGCCTGGAAGTAGTCATGATAGTACGATTTTCAACAACTGTGTACAACGAGCCAGGTTCGAACAGGGTGTGTACGGGGATTCAGTATTATTAGTAGATGCTGGCTACCCTTGTAGATCGTACCTAATGCCTCCTCTGGATGCAGTTCACACACCCGAAGAGAATCTTTATAACGAGTCACAAATAAGAACTAGAAATGTGATAGAGCGAGTGTTTGGCATATGGAAGCGAAGATTCCCGGTTCTTGCTTTAGGTATGAATTTAGCGTTAGAGCACACGTTTCCAGTGATAACTGCTACAGCCGTTCTACATAGCATTGCGCGACAAGCAGGAGAAGAGCTACCTCAGGACGGTCCACAGCTAGAACTACCAGTACCATGGGCTGAACTTTTAAGGGACGGTCAAATTGATGGACAAGCTGATCAATATAATGTGGCTCGTCGGGACAATTTTGGGAGAAGAACACTAATTGATACGTACTACAGAAGTATTTTATTGGGAATGTAACACTTGTATAATGAGAAGGAAACTATTGAATTACATAGATTTAAATTGTTTTTCCATTATTTGAATTTTTAATTGGTCTTGCTTAAGAAGCTCCTTCTCTCTTTCAAGCCTTATTTCATCTGCCGCCAGCTTAATTTTCTCCTGCTCCATTTGAAGGAAGTGAAGCTCCTTTTTCCATAAATGTTCCTGTGTTGCTTCTTCAGTGCTCTTTATTATTGCCTCAGCCTTCAACCTATGAATTTTTGCCAAAGGCTCTCCTGACTTGCTTACCATTGGTCTTCGGCGCACAGCCCAACCTGAAGAGGTCAGGCTTGAAGCTAATGGAGTTCTAACTGACTCTGAGGAGTGATCAGGCTTATCAACTTCATTGACGTACTCACTTGGGCGCTGGTAACACTATTGCTGTTTTTATTGGGTTGTAGTGTTGGATGTGGCCAACGGCCTAGCCATGTTGAAACACCGGATCCCATGAGAACTCCGCAGTTAAGCAACATTGGGCGCAGTCAGAACTTGGATGGTATGCCGGTTCTAGGCACAGCGCGCTGTTGGCCAACATAAGGAGGAGCGGAAAGGCCCTGGCCACCCTACCGCAAGTAAACTCCGGCTGGGGGTAGCCTCTTCGGAGGCTCGGACCTGCCTTCGGGCAGATTACCAATTAATTATTTAATAGTGTTGGATGTATCGGAGACTTGAGCATATTTGATGTGTACTTGCTCCAAGTCACCTCAAAATTGGTAGTTGTAGGCCCAGATCCCTCCGCTAATACTACAGCATCATCACTGTCAATAACTGGCGTCTCCAATAGTTGTGATAATTCACTGTCGTCGTCGTAAGGGTTTCTCATTCCTTCTACGGAAGGTTTAATAAGTTCAATAGCTCTTTCTAGAATAGGATCTTTTTTGATGTTACTAGAGCCTCCACCTGCCTTCAGCACTTCAATCTTGCCCTCCGAGGATGCTTTCCTGGCAGCTTTCTTGATGTTATCCCAAACTGTTCTTAAATTTACTGCATCTCGAGAAGGCCCGTGCCCTTGTATATTGAATTCTGTAGCCATTTTTTCCCATCGCTCGTTTTTAATTAATGTTGTAACACCGTCTGTTTTCTTATTCTCTATGATGCTGATATTCTCAGCCACTAAATCTATCAGTAATTGCTTCTCCTGAGGTGTCATATTAGGCCTCTTCCTACGTTTCAATTCAAAACTTGACATTATTTACGAATATATACTGCACTATGTCTCACATCTAACCTATAAAGCTACAGAACAGAACTTTGTTTTGACAATAAACATATGATTTGCGAGTCGCTATTCAACTGTTTCCAGTGCTTCTATATGAAAATTTCAGCGATGCAGTACACATTGAAACGAAAACCGAGATTTGGAAAACCGAGATAATAACGGCAATGGTGAATACCGATGTTTATGTTATCTGAGATAATAGTATTAACCGAGTTTTCGAAATCTTAGATAATGGAAGAGTTTACCGGCGATGGTGAATACGGCCCTGAGGGCCGTATTCACCAACGCCAGTAATTTGATTATCTTGGTTTATAGCAGCAAGAATCTCAGATAATAGCTATATCGTTATTCACCAACACAATTATCTCAGTTAATAGGGATTATCCTGGTTAATCACTTTACTGGAGAAAGGTTGACCGGTAAAATGCCAAAAACTAAGATAATCAACAGAACAAGATGGCTCGCAGACGAATGGAATACTTAATAAATGCTAGAGAAAACGATAGTGACGAAGATATCAGCAAGAATATGAAGGGAAACGGCCTAGGTGGATAAAAGAACGTGCCTCATATTTTGAGGATTACGATGATGTTGATTTTATCACACGTTTTAGGTTATCTAAATCTTCTGCGTTGTCAGTATTGTCCATCATAGAACCTAACCTTGAGTTTGCAACGGACAGGTAAGATGAATACTATAACTCCAATAGTGAGTATGGTATATAGAAAGCATTCACTGTAAATTTAACAACTGAATAGTTATATTTGTGGTCTTTCAGGAACCATTCTGTGTCGCCAATAAATCAATTGCTGCTTGCATTAAGGTTTTATGCTACCGGTAGTAATCAGCTGAGCGTAGCGGATTTTGCAGGGGTGAGTCAACCAACAGCTTGCGGAATCGTGCGAGTGCTGCCATAGCCTCTTTACGACCTCGCTACATCAGTCTTCCGCAAACACCTGAGGCTATAAAGCAAACTCAGATGGATTTTTATAACATTGCCAGATTTCCAAAAGCAGTAGGGGCAATGGACTGTACCCATATTCGAATACGTTCTCCTGGAGGTAATCATGCCGAATTATTCCGAAACAGAAAGGGTTATTTTTCGCTGAATGTGCAAGCAATACATAATTGTAATATGGAATTTACTAACCTCGTGGCTGGATGGCCTGGAAGTAGTCATGATAGTACGATTTTCAACAACTGTGTACAACGAGCCAGGTTCGAACAGGGTGTGTACGGGGATTCAGTATTATTAGTAGATGCTGGCTACCCTTGTAGATCGTACCTAATACCTTGTCTGGATGCGGTTTGTACACCTGAAGAGAATCTTTATAACAAGTCACAAATAAGAACTAGAAATGTGATAGAGCGAGTGTTGGCATATGGAAGCGAAGATTCCCGGTTCTTGCTTTTGGTATGAATTTAGCGTTAGAGCACACGTTTCCAGTGATAACTGCTACAGCCGTTCTACATAACATTGTGCGACAAGCAGGAGAAGAGCTACCTCAGGACGATCCACAGCTAGAACTACCAGTACCATGGGCTGAACTTTTAAGGGACGATCAAATTGATGGACAGGCTGATCGATATAATGTGGCTCGAAGGGGACAATTTTGTGAGAAGAACACTAATTGATACGTACTACAGAAGTATTTTATTGGGAATGTAACACTTGTATAACGAGAAGGAAACTATTGAATTACATAGATTTTAATTGTTTTTCCATTATTTGAGTTTTTAATTGGTCTTGCTTAAGAAGCTCCTTCTCTCTTTCAAGCCTTATTTCATCTGCCACCAGCTTTATTTTCTCCTGCTCCATTTGAAGGAAGTGAAGCTCCTTTTTCCATAAATGTTCCTGTGTTGCATCTTCAGTGCTCTTTTTTATTGCCTCAGCCTTCAACCTATGAATTTTTGCCAAAGGCTCTCCTGACTTGCTTACCACTGGTCTTCGGCGCACAGCCCAACCTGAAGAGGTCAGGTTTGAAGCTAATGGAGTTCTAACTGAATCTGAGGAGTGATCAGGCTTATCAACTTCATTGACGGACTCGACTTGGGCGCTGGTAACACTATTGCTGTTTTTATTGGGTTGTAGTGTTGGATGTATCGGAGACTTGAGCATATTTGATGTGTACTTGCTCCAAGTCACCTCAAAATTGGTAGTTGTAGGTCCAGATCCCTCCGCTAATACTACAGCATCATCACTGTCAATAACTGGCGTCTCCAATAGTTGTGATAATTCACTGTCGTCGTCGTCGTAAGGGTTTCTCAGTCCTTCTACGGAAGGTTTAATAAGTTCAATAGCTCTTTCTAGAATAGGATCTTTTTTGATGTTACTAGAGCCTCCACCTGTCTTCAGCACTTAAATCTTGCCCTCCGAGGATGCTTTCCTGGCAGCTTTCTTGATGTTATCCCAAACTGTTCTTAAATTTACTGCATCTCGAGCAGGCCCGTGCCCTTGTGTATTGAATTCTGTAGCCATTTTTCCCATCGCTCGTTTTTAATTAATGCTGTAACACCGTCTGTTTTCTTATTCTCTATGATGCTGATATTCTCAGCCACTAAATCTATCAGCAATTGCTTCTCCTGAGGTGTCATATTAGGCCTCTTCCTACGTTTAAATTCAAAACTTTGACATTATTTACGAATATATACTGCACTATGTCTCACACCTAACCTATAAAGCTACAGAACAGAACTTCGTTTTGACAATAAACATATGATTTGCGTGGCGCTATTCAACTGTTTCCAGTGCTTCTATATGAAAATTTCAGTGATGCAGTACACATTGAAACGAAAACCAAGATTTGGAAAACCGAGATAATAAAGGCAATGGTGAATACCGATGTTTATGTTATCTGAGATAATAGTATTAACCGAGTTTTCGAAATCTTAGATAATGGAAGAGTTTACCGGCGATGGTGAATACGGCCCTTGAGGTTAATGGTCTTATGAAATTACAAGTTTCCTTCGTTTTAACAGACCTCATGGATTTAAGATGTGATTCCTGTGTTAATCATGATATTTTTTTGCAAAAATACAGGATGCAATCTTCATAGATGTCCCTTTTCTTCATAGTTGGTAGCATGCTGAGCTTCTATGCCCAAACCCGACCGAAGTTGTTGGATTTTTAAGAGCGTTAAAAATCCTTCCGTATGCCTTCCTTTGGAGAGGAAGTAAAGCCGGCGGTCTCATGTCATAGATTTATGGCATGTAAAAGAACCTTCCACTAATTACACTTGTGCAAAGCTAAATTATAGATTAGGTTTGACTAATGTTCTTAGGTTCCAACATTCGTCGCTTTCTACTATATATTTGTCAAATACCACTGACTCATTCATCACGAAATCTCAGAAACCACCAAGCGGATTGGAATGAAATTTGGTATGCAGCTTCCTCAAGGGCCGTAGGTGCTCGCTAAGAAAGGTTAAGAAAAAACACTCGGGATCATGGTCAAACCACGATTTCGACTATATATTTGTCAAATACCACTGACTCGTTCATCATGAAATCTCAGAAACCACCGAACGGATTGGAATGAAACTAGGTATGCACCTTCCTCAAGGGCCGTAGGTGCTCGCTAAGAAAGATAAAAAAAAAAACTCGGGATCATGGTCAAACCTCGATTTCTACTATATATTTGTCGCCAGGAGCAGACTGTGGTGGCATCTAGTAACCAAGTTCAGAACTAGTTGTCGTTGATGGTGGCGTTTTGTAGCAAAAGTAGGAACTACTTGAAAAATTGAATGTCTGGAGTCATTACTTGAATTAAAAACAGATAACACACACTAATACAGCCATCATAATTCATCATCATCATCATCATCATCTTGCACAGATTCCAGCCACTGGCCGGGTCTGTTTGGAGCACAAGCCTCTCCAACGTCTTCTGTCTTCCCACCATCAATCAGCCTCCACCCTTGTCCAGTCTTCTCCTCTCTTCTTCACACTTTCTTCCACCCCCTTCAGTCACCTGTCTCGGTCTCTTTCCTTCCCACTTCGTCTCGTGTATCCTCCTGGGTATCCTCTTCTCCTCCATTCGTTTTACATGTCCATACCATCAGGGGCGTGGTGGCTCAGCGGTCTAGCTGTATGCCTCTCACCAAGGCGGTCCGGGTTCGATTCCCGGTCAATGTATGTGAGATTTTCGAAGTGAAATGCCATGTCCTGTGGTTCGGATTCCACATAAAAAGGAGGTCCCGTGGCTCATAATCACAAGATTCATGGTCACGTAAAACTGCAATCTTCCTTCCTTTTGTCCATACCATCTAAGTCTAGATTTCTCTATACCATTCTGTAATGGTTCCTCCTTCATTAATTCTCTGGTCCTCTAATTTCTTATTCTGTCCATCTTTGTAGCTCCAAAACTGCTTCTCAAGAACCGCATCTCACTGGCCTGTATTTTGCACTTCTCCCTTCCTTTCATAACCCAGGTCTCCGAGGCATACCTCAGGATAGGGACATAGTACGTCCGATATATGATCTTTTTGCTGTTCTGAGGGTCATCCTTGCTCCATAACATGCTTCACACACTCCTCCGGAATGCTTCTGCCTGTCTCCCCCGCTCATTTATTTCTCTTTCGTTTCATCCATTATCTTGTATCAGGCTTCCCAGATACTTGAAACTCTCCACTTTCTTCAGCTGTTCCCCACCAATTATTATTCCAGTTGTGGTTCTTTCCTTTTTCCTTGTTGTGATCACCATCTCACTCTTATTTATGCTAAACTTCATCCCATATCCTTGTATTATTCCTTCCCACACGTCCAACTGTTCCTGTACCTCCTCCTTGTTTCCCCAGATCATCTGCAAACACCATTGCTTTCATCTTTCTTTCCCCAATTACTTGTGCCACTCGGGTCATTATGTCATCCATCACCACAATGAAAAGTAATGGTGGCAGTGCACTTGCTTGTTTCAGGCCGTTTCTCTGTTCCAACCAGTCCGATCTCCTCTCCTCCCACTTTCACACAGCCCACGCTTCCCTTGTACATCTCCTTTATCCTCCTTATGGTCCATTTTTCTACTCTATCCTCCTGGGACTTCCATACTTTGTTTCTGCATACACTGTCATATGCTTTCTCAATGTCCAGGAAGGCCATCAGTAGATCTGTTCCATACTCATGGTGCTGTTCTTGTAACTGCCTTACAGCAAAAATCAAATCCACTGTGGACCTTCCTGCTCTGAAGCCATGTTGTTCTTCCCTCATCCTTCCTACTATCCTTGTCCTAATTCTTCTTTCCAAAACTTTCTCAAACATCTTTGCACAATGACTCATCAGTGTTATTCCCCGATAGTTTCTGCATTCTGTTCTACTACCTTTCTTGAAGATCGGGACAATTATTCCCTTTTCCCAGTCCTCTGGGGTCTTCCTTTCCTTCCATGCTGTCTTCATCACTCTGTACAACCATTGTGTCCACACCCGGTGCCTTCCCTCCTTTCATCTTCCTCACTGCATCTTCCACGTCTTTCCATGTTAAGTTCTTTTCTGTTTGCAGTCCATCATCCTCTTCCCCGATTTCTTCCTCCTCTCCATGGTTTCCATTTGGGTTCATAAGTTCTTCAAAATATTCTTTCCACATTTTCTTCAGTTCTACCCTATGTTCTATCTCTTGTCCCCTTTTGTTCACCATTCTAACATAATCCATAGGATCCTTCCGCCTCTTATTTTTTACCATCCCATACAGGACCTTTTTTGTACCTTCATTATCCTCCATCATCTTTGTCCACTCTTCCATCCCCTTTCTTCTCTCCTCAGCCACTACTCTCTTTGCCTCCTTCTTTCTTTCCTGGTACTCTTCCCTTGTCTCTTTCGTCCTATTTTGGTACCACCTCCTCAAGGCTCTATTAATTTCCCTTACTATATCTTTTGTCTTCTCATTCCACCATGGTGTTTCCTTCCACCTCTTCTTACTACTTGTCCTCCCACATACTGCTTCTGCTGCACCTACTAGTGTCTTCTTAAATCTAGCCCATTCCTCTTCCACCCCTCTTTCTTCATCTGTTGGAATTCCTTTACCATTTTGAGGTACTCGACCCTTCTATCTCCTCCTTTCAGTTTCCATATCCTTATACGTATTTCCTGGTTCTCAGTCCCTTTCTTATCCTTAGTCCCTCTCAGGTTCATTACCAGCAATCGATGGTCGCTATCCAAGTTCTCCGATGATATAACCTTGATGTTCTTACTTAATTCTCTTTCATACAGTATATAGTCGACCACTGACTTCCTGGTCAAGTCATCACTGTACCATGTGATTGTGTGGCTCTCTCTTTTCTTGAATCAGGAGTTCCCAACTAGCAGGCTGTTCCTTTGACAAGAAGTCCAACAGTCTCTTTCCTTCCTCATTTCTTCTGCCCCAATCCTCTGGTCCAAGCACACTCTCATACCCTTGTCTTTCTCTTCCTACATGGGCATTCAGATCCCCCATAACAATCATATTCCTTCCTCCCAGCTGCTTCTGCAATTCCTCTTCAAACTCCTCCTTCTCTTGAGAGTCGCAGCGTACTTGTGGAGCATACACTTGCACTATTTCTACGGTCCCTCCCCTCAGTGCTACTTTCACTTTCATCATCCTATCACTTATTCTCTTCACTTCTTCTTTTAAACCATCTCTTACTACTACTCCCACTCCATTCCTCTTTCCCTCTTCATTCCCACTCCAGTACAGTGTATAGCCTTTTCTCAGTTCTCTCCTTCCTTCCTCTTTCCTCTTTGTTTCTGCCAATCCCAATAAATCCAACTTCCTTCTTTCCATCATATCCACTATCTCCTCCACCTTCCCCGTCAGCGTTCTTATGTTTAAAGTTCCAAATCTTAGTCCATGAACACAGCTAGGTCGTCGTCCATTGTAGCCATCACAATTAACACCGGTTATCAGACAGATTCTACACACACCCTAAGTACACGGGGCTACATAACCGCGTTGGTCGCAGCCCCTAAACTGAGGAACCAATCATCCCTTTTCTTCTGTTCAACATCTTTAGCTTGGTATAAGATTTCACAAATTTAATTTACAAAAAATATACTAGAAGTCTGAGGTAAAAAAAATAACTAAAACATTATTTTATGCTAATCCACCTTAGTAAATTTGGCAAGAGTAGAAATAAGCTGTGTTTTAATTTCTTACCGTAGTCATATCGGATTTTTCAACTCATTCCTTATTATAAATGAATTATTTAAATGATGCACATTACCATAATTTATATCCGCATTTCTTATCTTGCATTGTTTTGTTTCAGGTCTATAATAGTGCTGAGAAAACAATCCGTGACATCGACGCTTCATTTGATCTTCTGGTTGCTGCAATTGTGGATGCATTCACTAATAGGAAAAAAGCCTTAAAAGCTGAAGCAATTAAAATTAAAGAAGATGGCCTGATACCATTGCTTGCTTGTAGAGAACTTATTTGTAAAAAGTTAAAAACCACTAGATCATACATTGAAGAGGGTGAAAATATCTTGAAAGACTTAAACCCAGAAAAGGCACTTGAATTTTGTGATCAAGCCTCATTTCTTGGAAGGTAATTTGTTATTTATTTCTGTTAGTAAATTATGTTTGGCACTAGCGAGCATATGGAGACCAAAAGCAGACTACTTGTTTGTGTGTAACGTAAAACCCTCTTGACTGGCAAGGATCTGTTGATGGTGATGTTTTCATGAACCATTATGAACTAACAAATGTGTCATCAAAAAATCATTGGTAATAAATTAGGTTGGTACATGCATCTGAATAAAGTACAACCTCTCAAAGTACATCATATATCTTATAACTATAAGTAAAATGATGATCTCATTATTACCCAGCATCCATTACTACCCTGGGGCAGATGACCTCGTAGTTCCACCCCTTAAAACAACAATAACTAACTCCATTACTACCAATGTACTAGCACAGTAGCTGAAAATCTTCCAGATTCTCTAGATGAGGCAAAATGCTACTGCAACATTAAGGAGAAATGTAAAGTGAACTGAAAGATGGAGGCAGATGACATGAATGTTTTGCCTTTAAAACAGTAATTTAGGTTTTTAAATTTAATCAAACTACAACTATGTGAACCCTCCACTCTCGTACAAATAACCAACATAAAATTATAATAGGGGCAGATGCCCTCGTAGTTCTGACTCTTAAAACAACAATAACTAAAATTAAAATATTAAAATGAAACAAATCTAATAATAAAATAAGTCCAGACCAAGAGCCAGTAGAATGCTCTTGTTCGTAGCCATGTCGTCCAGTGTCCAAGATGACAGTTTTAAGTGCAGTCTCGGTTCTTGTTCAAATGCTTAATACGTCCTCTTGGTTGAGAATATATCTAGCTCAAATTTCCTTGTACTGCTGTATGGGGATAATATGCTATTTTGGGAGGATCTTTGATTATTGAATGTTCAATGTGTGGAATGTCCTCGAGTATGGTGGGATGGGAAGGGGCTCGTAGTTTGAATAGTGGCAGCATATGGTCGAGATGGTATTAGCTATTTAAAATAGTGTAGGAAGGACAAGGGCCGTAGAGAGCGATCATGGGCCCCAGGTTGAGGGCTGCTGGGCCCCTCCATTTTTTAATCTTGTTACAATATTTTTGAAGTACCATAGAGTATTAAGCTTGAATTTGTTTAACCCTTAAATAACTCCGTGGAATTTAGCATGTCCATATTGATTATCAGTTTACTTGGTTTTCAGTTCTTCAACCACTCTTCTTTTTGTATCACATTGTTTGTTGTTATACTTCAAGATTTTGATCACTGTACATTTGAAATTTCATTTTTGTTGTATCTGACCATGTTCAGGCCCCACAAGAATTAGCCGTAATACTTTCAGAGATGTATGAAGTATTTCAGAGTTTGAATTAGAAACTTATCTTCAACTTCCGATGTTATGAATTAAATGGACAAATGTGATAACTTTGCTATTTCCTCAGCTGCGAAGTGAAACTCACATTGGATATTTATAAAATTTAGAAAAAAGTTTGGTGCTGTTCAGTCGGTCAACACGAATGTACCCAAATGTGTTGGGTTATACCCTTATCCTGAAAAAAATTACATGAGATAAATAAATGTATTTAAGTGTATTTGTTAATCTCATGTATTTTTTTTTCTGGATTATGGTATAACCCAACTCATTTGGGTACATTCATGTTGACCGACTGAAAGGCACCAAACTTTTGTTTACTAAGGCAACACTGAAAAATGGCTTCAAACCCCATAATAAATTTAGCGAACTAAAGAAGAAAAGTCAAAATGATTTAGAAATAAATTTGATGAAGTTGTCAACTGTAAGCCATTTTGGGCCCCTCAGCAAGTCCGGGTCCCAGGGCTACAAGCCCGCTTTCCCCTCCCTCTCGACGAGCCTGGGAAGGACAGGTCAGTTACCTGTGGGTCGTGCTTAAGGAAAATATATTTATGGCTGAAAGTACCTGCTCAGTGGTGATGTGTCTAAACCTTGATATTCTGTTCCTTACAATGGCAACAAAGAAAATTCTGTTTAATTTATCTAAATTTGACAGGTAAGAAGTTGTCCAAATGGGAGAGCAGTACGGTAGTTTAAAATGAGCTAGATTATCGAGAGGCATTAAAGGCGAAGGGTTGTGGGATTTGATATTTCTGAGAAGCAACAGTGTGTGAGCAGTTTCATGGCTTTGGACGAAGAGTATTGTATGTGGTCTAAATCATAGTTGATTGTCAAATATGACCCAGAGGCGTGTCAAGAAAGAAATATGTTGTAGGTAATGTATCTTTGCGTACTAAAATTAGAATGGTTAAGGCTAGAAGAAGAGAAGAGGAGGTGGAAGAAAACCGAAATGAAGACAGCAATGTTGGAAATAGAAGAACCCCTAAGGAAGATGATGAATGGTAAAGCACCGGGAGTGGATGAAGTGACTACAGAGATGATAAAGGCAGCTGGACCAGTAGGGTTACATTGGATGTATAGACTATTTCGTGTGATATGGAAGGAGAAACAAGTACCAGAAGATTGGAGGAAGGGTCTGATAATTCCAGTATTCAAGAAGGGTGATAAGAAAGAATTTAACAATTATCGGGGAATCACACTTATTTCCCATGTTGCGAAGATCTTGGAGAGGATATTAGAGAAAAGAGTGAGAATGAAAGTTGAAGCAGAAATGGAGGAAAAACAACATGAATTCCGAAGAGATCAACCTTCGATCTAATCTTTGCTCTAAGAAACATGATGGAGAAAAGATGGGAGTTCAAAAAAGATTTGGTGATGACATTTCTAGATATTGATAAGGCATACAACAGTGTACCACAAAGATTGGTCTGGGCTCATTGATAAAAACCAGGGTAGGCAGAGCAGAAATACAAATGATGAAAGCCATGTATGAAAAGTATGTAAGTAGTGTGAAGACCAAGCTAGGACAAACAAACTGGTTCAGTGTTGAAACAGGACTTCGTCAAGGATGTGTGTTATCCCCTATACTGTTTATACTGTCATGGATGAAATCCACAAGAGTGTGAAACAAAGAATGGGAAGCAAGGAAACTAAGGCATTACTATTTGCAGACGACATAGTAATATGGGGAGAAAATGAAATAGAAGTGCAAGAACAAGTTACTGTATGGAATCAAGAGACAGAGAAATATGGAATGAAAATAACTGTGGAGAAGAGTAAGACTATAGTGTTGACAAGAGAGAAGGAAGACAGAATATTGAAGTCAATGGAAATCCATTGGAAATGGTGAAAAGCTTTAAGTATTTGGGGAGCATACTCACAGAAGATGGTACAATAAATGAAGAAATTGGAAAGAGAATCCAACAAGCTAATGGGTTTTACCAGTGTGTGAGAGGTTTAGTATGGAACCAGGAAGTCCCAGAGAAATGCAAGAAAGTTCTATTCTCAATGTATTACACACTGATTTTGACATATGCAGCAGGTACTTGGACCACAACAAAAACGCGATGCAAGCCGAATCCAGGTGGCCGAGATGAGGTTCCTTAGAGGAATAATTGGGAAGACACGGAGGGATAAAATCAGAAATGGGGACATTAGGGAGAGAACTCTGTTCCCAAGACTGCAAGACATGATAAAGACCAGTCAGCTGAAGTGGTATGGACATAATGATGAGAATGGAATAATATAGAGTACCAAAAAGAATATTTATGGAGAAGAAGACCACGAGGAAGGCCCAGAAAGAGGTGGATGGATAAGGTGAAGGAAAGCATAGAAAAAAGAGTAAAACGAAAAGGAAGTATTGAAAGAAGGAAATGAATGGTGGAGGGATAGACAACTGTGGAGGTCCTTGATTTGCAATCCGACCCAGGGAACTGGAAACGGGAAATGAGGAAGAAGGCTATTGCTACATATGGTTGCGAAAGCTGGACCTTAAAGAAAAGCGATAGGAAGTATATTGATGCTCTTGAGCTCTGGTGTTGGAGAAGGATACTGCATATTTCTTGAACAACCAAGAAGACAAATGTATGGGTAATTCAAAAAAATCAAACCAGATCTGTCTCTTGAAGCATTGATAACAAGATTACAGCTGTCATATTTTGGACACATTAAGAGACGTTCTGATTCGTTGGAAAAGACAATTATGCTTGGAAAGGTGGAAGGCTCTCGGAGACGATGGCGGCCAGCGTTGAGATGGATCGACTCCATCAAATCCAGTGAAGGATCTGAAGTATATGACTGAAGACCAAATCATATGGAGACAGTCCGTCCATGCAGTCGCTAGGAGTCGACGCCGACTTGATGGCACCTGATCATCATCATCAATGGGAAATTGCATAGGGTAATTGTTAATAAGCAGCATTTATCTGGATTCAGTTTCAACTTCCATGTCCGGCACCAGTTGGATAGGATATTAAGTGAGGACTGAAGGAGTGCGGCGTCAGCTGGGGTCTTCATTTCTTTGAAAATCTTGCAGTCATCTGCGAAGAGTAAGGTATTGGCTGAGTCAGAGAGTTTTGGCGGTAGAAGAATATTAATCAGTTGGGTATGAACATAAAGATGGTCTTGCTTTTTTTCAAGTCCACCTGCTTTCTGTCCAAGGCAGAGAAATAATATAATTCCCAGAAATACTTAAGCAATGACTTGGTCCTCACTTTGCTGTTTCATGATTGCTCATCACTAAAGACAAGGTTATTTTTCTACCATTTTTTGGAGGTTTGTTGTTGAAAAGGGAGTTTAATTTAAAATTATTCATGACATTTTACCATATGTTAGGGTTATTTTTAAGTTGTTTTGCTAAATAAAAAACCTGAATATTTTTGGGGAATTTATGTTTCATCCGATTTCTCACACATCAAGCTACAGTGAGTCCGAGAATGTTCTCCGCAGCGCCTACATGCGTCTTCGAGAGCTAGCTACAGCAGTTACGTTGGTAGCACGGCTGCCGCTTGCATCATCTCTACTTAGTATAAAACCAAGTCCCCGATTCTTGGATGTTACGGGTAAACTCGAGAACCACTGGATGGATTTTGATGCGGTTTTCACCATTCTGTAAAGGATATATTGTGTATGATTTCTTTAGAAAGTAATTTATTTATGATCAAAAGAAGCCGAGCAGTAACGATTTTAGTGGAAAAGTCGATTAAAAGAACCTGGCGTCGGAGCGCTTTGTAAGCTTACGCTGGGCAAACCGTTAAAAATATCTAAATACTATGAGTGTAAGAATTGTTCAACATGAAAAGTTCTACAAAAAAGTCCGCGAGAGCATATGTCTATCTTCCAAACATCGCCCACTATAAGGGAACAATTGAAGCTTGTCTCTTACAGCTTTATGTGCTGTCGACTTGGAGATTCCTGTTTGTTGAGCTAATTTTCGTGTTGATTTACTTAGACTACGCAGCATTATGTTGGAGATTTCATCAAGTTTTTCGTCTGTTAAAAGCGTAGGCCTGCCTGTTCCCGGTACATTGTGAACTGAGCCAGTCACACAAAATTTACTTACCAAATCCCGAACTGTATCACGGTTTGGACACTTTGAATTACGAAACCGCGCCTGAAATCTTAATTTTACACTTTCTGTAAACCGATCGCCTTCGTGAAAAACGTATTCCACCAAAAAAAAAACCTCTCTCTTCACTAGTAAACATTACCGCCCGTATAGTGTTGCACTCTTCCAATAATAATCTATCTGAACGCTCGCTTACACGTTGAAGACATGCAGTCTCGCGCGCTTAATGCGATAAACACCGACAGCTCACACGGGGAAGTCCCGCTTTGAAGGACACAGTGCAGCCAACTAAAACTCATGACTCAACCACTCACAGCTGCACGTACCCACTGCGGAGAACATTCTCGGGCGCCCTGTACTTAATCTTCATACTCATTGTGGAGTAACGAGTTAACTTGTAACGCCATTACTAATAACGGTTACTTTTTAAATGAAGTAACTGTAACGCCATTACTTTTAAAAGTATTGAAATGTTAGAAGCCATTTTTCAGTGTTGCCTGTATAATCAATCAATTGATTTAATCTAAACAAAAAATACATTTTATTGACAAGGGCAGAGGAGAATTGGTGCTTATTCACTGTGAATAAATTAAGTTAATCAATCAACCGAATCGCTCTTCAGTCGGTCAACACAAGAGTGCCCAAATAGATTGAGCAGAAAGTGGCGATTATTTTATCACCCTTATTATCTGAAGGAAATGTTACATTAATTATGTATACATTAACACATTTCTCTAACAAATGGTGGGGTTTAATTAGATGACATGTTTCGCTCGCCAAGCGAACACCATCAGATTCAAATATACAAGAAAAATAGGTCTACAAAACACTATCAAACCCACAAACTGTTGCTGCCCCCTCCAACAATAACCGTTAAAAGCACGGCTAAATCTTAATAATGTTCGGCTACTACTGCTGATAAATATTAAGTATTAAGCATCCAAAAGAAGAACTATTTATTTTAATATCTACAAGGTTGCAAGACTGAGAAATGACAATCCCACCCACAGTCTCCCTCTACTAACTAACCTACTAAGGTGTAGCTACTATTGCTGTGATATAAGCGTTAAGCCCAAAAACTAGAATTGTAAACAGATGTGCAGAAATGGTCTATGAATAATCTACTGAGGTGAAATTGGTTTGGAGAAAACTTCAACGAGTTTTATTAGGTGCTGCTAAGACATTTATGAGGCCCATTTGCTATGTTGCACCCCTATAAGCCCACCATGCTGCCAAATTAAATCTAGCGAGTGTCCAGTATCATTCATCATCATCAAGTTTCCACTCCAGTTTTCCGGGTGTGGTTTACGGCGCTCTCCATTTTAGTCGATGCATGTGCCACTGCTCCTTCAAGACTTCATCCCAGTTGATACCCTTGAATGTGATATCTTCCTTCACTTGGTCCAGCCATCTCCTCCTTGGTCTTCCAACAGGTCTCTTTCCAGTAATCTCAGTATGTAACCATTGTTTTGCAATTCTTCTTTCTGGCATACGTTTGACATGACCAAACCATAACAAAGTACCCTAATTATGGTCTCCTTCAGGGACTGATTTATTCCAGCTTCTTCTCTAATCTTCTCATTTCTTACTTTGTCTTTCCTAGTTTTTTGAAGCATGCTTCTTAGAAACTTCATTTCTGAAGTCTGCTGTCATCTTTTTTGGTTGTGTGCATGTTTCCAACCCATAAGTCAATATAGGGACAAAGTATGTTCGAAACAGAGTTTGTTTTGATCGTAGTGGCACTTTCTTATTCCAGAGTAGATATCAAACTTGCTGATAGAATTGACTTTATTTCTGAATACGGTTATTTAATTCAAGCTGTATTCCGTTGTTACTTGATATTATACATCCAAGGTACTGATACTGGTTTACTGTTTCCAATTGTATGCCCTCCAGCATTATGTTATCTTTACTTCTGTCCTTTTACAGACATTGCAGCAGTTTTTGTAGCACTTACTTTCAGTCCATATTTTTGATGTGTAACATCTTTCCGCTCGGTTGCTGGATAGTTTTGTGGGAGTGATTTTGAAAATTAGGGACAGAAGTGGATCGGAACGATCGAGCTGGCAGTGGTGGATCAAACGGAAGTATGCACTGCCCGATCGATCGAATGGAAGTGTGCCCTAGCTGGCAGTGGTGGATCGAACGAAAGTATAAGATGCACTGCCAACTCGATCGATCCAGCTGGCACTGGTAAGAGAAACAATCAGCTCGCGGTGTCGAAAATTGATACCATGACGCACTCTTGGCCATGTGGAATGTATATGACATACTGAACGGAAAACCCTCATGCGAACTCTGGTGTCAAGTGATTTAAACAAATGACATGGTACATGTTCGAAGTCTTCGTATCAGTATTTCAATGGTAAAATGCCTTAATATCAAACATTGTAAGTAGTCGGCATTGCATTGGCATAAGGCATTTTAAACTCAATGTCACTCAGGAACATTATCGAAACAAGCAAAATATAAATGAAACTTAATTCCGTAATGCAGTATTATTGAAACGTGGAAATAAGTCACCATCTTGTGCACAATATTTGCGTAGTCGAAATAGCCGTGGGGTTATTGCGTATGACTGTGAATCTCGAGATCTTGGGTTCGAATCCTGGGCGGGGTAGATATTTTTGCTACCAGATTATCATTTTAAACAGCTTGCCACGGTGGGTGAGTGGATAGCGTGTCGGTCTACTAACCCCAAGATTGCAGGTTCGCCCCTGACCGTGGTAAGTGATTTTTGAAAGGCGGCAAAAATTCGATACGCATGTCATACGATGTTGGCATGTCAAAGAACCCATTTGAATTCAGTAGGCCGAGTTCATAATGGCAAAATTAATCTCGGGAGTTTCCGCCAGCACAAAGTTCCTCATTTATCTACTAGAAAGCGCTATTGTGTTCAAGGAGATTAGATATCTAACATCTAACCTCCTTGACTTTCATAGTCAAGGAACTACGAAATTCGACATGCAAGCTACCCTCTGGGTGTCAAATAGCAAAGCTTGCACCAGGCACCCGAGGCCATACGATATTATTATTATTATTATTATTATTATTTATCATTTTAAACGATATTTATCATATCAATATGACTCATTTTAACAGAATCCATTTGAAATTACGTGTTGGTCTGTGAATCATGAGGACCTGTTTATAAGGAATTTAAGGTTATGAGCGGTGTCGCGTCTATTAATCTAGTTGATCCATATCGTATTCTTTATTAGGCTAGTGCTGGTGGAAGCTACAAATCATCTAATAAAATGAGTTCCGTGTAAAACACTCCCTTTTACAATAGATTAATATTTGTGCCAATAATACTATAAAATACTGGTGTATCAACAATTTCACGTGAGGTTTCTTCTATGTCAGATGTTACACATCATATGCGACTACTGTAAGGCTCGTAATTTTTTTTTCAAATGATCATTCCAGACGTTCAGCCTTTCCTGGACTTCAATCTCACTATTTCCTCAGATAACTACATCATCTGCAAAAGCAAATGCTTTAAGATCCATATTGGTGTTCTGCTTCACTTCCTTTATGATTTCATCCAGTATCATTATTCTGTAGTATTTGGTAAGATTCCGTGCAAATATACATGCAGAAAGACAAAATGATTTTAACATGCATGTATGCAGTATATACTGTATCTATTTTCATGCCTGCTGTCTTATCTGTTCCAGTCTCCCTGCAGTTCCCAACTTGGAGGAAGTGCCAGATCTGTCATTCCATTGCCCTGTGGAGTGTCTCCTTGAAGATTTACGTAATCAGGCATTGAGTGCTGGTCGTGTATCAAAGATGGGATTGGTGCAAGTGACAGCTGTGGAAGAAAAACCTGGGGCTCTCTTGGTGCACTGGGAAGAGGTGATTAATGTTGTGAAGAAAATACACGGAAATTTGACACCCCTAAGATTTATGTCTAATGCCTTTGTTCTGCTCCGACCATTGGCTTTCCATAAGTATAAAATAAAAAAGAGAGAAGAAAAGCCAGGAAAATCAGTTTACTTTACACATACCAGTGTTGAGCAAATGATTCTATTCACAAGGAGCTGGCATGTTTAGAACGGTCACCAGGAAGCATGCATGCTGTTATCACAAGTGGATCGGTAGTGTTTTCAGGCAGTTGCTGGAACATCCAACTGTCAGTCAACACACAGTGAAGGAAGGTTACGAGACACAGACATTGACTTATAGATGCATTGGACAGCATAACCAGCACCTGAACGAGTTTGATAGAATGGATAGTTGGATGCAGTTGGCTAGAATGTGGGACATACAGATATCACAGCGGCCCAATACTGGAACCAATGGGTACATGAGAGCTCTCACACACATTGCGAAGATTCCAGTTGCCCAAGACAGACCAAACCAATGGAGGAGTGTTGAATTATGCCCCAAGCATTACCTATCACATGGAGTCTATGCCTGCTATCAGGAGCAGGACATGCACTCTTTTTCACACCCTGTCTGGTCGCATATTTGACAACCAGCATCACCATCCCACACATAGGCTGTCGTTTACACTAGAACACAGACAGCTGCGTTTGGAGTGGTGCTGTAATTTTTAGGCATGTGCTGATGATGGATGGCATCATATCATGTCCAGTAATGAATCCAGTTCTGCCTGATCGCAGATGACCATTGTGTTTGTGTATGATGGCACTGAGGGGAGAGGACCAATCCTGCCAATATTGTGAAGAGACACACAGGCGTAACTTCTGGCATCATGATGTGGGGAGCCAAAGGCTATGACTGCAGGTCATCTGAGGCACTGATTCAGAGAAACCTGACATCACACCTTGCATCCACATGTCTCTCTCCTAAAACAGCAGCCTGATACAGTCATTCAACAGTGCAGTGCCCATCATTGCCTTCATCATGAAAAGGTCCTCCCAGGGTCAGACCAGTCTCTAGATCTATCAATAATGGAGCATGTGTGGTTAGGTCAGACATTCAAATCTGACCCTAGTCTTGATGGATAGTGACAATAATGAGGGCTGTATACAATGGCTACAAAATGTCCTACACCCAATCAGCACAAATATCCAGACCCAACATCCTACTAAAAATGGGACAGGGAGTTTACTTTTACAGCAAACTCTGTTGTCCATCTGATCTAATATAGTGCACTAATAGTATTACATGGTAGTAATGAATAGATGCCTGCGGTTTATCAAAAATGGCAAGTTATCTGCAAGATTTATTTTCTCCTGCATTTTATGCTAAGTGGATGACACTGTTTTAATGAATAAAATGTACTGCACTATGTGTTAGAAACATAATTGTCATGTTTGCTTTATATTGTCAAGTAGAACCAAAACTAAGTAATTCAAAGAATTGCCCCCAAGGCTCGAAGTGCATCTTTCTATGTTATTTGCTATTTCATTCAAAATGCAGATAATTTGAAAGGCTATTCCAATCCTGTGGCTATAATTGAAATTTCTCCCAAAAATGATTATTTTACCCAACAAATTTCCTCACAATAAACTCATTGTGCAGCACTTAGTATTGTCGCCACTTGCTATATGTGCTCTATCCAACATGCAACTTCTAGCAATGATCACAATTGGTTTAACCAATCATACACTAGTTTTTTCCAGATTAATGATTTATCTGATTAGTTTATGAAAACAACTTTCATTTGGGTCCTAATTTTTTTTTGGTGGCGAATTCCGGTTTTTGGCTGTGTAATATCAGTGATTCTTGATTGAAGTTTCGCTAAGTGGTTTCATTTGGATATCTTCACGTATCTCTTCATTCCTTATCTTATCTCGTCTTGTTTTCTGAAGCATTGACCTCAGGAATTTCATTTCTGCAGCCTTGAGTCTGCTATTACCCCTTCTGTGAATGGTGCAAGTTTCCAGACCATATGTTATTGGCGCAAAGTAACCCTGATACACAGTTTTGTTAGATATTAAAGGAATTTGGTTGTCCCAGAGAAGGTTCCTAACCTGGTGGTACAAATGATCTCCTTTCTGTATCCTATTGGTGATTTCAGCTGAGCAACTGCCCTCTTGAGTTACAATGCTGCTAAGGTATTGGAACTAATCAACTTCTGCTAAGTTCTTTCCATCTTGGATAATATTCGTTCTTCCTCTTTGTCCGGTGACCTTCATGGGACTATTTTTTAATTCAAATTCCTTAAATTGGACGTTTCAGGCATTTAGTTTCTGCTGTACTTCATCTTCAATGCAACCCCAAATCGCCACATTGTCTGCGAAAGTCAATGCCTTGAAATCAGTTTTGAGATGGTTTCACATTCTTCATGATTTCGTCCATTACAGAGATGAATAGCAGTGGTGACAATGAACTGCCTTAGATGTGACAAACCAATCTGAATATCCACACCCTATTTGGACACAGCTCTGACAGTGGGTTTTTCACTTTTCTGATAAGAGAGTCTGGGACGTTTCTTCTTGATAGACATTCCCAGATCTTGTCCCTATGCACACTGTCATAAGCATCTTCGAGATCTAAGAACACAAAGATGATATATCTTCCTTTCTCCTAGTATTTCTCCATAATCATCCTAACAGCAAAGATGAGGTCGGTGGTGTTTCTATCGCCCCTAAATCCATATTGTTCTAGTTGAGGTTCAATGATGTTTCTGAGCTGTTTATCAATAATTTTCTCCATCAGCTTTAATCCATGAGACAGGAGTGTGATTCCTCTGTAGTTGCCACATTGATGCCTTCTTCCCTTTTTGATCAGGGGAACTACGGTATAATCCCCTTTGTCCAATCTTCTGGAATCTTATCTTCCTTCCAGATGGCTTTCATCTGCCCTGGTCAGAGGAGGCTCACACTCTCTCCTCCCACTCTCATCTTCTGAACATTCTCCTTCCTTCTCTATTGATACTTAACTGGGATAGTTCCTCATCTCTTGTCTTATGTCTCCCCCTTTCCATACAACCATTCAATTCTCTGTTTCTACAGCTTTCATTGGTACATATTGGTTTTATTTATTTTTCACATTGCTGTACAAGAGCGTCAACAATGTGTTTGTAGTTCTTTTCCAATTTCCACTTTGGCAGTGAAGAACAACTATCTCTTTTCTTTCTCCGATTTGATTAATCTCTTAACTTTAAGAATATTGCAAGTCAATATAAATCCATAAACATGGTTAATTTCATTTTAATGTATATCAGGAGTAGTCTAAAAGTAATACCCATCACATAATGTTCTGTTCTTTCAAGATAGTAGCATGAGGGGCCGATTATTCAAAGAGATTTTCCATTATTAAGTAGATAATATAGGAGAAAGATAAGACCAAACGGAAAGGTATAACTTTTTAAATATTATTACCAATGGCTTAATTAGAAACATGCTTTCTTTTTCCCTTGTTGCATAGTTCTTCATTGGAGCTTTGGAAATCTGATTTGAGTCCCATGTACTTTAGTGTAATGATCTGTTCAGTTGTGGGGATTGTCCTTTTTATGCGTTAATCCTTTTCTTTCCTATTTGTTCCACTTATGCCTGCACCTGCCTGTAATCATGTTTGTCCTTCATCCTTTTTCCTGTCCAATGATCGATTGTATTATGCTCACAGGTGGATTTGGAACGTGTGGTAGACATAAGCAATTTTCGGCTGCAGATGGCATATGGAGATGTGAGAGGGCAATGCCAAGCAATGGAACCAAACTTCCATGATGTTTATGTTGGCCCTGAAAACCAGCATCTTGTAAGGGACCTTCGGCCTGGTGTTCCTTACACATTTAGAGTCTGCTGTCGGATAGAAGGCGATGCGGAGTGGAATGCTTGGTCTCTTCCTAAAGTCTCTGCTACTCATCAGGACCCCTTCTGTGAGTCTATGTTTGTTATATCGTTTGGTTCCTTAGATATATTTAAATGTTATAAAATGATGATATCAAAAAGCTCTGAAACTAGTTCCATAAACATAAATTAGAGCACAGCTTGGGGATGGGCACATGAACTTCAACTGTTGGTTTGTTGATAAGAGTGTCATTTCATTTACATTGGAGCTGTGTTACCCTTTTTTTTTTTTTCAAACCCGGCCGAAGCTGTCGGATTTTTTAAGAGCGTTAAAAATTCCTCAGTATGCCTTCCTTCGGAGGGGAAGTAAAGCCAGCGGTCCCATGTCATAGATTTATGGCATGTTAAAGAACCTTGCACTAATTACACCTGTGTGAAGCTGAATTGGATAGGTTAAGAATGTAAACAACGCTCTTAGGTTTCTACGTTCATTGCCAAGAGCCGACTGCGGTGGCGTCTGGTAGCTAAGTTCTGAACTTGGCCTAGTAGTCGTTGACGGTGGCGCTTGGCGGCAAAAGTAGGAACTATTTGAAAAATTCTAAGTTGCAGTCTCTACTTAAATTAAAAAACAGATAACACACACTAATACAGTCATCACAATTAACACCGGTTATCAGACAGATTCTACACACACCCAAAGTACACGGGGCTACATGACCGCGTTGTCGCAGCCCCTAAACTTAAGAACCAACCAAACCCATTATTTTGTTATGTCTCTTCTTGTCCCTCACTTTTTCTCTTAATGTGGGATCAGCTTTCTTAATCTTGAGGAGCCATTTACTCTTTAGCAGTGTGTATTTGGTGAGTTTTTTTTTTTTCATATCTGTACAGACAAAACAGTGACAGGTCTGCCATGTTCTTTTCCACCAGTTTTGAGTGGTAAACATCTCTTGACAATGTAATCATCCGATCTGTACAACACTTGTCCATACCAACCCAGTTGTGATTCTAGATATCGGTGATGGGTACTATTTTTTTTTAATTGATGGTGAAACTTTAGTATAACTCGGGCATCTCACGCAAGTTTGGACATGATTGTACAAGTTTGCGATAATTCTCACATGCATTTTCCTTTCACTGTTTTAACAGCATGTATTGCACTGTGGTGCCTTGACAAGAAGTGAATCCCAATTGATTATCTGTTAGAGCTACCAGTTGAAGTATGCTCATTTATTACTTTCCCATATCAGGTACTAATGTACTATGAGTAGAGGTGTTAGAAAGTGTTGTTATTTTTTTGAAGATTTGTTGATTTAAAATTCAAAAGGTGGTGTTTTGTGTTTTTATTATTTTTTCGGGGGATGACTTGTTAAAATTTGGAAAGCGATAAGGTTTGTACAATAAGTGCATTTAAAAATATAAACAATTAATAAAACAAAGTAAAAAACAAAACAGCAGGGTAAAACATTAAACATGGCTATGGAAGAATGAGATAATACTTATATGGAAGTCACATTTTTATTTTACATTCACCATCTCGAAACACATTTCAGTGAATACCTTTTTCAGTTTTATCCAAATACTGCGGTGAAATCACTGGAAGTAGATCATGGTTAAAGTCTCAGCATTTGCAGCATTCAATTTTCACCTCCTATCACTTACTATGAGACTGTATTTCGAAAATGACCTTTCAGAATCCACATTTGAACAAGGATACCACACACACTTTAATGCAGCTGTTGCATAGTCTCGGTGAGCAGGCCTTAATCCCATGAGGATCTCTGGAACATTCACATTATCTTCATGACGCAGTTGGTTCTTGATTGCAGTCAGGTAAATGCTGTGAGCCTCTAAAAACTGTTGAGACTCCATCTTCGTAAGAAATGGGGCATTCTTCTTAAATTGGAGCCGTTCTGTGGGAGATACGTTCTTAGGTGCATGCCGAGGATCAAACAATGACCCGATGGCTTCTACAGTCTTCCTGGCTGGATCCGTGGTCCTTAAAATCCTGACTTTCACTAGAGCTGACTGGGCAACACACGTAAGATTGGACTTAACCTTTATCTGCATCTTTTGAGGAAGCTGTTCCAAGTTCTGGAGGATCGTATGATTGAACATTCCACCATCGCCTAATAGCTTGAGCTTTACCTCAAGTTCATCTAGCTTCCCAGCCAGTAAGTGAATTGTTGGGTACTTAGATCCCTCCAAGAAATTAAGCAAGTCCATAAGAGAGGCACCAACAACAGAAACATACAATGCTTGTAATTGTATAAATTGTATTGTTGAAGTCGATGCTTGTTGGAAAAATTTGACCCCAGAATTTGAATCTTCCAATGTTTTGAAAAATTCTACCAGATCTTCCACATGCGTGGCCATATACATTGCAGCCTTAAACCATGAATTCCATCTTGTACATACAGGCATTGGGAAAGCTAGAATTTCATTCTCTTTTTCTGTGTTTTCATATTTCTCCCTTAGAAATGCAACGTAATTGCTTTTCCTTTTTCGCGTATTTAAAAAGGCATTCTTTGTCTTTACTATAGACATGTTCAATTCGTCCAGCTCGTTTTCAAATACGCAGCCGATAAGATTGACTTTATGAGCCCAGCACTGGACATGACTTAATTCTTCAATCAATCCTTGAAGAGTAGTTACACATTTTGTCATGTAGCGTGCTGAGTCCGTAACTACTGCCACTACACGCTCCTGTTCAATTTCATAGGAATTCAAGGTGTCTAATATCGCATTGGAGCAATTTACGCTATTGGCAGAATCTAGAACAACAGATGCAGCCAGATGGGTGTTCATTTCAGTTGATGGTACTGATGGACGAAAAAGAATGTTGAAAACACACCTACCATTCTTGTCAGTTGTTTCGTCACATAGCAGAAACACGTCTTTGTTTTTTATATCTTCCCTAATTTCTTCCCTCCTTCTTTCGCCAATCATGGGGATGTATTTCTGACGAATCAGATTTGCTGATGGTAAATCTCCACTTCCGCGAACGTACTTATTAAACCAAGTACGGGTAGCAGGATTGTCTAGTTTCTCTACTGGTATATTAGCTTTCACAAACGCAGTAGTAGTGTCCAAAATAAACTCTTCTTTCATATCCTTCACACGACTAGCATTTGATAATGTTTCTTTCAAGGTGGCCACTCTAGGAACACTAACTTCAAGACGCGAATTTTCTTGGCGTTTTGAATGCTTCTCCGATTTGCAATGTTTGTCTAATGCATCTTTCCTGCGATAATCTAACCGACAATCACAATATTTGCACATAAGAATGCCACAAGAAATTATAAATCCTTCATTCTTATATTCTTTAAGTCTGTCTGTGGCAGAAACAGCTACCTTCGGCATTTTTAAACTCAACTGAGCGATGCCCAGTAACAAACACTGTTATACGGTTGACTGTAGTCACACGCCAGTATAAATTCGTAACCACACGCAAAATTTATTTCTGAATTCGTGTCATAATATTTAAATTACGTCACGTCTCATCTTCCTGTACTGCTAAGTTCGGAACTAATACGACGAACACGTGGTCGCCAACTGATTCACGCAAATAACACACTAGCTTCGATGATAACGCACAATTTGCGCACTTTTTATTAAATTATATAGAATTCTCTACTATAATTTACACTCGCTACCGATGTAACAGGAGGCAAACGTAGTTTACATTATGAACAACTATCACATAACCTTTTGGAGGTAGTCGGCCAAACTATTCACGCCGCGATATAACAGCTGTTTACCACAGCGCTAAAATCCAACGAGTAACAAGAATATCGACAGTATATCGTAATATGACATATATCGTAGTATTACCCCTCGCGAAACTATACAATCGATCATTCTCTCGAATTGAACACCAACCAAATTCGATTATCGGCTTGTGGACAAAAATGTTCGGATTGGTGTGGGGAAAAAATATGAAAATTTGTTTTTATTTCGCAGATTGCGGTGTTTGTGGTGTTATTCACAAAATTCGCGCTATTTCGCGATTTAGTTTCTCTCCTGGACGGCACGAAACATGTAAATACGTGAAAATAAAACATCCTAACCTCTAAATATGACTTTTCGTTTTATCGCGAATTAACAAAAACTAACACCTCAACTATGAGTCTGGTATTGTTTCACAGTGCAAGTTGTTGAAAAGTTTAGTTAGGCATAACACACCTTCAGCCTGCATAGTCTTCCATAATTCAGCAAGTATACAATCTGGATCTGTTACTTTGTCGTCTTTTTTATTTATTTTTATTGCATTGTGAATTTCCTCCTCTTGTCATAGCATCTATGAGCCCATATAACGTTGGTTCTTCATTATCATTCAGTTTCAGAAACTCCTCTTTGAATTATTCACTGTAATATTCATACCCCCGGCTATATAATTCTGTCCTTATCTGAAGTTAACAGTTGACTGTTCGTGTTTCTTATGCATTTTGGGTGTTTTAAAATCTTTTCTGTTATTGTTTCTGAGTTTGCAATCTTGAATATTTCAACATCATTTGCTTGCTCCATGTGCTGGTACTAAGTTAGTTCAGCTTGTTCTTTTTCTATGGTGACCACTTTTCTAAGCCATTTTCTTAGCTTGTAAATATCCTTCTTTGTTTTCATGTGTGCCTTTTCTCGTCAGGTCTTGAATGCTTGCTCCTTTTCAGATACGTTTTCTTCAGCCGTAATATTTCACCAGCTCGTGTCCTTTGCATTATGCAACCTACCATTACAGACCCCTAAATCTAGCTTAGCAGTTAGCAAAAACACTTCATTCCATAAAGTGCTTGGAGGTTACAATTGGGGCAATTAATTCCTAAACAATCTGAACGTTCTCATTTAAAACGGTTTTCAATTTATGCCATTTGAGTTTCTCAAACTTTGCCCAGTGTAATGGTTGTAATGGTTAATTTTTAAAGCAAATGGTAGAATTTGATGTTGGGAGTAGGGATTCTCCAGGAATAATTATGCAATCATTATTTTTTGTAGATGAAGCTTATCTCGTGTGTTTTAATTCCCACTTTAGTAACTAATGAGATGTTGATCCGTATTTAAAAGAATGTGTTCAAAATAAATGGTCCTATGATGAACTGGAAATTCCAATATTGATTCCCCATTATTATTTATGTAACTAATGGGTGATATGAAAGTGCAAACTTGTATTTCTCCCTAACTTCAGTTATAAAATGATAGGTATAATAATATTTTGACAAATGCAGAAATGTGCAGTTCCACTCAGAATACTTGTTCTATCATCAGTAGGACTAGAATTTTTATGTGATATCAACATGCAAAATATGTACAAATTTATGTATTATTAGGTGAAATGTGTAATATTACATTAAAAAAAAATAATATTAATTTAATTTTTATATAAATGATATGTTAAACATTTGGTAAATATCTAAAAAAATTTGAAGCTCCAGCATTAATGTTGAAAATTCAAACAGGAAAGTTAGCACATTCTAACCAAGAAAATACAGAGATCCTTGCAGAAGCATTCAAGAAACTGTTAAATTGTGATGATCCACTGGAAACCCTGCAAGTAAACACTGATACACCTATTTTAACTTCACCTGATTTAATAAATCCTCCAAACATTAATGATGTAGAACTCTCAATTAAAGAACAAAAAAATTACAAAACTTGTGGCGAAGACTTAGTCTTTGCTGAAATCTGGAAAAATGCTGGTAAACCTACGATTATAAATCTTCATCAACATCTAGTTAAAATGTGGATTACTGAAGAAATTCCTGCACACTGGACCATAGGAATAATCCATCCATTATTTAAGAAAGGAGACAAAACGAACCCAGATAACTACAGAGGAATTAACCCTTCTGGACTGCACATATAAAATTTTCTCTCGCATTATTTACAACAGGATCAAAAACATTCTGGAACCACAACTTGGAGAATATCAAGGAGGATTTCGCCCCTACAGAAGTTGTCCAGACCAAATCCTTAGCCTGAAATTAATAATGGAATATTACAAAAACAGAAATAAGCAACTCTTTATCTCTTTTATAGATTTCAAGAAAGCCTATGATAGTATTCATAGACTGACACTGCTAAAAATCCTCAGATCATACGGTCTCCATCCTAAATTGATAAAAATCATTCAATGAACATTAACAAACACAAATTCGAAAGTTAAATTTAGGGGAGAAATATCAACAGCTTTCACAGTAAAAACTGGTCTCAGACAAGGTAATGGATTATCCCCTCTGCTTTTCAATGTGTCTCTTGATTATATCATGAAGGTTTGGCAAAAGGAAAACCCTCCTAAGATCAAAATTGGAACAAAACCATCAATAAAAATAAACTGCTTAGGATTTGCAGATGACTTGGCTCTTTTAGCACTAGACAAGGAAGAGGTTTGTACTCAGATCACTAGTCTCCAAGAAATTGCTCAAGGGGATTACAGATATCCTTTGAAAAAACTGAGATCATGCCTATGAAACCCTTAGATATAAATGAAGTCTATATAAATGATCATAAAATTAACCTAGTTCCTCAATTTAAGTATCTTGGAGAAATTATAACACATAACTTAAACGAAAAAGTAACTTGGATAAATAGTACAAATAAAATTAAAAAGGCACAATCTCTAACCTGGTCATCATATAATAAAAATTGCCTATCAATAGCTACTAAGATCCAACATTATAAAACTGTAACTCTCCCAGAAGCCACTTATGCTTGTGAAACACTGTTCCAAATTAAAAATGAACAAAGAACTGATCAGCTCCTCAAAACGGAAAGAAGAATCATTAGAACGTGCATAAATAAAAAGTATCAGGTTGAGGGAGTCTGGAGGATTCTCCCAAATGAAACTGTCTATCGTGAGATTGATCCAATCACCAGCACAATGAAGAAGAAAAGAATTTCATATTTTTTTCACATCTTACGCCTTCCAGAAAACAGAATTGTACGCCAACTGGTGATGAGAAATCTAGGAAAGAAAACTGGAGGAAAATGGATCCAAGAAATCCAACAAGATCTCAAAGCAGTTGGACTCAAGATAACAGATGCCGAGGAGAAAAATAAAATTAACATCATTCTTAAAACTCACAAATTTTCTGCAGAAATGACACATAGAAAGCCTATGGAGATTTCAGATGAGTTGAGAAAATCCCGATTTGAAAGAATGAAAAAGTACTGGAAAGAGCGCAAGAACCAAGCAGTACTACCTTCAAAGAAGAAGTGATTGTGGAACGACTCATGTGGTCCAATGTGACCAATCAAGATTAATAATAATAAACATGATATTACTTGTAAATAATTAGTATTGCAGGAAAGAAACATACACTCGGATACGAGTACTGGTCGACGACGACTTGTAGATTCCTCACTTTATTCATTATATTTTTCATAATAAAGTGTGGTACTGCCCCCGTAAATTGAATTATATTGAGACCACGGCGGTTGTATTGGAAAATATGAAGAAAGTTATGGCTATCATAGTTGTGACGTGGATATTCATGACGTAAGCACGGATGACGCAGACTTCACGCAAGTAGGCTGGTTGAGCTGAGATTCTTGGTGACGTCATGATTTTGTTCGAGAAAGATCTGAGATTTACGACGCAGTCGCAGGGAAACATGGAATTGTGCTGAGGAAGAAGTTACGCGATTGGAGGAAAGACTCGAACCAATGAACGATAGTTTGGAGGGAGACGGAGATTACTGAAACTACCATATTTAATTACTTTTGGAATGCAGAATTGTGGAAAACTATTTTCAGTTATGGCATTGATTTGGAAATTTGAAGAAATTAATTTTGAGTTTTTGAAATTTGAAAATCCGTCAAGTATAGCCAAAGTTAGAAATTCTAGCAATGACGGAGAAACAAGCTATGGAAGGGATGGATACGCCCCTTAAGAAGTTGATAAAAGGTCTTGCACAGCAGAGAGAAGCTCTCATATCGCATATATATCTCATACCGCATATATATTTCTGATGTCATATAGTCGTTTTCGAGTGAATAAGTGAAACAAGTCGTCTTTAGCGCGTGTGGTATAGCCCACCGCATTGAACGAGCTTCGAGCGTGCCGCAGTTCCATTTTACGGTGTTTGAAACTAGGCGAAGTTGAAACGCACACATTAACGAGTCTACAAGATAATATATCAAGAGTTGACTAATGCCTTTAAGCTAATTCTATTGTGCAGTACTATATTAAAGTGTGTAGAAAGGTTGAACATTTTCAAGATTATAATTTGGAAGATATTGGCATTTTAAGACGGCAGACAAAAGTGATTTTCTCGCCACCTGAGAAGCACTTTCATAACAGCACATTCTACGCTACGGCTGACACGTGTAGTGCAACCGTGATATTACATATTGCTTTTGATGATATAACGCTACATTCTACGATGCAACAATATAATATGGCAGTTCTTTCAACTATTATAACGGAAATGGAGATGGAAGGCTAAGGACTTTAATGCAATTGGGACATATATCAATGGAGTGAAATAGCAGCATGGAACTTCGCTAATCGTCTTTCTACAAAAGCGAGCATGTAGTGAACATCCAACTACACTCATGCCTCGTTGTCCAACGCTGAATTATATCAAATGGCAGTGGAAATATTTTCATACTCCACGATTATGAATATTTCTGCGGAAATAACTGCAATAAACTTCACGGCGAATTTCTGCCAGAACTTCAGGGAACTATCAAGAGAGGCCAGGGTAGACCCGGCTCACAAAGAAGAGTTTTGCCAGAAGGATGTCTATCGTATACACGGAGCAGTGCAATTTCCGGAGGAGGAAGCAGTCCTATTCTCCGAGGGCGCTGGTTCGAGGTCGGAGCACATCTTTTTGGTGAAATGGAACCATCACCAGTCTTCTTTGGAAGATTTTCCTCTGGAACTTCAATCAACAGATAAGGTAGTCGTGAACGTTTCTTGTTTTATTTGAGTCATTTAGCGATATCTGAGCAACCATTTTTCTCATATGTTCTGTCCTATATATTGCCCCATATTCTTGCTTGATATTTCTGTACTCAGTACACTTCGATGAGTTATGCCTTTTTCTACGATTTATTAAGACATTGTTATGTCAGTGGCATAGTTAAATAATTTTGGATCAGTTGAGACTGATATATTATATTCTTTCAGTAATTTGCATATTTTTGTAGTCACGATTTGACTGTAAAGTAAATGATTTTCTTTGGCAGATTTGAATTCAGACAGCGTGTCACTTTATTAAAGTAATTCTATTCAGTAAATTACTTTGACCAATTTTCTGTCATCCTCAAGAAAGAAGAATAATTAAAAGATTTTAGAGCGTTAAAATCTATTTTTGTATCGACGATCTTGGAAATACTAGTCGTTCTATGAACATGATTGCAACATAGACATTTATCGTCAGTTCTGAATTACCATTGCATTATAGACAATTTTATGAAATATGAACTTTGATTACGATTTATTGAATACACTATAGTAATGAACTTTTGATAGGAATTTTTTTCAATACTAGATTGGAACAATAATGTTTGCATTCCACAGTCTAATTGTATTCTATTCAATTATTTATGCAGTTTAGATGAACTTTGATTGAAGATAGTATTTTTATACTGCATTACTTTAAAGATATTAATCTCAATTTTTGATAGACCAGAGAGGCGTGTATAATCGTATTTGCTATTAAATTTATTTGTGATTGGCAAATTTTTACTTCATATCGATTCATGAATGAAACCCACGAAGGTTAAATAAAATAACAGTTTGAAACAATTAATGAATATAAGAATTTTTGAAGAGGAACTATGGATGTATAATCGTTAGTTCAGTGGACGTGTAAAAGTCGCTGATGAATAATGCCCTTGAATAAGTGAAGGAGATTCCCACAGTAATATTAATGATGTTGAAGAATTTGTAAGTGGAGGTTTTTGTATATATTGTGGAAGATTTTTATGCCATATATATTGAGATATATGATGAATTCTGGGCCTATTTTATGCAATTTTGTGCGTTTGAAGCGAAGTATTTTTCCGCTGAGTTTATTGTCCAGGTCCTTTGAAAATTAATCATGTGAAATTACTGTTAAAATTAACAAGAGTGTTAAATAATTTGAGATAACGATTTTGAATGGAGGTTACCTTCACAAATAATAATAATAATTATTAAAACTTATTATTAAACCTGAATATAAGCTTAAATATAACTAACCTTCATTGGTCGATTATATTAACCTGATTTGAGTAATTATCAACCGGATAAACGTGTGGTTTAATGTATTTCTAAAATAAATAATATTAATATTGTAAATAATTGTGTAAATATCTTTAACAATAATGTGAAATGAAAGGGATTAAGAGAGGCGTGTATAGATTTTTCAATTGTCATTTGACAATATTATAAACAATTTATAATTGTTATAAACAATTAATGAGCATTTGTTATAAACATTAAGAGTTTTGTTAATATACTCTAAAGAACGCTAATTATACAATTGGAGTATACCATTAAACAAGTTTTGGGATTATTAGGGTAATCCAGTAACATTTGATTGGAGCATTTAAAAGATTTGCGTGATAATATTTGAGTTGAGTTGAGGACATTTAAAGTGTTTAAAAAGGAGCTAGGCTCAGAGGTTACGAGCATATGCTAACACTGACTGGACAGGTGGGTTCACTTGACGACGTAGGCATGCGACTTGATGTAGGGTGGATTGCAGCTGGCCTGACAACTGTATGTTAGAGACCAAGGTCGACTACATAACAGGCTTGCAGTTATAAATAAAGTGTGATGTTTATGAAAGAGGAAAACAATTGCTACATGTCTCGTCCCAATTCCCTCATCCATTCCAAGTGTATTATGATTATTACGTTCTTATAAGCTAGTCAAAGCTGAAATGTTGTATGCTAAGTTTACAAGTCCTACAGGAGGACATGATTATATTGACAATGGCTTCTGATTGCCACGTGTATTTTGTTGTCTATTTTGTTAGAATCATTCCCTTTATGTGAAATAAATTATTGTACAGTTTAAAGTTGCTTGTTTCCGTTTTGGTTAATTTTAAATATCGTGGTGGAGGTTATTGTGAGGGCATACTTTAAGTGATCCAGTTGGCAACCCATACCCGAGATTAATTTGAAGAGGTAAGTAAAGGTAAGTATGAACCCCCGTATATTTTGGTGTGTTCCACAATAATTTCTTGTTAACTGCTGTGCTCTAATCTCGGTAGTATCTGTCAGTGCCATTTTCATTGATGTAGCTGTGCCGGTGCGTTTGATTATTGGCAATCCGATTGAGGGGGGCAAATATCTGACAGCCTACTATCCGAATTATCGGGGACAGTACAATAATTAATTAATTAATTACCGTATTTACTCAGCTATATGACCTCCTCGCCTATAGTACCCCCCTTAATTTTCTAGAGCCAAAATACAAAATTCTTGGAAATTGACAAATTCCTATAAAATGTTTAAATTACAACTGAAATTCATTCTCTTTTATAACAAAAATATTTTTCTTGTTCCACTATTTTGTTATTCAGACGATATGACCGCCATTTTGCTTACATATACCTCGTATGCGATTGGGCAGTATATCGAATTGTGTAGCTAATAGGCTTCACCAGATATCCAATCGAAGATGCCACACACTATTGGCCGAGTAGAAGCGCCAAGTTTAAAATCTGCCAATGAAAGTTATGGTTTCATATCTTGCCTGTATTCTTTTGTTTACTATTCTTTGTGATCTTTTCGAAGTGAAATGCCATGTCCTGTGGTTCGGATTCCACGTAAAAAGGAGGTCCCGTGGCTCATAATCACAAGATTCACGGTCACGTAAAACAACAATCTTCCTTCTTACTATTCTTTGTATTGCGATTTGAACTTGTGTTTGCAACAGTCTTCTTAGTTTTATTTTAAACACATTTCATTTGTTGCAAGAACTGCCGGTGTTTGTGTGATACGTTATTGGTATATTAATGTGAAATATGTGAATGATACATACTCGGTTGTGTTTACAAATGCTAGTGAGATGTGATCCTTCAGCATCATCACTCATTCACCATTGATGCATTTTCCCTCCCTATGTTCAAATAAAAATAAAGTTTGCATTTCCATGTCTGATACTTGGTCCATTCCAGTCTATTTCTTTGATGCTAAGATTTTTGCTTAGCAAGGGATATTAGTGTAAGTCATTGGGGGCGGGGGTAGCCGGAAATAGTGGTGGATAAGTGAGGGCATGGCAGTCTCATAATCGGCTGATTAAGGATGTAAACTGTGTTTATTTTGATTAAATATATCCTACTATGTAGCATCAAAATAAAATAGCTGATATTTTCCCTCTCCCTTTCCCAAAATAATGCATTTTTGCGAAGTTCGCGTCTATAGTACCCCCACTCAATTTTGTAACTAAAAATTTAGAAAAAAAAAAGGGTGTCCTATAGCCGAGTAAATCGGTAACTAAGCATGTCCATATTATAGCACTGTATAGCAGCCTTTCTGAACAACAGGTTGAAAAGTAGTCTCAGGCACTCAATGGACAAACTTAACCCTTTCCTCTCGAATTATTGTAAGTCCTGATTTCTCCCAACTCGTATTTCTTTCTGTCAGCATTCTTCATATATTAAAACCTGTATTAAGTACTGGTTGTAACAATATTTACAGGAAGGAACTACAAAATTAATGAATGTATGGTACTGTATTTACATGTCTCAAAATAATGTTCTTAACGGTATTTCTTGAGTGTGTGGAAGCGTTCAAAGCAAATGCCTGGATAGAACCCTGATTGCCTCTCATAATGTTATCGCCGCCTCCATGATTTCTTGAGACGCTGATATCAATATCGTCACTTGAATCACTCACAGATATATATCACTTTCATCGCCAGATTCAAAAATTTCATCATGTTTATGGTCACTATCATCAAAATCAGCCGAAATAGATGCCAAAATCTTTCGATCAAACTGTGCGCCGCCATGTTGCTTCACCGCGACTGCTTTCCATGTCAAGGAAACGGAGAAGTTTTGTCGAGCAAAGAGAAACTAAAACACTTCAGTTTGGTTTCTTTCGGTTTCTGGAAGGGACCAGCGCTTACGAAACGAAGTACAAAAGCCCTGGCATGCCAGGTAACATGGTCGACACACGAGCTATAACGCTAAGTGAAGGCTGTCGATCTCAGGTCGACACACGAGTGGAAAGGGTTAATTCCAGCCGCTGAGTCTCTGGCAGGGTGTGGCGTGAATTCCTATCCCCTTATCTCGACTAATATCTTTCTTGGAATTCTTCCCTGGCGCTTTCTCGGCAGCTTATGAATAGCTTGGTTCATGTACCTGAGTTTCTAATGAACAAATATTGTCATACAGACTGTTTTGAATTACCAAATACCGTATATACTCGAATACCACCCGCACATTTTTAAACAAAATCGGACGTGAAAAATTGGGGTGCGGGTCTTATTTGAGTCATCCTGATTTTAAAGATTTAAATTGCCCGCCACGTGCGATATCGGGTGTTGCGAGTATCCGCTAGATGGTGCTAACCTTCTTCCGACTATCACTTTGTTTTACCGTAAGCAGGCGACGTCATAAAGTCTCGCGCACGTTTTCCGAGTGTAAACATGAGTTCTACGAAGCGTTTGCGGTCGTTTACTGTGAGTGAGAGGGAAGCTGAAGTTATTGGAAATCGTGCCCGGTAGGAAACATGATATTGACGAGTCATGTATTCGTGATTGAGCGGGATGACGTCTATGCTACAACCACGGGATGCCTGCGTGAACCGCCCGTTCAAAGCAGCCTTGAAACAGCTGTATACGGAGCGGATGGCAGCCGATAAGCACACACTGACCCCAACTGGTCGTATTCAGCACCCGGAAGTTCAGCTGCTCTGTTCGTGGATTTTGACGGCAAGGAATTGTATCTCGGGAGATCTCATATGGAAGAGCTTCAAGAAATGTAGTATTTCCAATGCTATGGATGGCAGTGATGACGACATTTTGTGTGAAAGTGATGGTGAAAAAAGTTTCGAAGTTGGTACTTCTGATGACAATGAATGAAGTGTTTGTGTCTTTTATTTGTATTTTTAATTGTTTCTGCGTGTTATTTTAGGACGACTTCAGAACTGTTGGAAACTATTTTGTAGAAATGCTATTCTGTTTATTAAGTAAAGATTGTAAATAGTTTTGACTAAAAAATATTTTTTTAAAATTTTGTTCTTCAAAATCAGGATGCGGGTCTTATTCAGGGGCGGGTCGTATTCGAGTAAATATGGTATTTCACTTGGCAAAAAAATACTTTCTTTTACAGTAACAGACAGAATATGTATTATACATAAAGTAAAAGTATGTAAAAATATCATTATGATCAAATATGTAAAATAAATAGACAGAATATGTAAATTTACCTTAAAAAAGTAAAAATATGTAAAAAGATTATCATTATGATCAAATATGTAAAATATGTTACAAATAAAATGTAATTAAATTAATTATAGCTAGGGTTCTAATTCATGGACATTTATAATTTTCCGTTATGTATAAGCAAAGGGAAAGAATATGTATTTACATAAAAATCCTAGCCCTGTTCATCAGTGTCACTCATGTCACAAAGTTCAATTGACCTCATTTTTCAAATGTCATGATGGATGTTTATATTGAGGGTAATGAAGTGAAGACTTTTAAAACAAGTATGTTTATGTGGTTTCTTGTGAAAACCAGAGAGTTTGTGTATCCATACAAATGCCCTGCAAAATACTAATCCCAACAAAATATAAATAAAAGAAAAATGTTTTCTGCACGACCTTGCAAGAGGGATGAAATATTCCTTGCACGTCAGGTGAGTTCACTGAGGAATAAGAAACGTGCATGTGCTTTCTTCTCTGTAATAACCTCTGTGAACCCCAATTTTCTTTTATTTGCTCTTTCACTGTTATTGTTTCTGTATTTAAAAAACTTTTTATTTTCTTCAATTGAATTTTGAATCTGCCCTGAACATCATTGTTTTTTTTATGTGGACTGTTATTTGCATGGTTTTCAGGCTGGGATACTGCTAACCCCAACTTTGCCATCACGAATGAAAACAAGCTGGCGAGCAAAATATCGTCCGACCAGTCTGTCCTGTACTCCAGTACTGCTCAATTTGGTCCAGGGCATTCCATTGAGTTCACAGTGAGTAGAATTGTAATTTATGATATTTCCTCTCTTGTTAAATTTATATAGACTCCTAATGTAAAACTTAGGGTACTGGTAAACATACTGTCATACAAAGTGCATTTGTATTCATTCATTTATCAAAGCAAAACTGCTAGACCTATGCCTAGTTACTTGATTCATAGTCCTGTTATAATTACCATCTCTGTGAAGTCTGATGCAAAAGAGCAGAACAGAGACCCCACAGTGTAGCCATGTTCGTTTAATCGTGATCCACGATTCATCAAGTCTGGAGATCAGAGATTTGAGTCCCAGTGCTGACAGCGGCTATCTTGATTGTTTCCGCCCCCCACATTCCCTCCAGGCAAATGAAGTCCTGGGTCACCTACCCCTCATCTCAACCCTAAAAATTCCAGCTACATATACTGCTAGTCACCCAAAGAAACATAGGTTATTAAGACTTAACACACACCCAAGTACACAGGGATGATATCTAAGATGTTCCAAGCCACCAAAATTAATTTAAAAAAAAAACAGAAGAACATTCTTTACAAGCATCATCTGTAATGTAATGGACCTGAATTTCTTGTTTGTAAGCTGTGACAGATTGGGGAGCATGTTGACTAGTTTCTATTCTTATTGAGGGTGTGGTGGCACAGCAGTCAAGCTGTTTGCCTGTCACCATGGCGGACCGGATTCAGATTCCACATAAAATGAAGGTCCCATGGCTCATGATTAGTAGATTAACGGTCATGTAAAACTAAAAGCTTCTTTTTTTCTTCTATTCTTATTTTCCTGGCCATTGATTGTTTGATTGTAAGTCCCTCTCGTGTTTTCCAATATAGATTTCGATAGGAAAATTATTTCTGTAACTTATCTGTTAGCCACGAAAAGAAGTCATTCCTTTGTTGCAGATACTGGAGTGTGGAGTGGGCTGTAGTGACGAGGGCCTGGCTTTAGTTGATGTGAGAGTTGAGGGTGAGAATCTACTGCAACCTGGGGCTTTGTTCATCAACACACAAGGTACAGTTAGCTCTCCAGTTCTGTCTGTGCTGTTTATTGTTCAATTTCATTCTTGATTTTTCCTGTGTTGCATGTTATCCACACATTTCCTGTCTTTCATGGCTCTTTTCTTATTCTTATTCCAATTGCTATTTTTTGAGGAGCTAGAATTCTTCCTTTTTCCCTTCTGTAGTGTAATTATATGTTAACAGGGGCAGATTACCTAGGTGTTCAGCCCCATAAAACAAATTACTGTCACCTCCTGTGGTGTCCCCCCCCTCATCCCCCACAATTAATAATTCACCTCACCTTCTACATTCCAATGGGTAATCAAGGTTCTACTGTGTATGATGCACGGATATGATACTTGTTAAATTTAGTTGTGATGATCTTGTTTTGTTTGTAGGTTGTGTATTTGTGGATGGCATAGAGAAAACTACCAAACTTCCACCCCTTGAGAAAGGCTCCAAAGTTTGCTTTACGTGTGAACATATCCGTGATAATAAGATTAGAGTGAATATTGACAGCAATAATAAGACAGTGACGTATGACTGGAAAATAAGTAGTCCACAGTTAAAGCTGTACTTTGCTGTCTGTTTTGGACAAAAAGGTTGGAAAGTTCTTGTCGAGTGAATTCATTTTTTTATGTACTAAGATTATACTTAATTTGTGTCTAGCTAAAAGTTGATGATGTTTTGTTGATGTGTTGACTGGTGTTACACCAATTGTAAGATCTGATCATCTCAGGTGTTTAGTTTTACCAGTTCACAGTCTGCAGAGTCTGAAAAAGAGATTTTTATTACTTGTATGAAACAAAGACTGAGATTACCTGCTCATGGACTGAAAATGTTGAAGTTCCTGATTATTTCCATGTTTGTATTGTTATCAGTGATCTGAATAGATTTACAGGCTTCCATTTATATCAGCACAAAGAAATGTTGTAGAGTATAATGAAGCATGACCTTCTTTATCAGTATTTAGAAGTTTTGAAGAAAGGATTTTCTCTTGACACTGTTTTAGATATCTTTATATGAAGGAAACTATTAATATACAATATATTGCCACTGTAACAAAATAATACTAATATTGTATTCACATGAGTAGACCTTCAATGGAGGTGTTGTAGTTGAATTTTATTGGTAATTGAAGAAGTAACTTAATGTGGCATAAAGTGTGCAAAGAAAACTGATGGAGATAAAGAGCAGCAATTTATGTTGTTCTTTCATTTGAGGGGCTTTAACATCTTAGTCATTCAGCTGTGTGTTCTTGGGTGTGTGTAGAATTCATCTGATAACTTGTGTTATTGGGATGGCTGTGTTAGCATGTGTATTTGTAGGTCAGGTGAGGATAAGGAATCTAGGAGCCATCATGGCATTTGCCTGGAGTGGAAGTGGAAACCTCAGAAAGCCACTTCAAAGATGACTGAGATGGGAATTGAACCCACCTCTCCTCAGTTTTGCCTCAAGAGGCTGAGTGTACTTTCCAGCCCTCAGTCCAATTTTTTTTTTGGCATAGCCAGGAATCCAACCTAGACCACCAGGGTGACAGCAATTTACTGTATAGTAGCTTGTATGAGATAAGATAGTATTATTGCAATGTTTGCTCAGTGTAGAGTATATTGTATTTGGCTGTTTTTCTCAATTCTTTGAATAGGGAAATTACTGGTATTATACTGGAAAATTGCAGGAAATGTCCACAAAATAAAATATTTACTCTGTTTCAGGTGATTTAACAGAACAATGATACATCTCTTGATTAAAGAAAATTGTCCGCTTTGATTATTTCAATATATTACTCTTCCTACCATTAGAAGTTGTGAAATGCTACAAATACTTAGGGAGTGGCGTCACAGACAATGGAGGGATAGGTGAAGAAATTGCTAAGAGAATCCAACAAGCAAATGGGTTTTAACAGAGTGTGAGGGGTCTGGTGTGGAACCAGGAAGTTCCCGAGAAATGTAAGAAAATCTTGTATTCAACATATCACACATCTATATTGACGTACAGTATGCAGCAGGCACGTGGACAACAACTAAACAGGAGGAAAGTGGAATGCTGGCAGCAGAGATGAAGTTCCTTAGAAGTGTAATTGGAAAGACTCGCACAGACAAAATCAGAAGGAAGGAAATTAGGGAGAAAACAGGATTCCCGAAGTTGCTAGATGAGATCGAGATCAGTAAATTAATGGTATGGACATAAGATGTGAATGGGAGAAGACAAGAGTCCCGAAGGGATTATTTACTGAGAAAGTCGTGGGAAGGCCAAGGATGAGGTGGATGGATACAGTGAGGGAAAGCATTGAGAAAAGAGGAGTGAAAGTGTAAGTTATACTGGAAGAAGGACGAGAGTGGCGGAGAGACAGAAAGGTATGGAGGTCCTTGATTCACACCCCGACCCAGATTACTGGAACCAGGAAATCAAGAAGATTACTCTTCTTTTTTAACATGTTTTTTCTAATTTCCATAGACCAGCGATGCCGATTTGAGGCTCTTTTGCAGCTCTATGCTCTCCAAGGAGCAGTTACCAAATATAACTGAATTATCCAAGGCAGATCATAGATATTCGCTAGTGATCGGAACACATGATTGTTTTCACTGTTACAGTGTCGAGTGAGAATAGTTGAAATGCAATAAATAGTGAAATAAAAATAAGCACATTGAGTGGTTTTAGTGATGCAGAACTGATACAACTGTAAATTGATAACTGATTTTCCCCTCTTGTGTTCAGATTGTCAGATTAACGAGCCTAATTCTCTTCTGTTAATGATGGCTAAGAATATTAGCAGATACATTCATGAACTCACACAACTCTCTTGGAACGCAAGAAAGCTGATGGATTGGAATCCGGGCTAGCCATAGGAAACAACAACAACATTCATGAGCTTGTTGAACTGAGAACACAATCCAGGCAAGCGATATGTTCCTCTAAGATACAAGATGTAAAGGAATCTATTTGATGCAAATAAATAAGTTTATTATTCCAGTGATTTCCCTTGAAAGGAAGATCATTGCATTTCTCTCACGTAAATTTATTCCAGAACGAAAAGTCCAATACCCTAACAGAGCTGGCATGCACGTGTCTCCCTACCTTCCATACTAGTGAGAAACATTTCATGTACCTTCAGTCGAAGCAGCCATGTCCTTGACTGCGCAAGCAATACTCGAGACTTTCCCAGCCGCCTCAGTTTGGAACCCCTGCAAGCAAGCAACCCTGGCTCTTCAGCTCAACTGCCCACTGGCTGGCTTGGTACTCCCAAGTGGTGAGTGAGGTATGAGAGAAATAACTATATTTTGCAGGGGAGGTAAGACGAGCTATTGGAGTGGGAGTGAACACCAATCTGAGCAAGATGATTCCACCAGGTTAGGCAGGGTCGTTAAGTGGTAGGGATAGCCTGAGCCATCAGCGGGCATCCCCACTTGATGGGCACAAACAGAAGATGCCAGAAAACTCTGATAGAGAGATGGCCATCCATGCATCTCAATTAGATCATACGTTGTAAATCAATCCTTTTTCTTTTCTCAAGCATTAGCGGTACAATTGCCCTCAATTATTAGACTGATTCCCGGTCAATGCATGTGAGATTTTCAAAATGAAATGCCATGTCCTGTGGTTCGGATTTCACGTAAAAAGGAGGTCCCATGGCTCATGAGCGCGAGATTAACAGTCACATTAAACCACAAGCTTCTTCGAATTATTGGACTCCGGCTGTTATTGTGATAATTTATTTTCTATTAAAATACACTGACCGGCAAAAAGAACAATCGCTTGAAAAATTCAACATTACTTTCATTCAAATCATAAATATGAACGGTATAGGCCTAGTACAGTACTTACAGTAGTTATAGCATAGAAGTAAGGTTAATTGGTTTCCTGGATGCATTACCATTCTTCATGTCATTGTTTCACTTGGCAGTAGCGATTTTTTGACATGATGCTGTTTGCCACGGAAGTATGCGCATGCCATCACTATCCTCAACGATGCAATGTTTTATTCTTTTTTATTTTACCACTTGTGGGCATAGGAAAAGATCAATACAGTCATATCCTGTTGTTCTTGTGAAATTCAGAAACGAATATGCGCTTGAGGCCTGAAGATGTTGCCAAGGCAGTGGCTCTGATCCAGAGGTGACATATGGCAGTGAAACTCTTTTTATAAAGTCGCTCAGAAAATCAGAACCAACAAAATCCTAAAAGTAGAGAGAAGAATAGCTAGAACATGCATAAATTAAAAAATATCAGAAAGATGGACAATGGCAGATAGTGCCAAATGAAGTGGTATACAGAGAACTGGAGCCCATCACAAATAAAGTTCATCTACTGTAAGTTTGCACTTTTTTGACAGTTCTCGCGGGAACGAATACTCCTACAGAACATATCAATCCGCCTCTACCACGTGCATTCCAGCCAATGAGCTATCACCCACGTGGCAGCCAGCAATGGCCGCTGTATTCCGTCAAGGTGTCAACAGCCGTTATGAGTTGCCTAAACCTACATTCATCTCGAAATATCAATTCATTGCCCTTTTTAAAGGAAACTTGTATTTCTTTGTGACATTTATCAAATAATCGTTCTAACAGCACACCCACTGACGGCTCGCTGACAGAATAATGTTACATCATTGGACGCGCTATGACCAAGACCTTGGCTATGACAGAGCAGCTGATAACTTACATGTGAGAGTGGAATTATTTTAGGCCCATCATTTCACAGCTGGAGGAAAATGCTTACTAAGGTATGGTGTAAGATGTCCTTAAGACGATACGATCATTACTTGACCTGTTGGATTGATATTAAAATAAAACGTACGAAACATTTCACCATGTAAGTTAACTTTTAGGCCTAAAAAACAACTCATATTTTAGGCCTACTTTTTGCACAAATCATGCCATATGAAAATTATTCACCAGGCCAATGTCTTTAGGGAAATAAATAGTTCTGCTGACTTTTCTTTTACCTTCAAAAAGAAGAAAATAAATACCGAACAAGAAATTCCGTATCTGCTTGCTACTCGATAGTCAAAACAAAGATGTCCGACCTGGAGATCTCTCAGGCTACATATTTACTCAACATTTAAGATAACCACTATATATTTATCTGAAAAATGAACACGTGTTCAAATGGAAATAATACTTTCAGACGACTTTGCGCAATATTATCAATTATAATTATTATTATTTAATATAATTAACACGTTATTTTCTCAGGCGGATGAACACAGTAAAGCGTCCATTACCAACCGCACGCCCATCCCACAAGCACGTGATAATGCAATTTTTCAGTCTGGCCGACAGAATATGTTGCCAATATATTCACAATTACTGGGACAATCGAAAAAATAACCTGAAAAAACTTACATGTGAATAAAACATACATATATTTGTTATGGACTACAGGTTATAAATTCTTTCCTTATGAAGGTTGGCAACCCTAGCTGTCAAAAAAGTGCAAACTTACAGTAGATGAACTATACTACAGTATACATAAGAAACAGATCTCTTTTCGGTCACATTATGAAGACCCTGGACACCAGATTACCTAGAAAAATTATAGGGAAACTCTGGAATATGAAGCAACAAGTAGGATGGATTAAGAAAATTACAGAGGATATGAAAGAACTAGAAATAACCGTGGATGACTTGCAAAACGAAACAAAATATTTAAAGAAACTCCAAAACATAAAAATAAGATTTCAACCAAAAATAGACAAACGACATACAGTAAAAAGGGTATTTACAGATGAACGCCAAAGATCAGAACGAATGAAAAGCTACTAGGCAGCTCGGAAAGAAAATTTACCAAACGAGAGGACCAGAAAATGATTGACTGAAGTGGTCCAATGAGGCTGTAAAAGTAGGAGAATAGATAAACAGAAGTTTAGTTATATTTTTAGGTCTAATCTACTCTTTTAAAATTTGACATTCTGAACTTCTTAGTTAAACTACCTTGAGATTTAATTGTGCAATAAGTACACTTTCAAGGGGGAATATTTAACTAGAGATGTCTTGTTTTATGATTATGCTGCTGCTTTTAATTTGATCATTAGGCCTACTAACTGATTGCATTAACCACACTAAATTTTTACAGTGTGACAAATACACTTTCGCAGGGGGGGAAATAGTGAATTATTTAATTAAACACACCATGTTTTATAATAAATGCTGGCTTTTTAACATAAGGCCTACAATCATCAAACTGCACAGAGGAAACTAAACTTAGGAGCTGATGACCTCACTGTTCTGCCTCTTATAACAACCAATATAAACTAAACCTTCCCTAGACTAGAAATTCTTGTTCCTCAAATCTTTCTCCACAATGTGATCATAACATACTGTACAACATAAGTTCTACTCTGGACCATTCTTCTCAGTACCTCATCCAAGCCATTTCTTTAGCTGCAAATAACTCACTGTGTGCATCTATAAACAAATAAAGATATGTACTAAATTGAAATGTAACAGGTATTCCATACCTAACCCTAGAACTGGCAAGCATCGACGGTTTTCCCATTTCTGTAGCGGCAGAGTTGATTCTTCGACGGTTTTTAATTTCATCATTTAGTTGCTCTGTTCCGCTGAGAGATGGCATGATATGCCTTATCGTGTGTTCCTAGAAGTATACCGATGCTTCGTACTCGTTTTCATCCATAGAAACCATCTCCTTGTATAAGTTTCCTTGGAAACAAATGAGGGACTCGCTGCCATGCGAATCAAAATGGCGCTGTATATGTTATCGCTACTGGTCTTATTTTGAGGATGTAATTATTATATGTGTTAGGGAGTTAAAAGTGCACCTTTGTTGTTATAATTTCCGTCTACAATATTTTTGTTTCAGTTGGCTTTTATGCAGCATAACAGCTGTAATATCATTTACAATAACGTAAGTTCGTTCACGCACTTGGGTTATACGCCTAAAATGGCTCATGGAAGATATATTTTTTTTGTTATCAATCAAACAAATATTATTGCATGGACTTGAATCTTTTCACACGTATTATGTACATATATGCGCATTATTTTATCATTTAGTGATTCATGTTTCGTCTCGTATTTTGGGTTGTTAGAATTTTGATATTGCTCACAAAATAATAATTCCACCATTTTCAATTCTCAATTTCTTTTTTTTATCATGCTTCACAGAAAAGTTAACAATCCCATCTGAATCCATGGATTATTATTGGCTGCCGGTACAGAATTTCACATTGCCGGTTCTAGGGTTAAAGGAAACTTACATTTCCTATTCTTGGGAATATGAAGAAAGATTTCAGATTACTTTCTTTGCCATAGACGGCACAAATACAGTTCTTTCCCCTACAAGCAATTGTAAAATTGGATCAAGTACAGGATGATAATATCTTACAATGTTTGGTTGTATTTCACAGTTGTAAATCAGCTGATCCTTCCATTTGTAAGTTTCCAATTCGGACCTCTAAGAGGGGAGGGAAGTGCTCTCATTCATTTTGGTTAGGTGTTTCCACTATTATCTTGGTAAACTCTTTGGTAAAATCCTAATTTTGAGTACCTAAATTCAATACTTTTAATTTATTCTGTCTGGGGGAATATGGAGGGAACTGCCGTGATTCTTTCCCGCAACCTTAGACTCAGTACTCGAGAGCCGTATTGACTGTGTTCATAGCCATCCGACAATCATTTCAGTGTAGCAAGATTTTCCAAATTGCTGTTCTTTATCTGTCTCATTTGTATTTTATAACTTCATGTTGTATTTTCTAAGGTTGTTATCGATGTGATATGAGAATTTTGTAATGACATAACATACATAATCAATCCTGTTTTTCCCTATAGCAAATTCTAGAATCCTGTAAGGTGACTATGGAATTAAAAAGAATGGATGTAATATAACAGATAGTTTTGCTTATCTGTGCTCATTTAAATAAATTTGCTATTCTTGTGTTACACATAGAGTGTCGTAATTTCCTGGTTATGTCTCCACTCCTCGTCCTGCCTAAGTATCCAGCAGGTCCCAATTGATATCAGTAGGCTGTGTGACTCCACATCAGACGATTCGCGAACTCAAGCAACGGTGCTGGCGTTATCTGGAACTAGCGTAAGGGTGATGGAAACATAAACAGTTGCTATAACATGTGATTTGAGTTGATAGTTGTGCTCTTGTCTCATTTTTTCAGTTATTTTCATAATAGTTGAGGCTAAAGGATGACATATAATTGCTCAGTTCCGCTGTGCTCTTCAAAATCAACAATGCCATATCAATGCATTACTTTCACAAAAAGAAAGTTTTTCAGACGGAATGGTGTCTTATTATACTTCACATCGCAAAGCCGATTTCGAAGTATATGATCGTATGCGGCTGGCCTTTTACAATGGGGAATTAATTATTAATAAATACTAATGAATTTCTTACAATATCCAGTACCTTCCCCCTGCACTACAAACTAGTCGACTTAGCCAGCTGCTCTTCCCGTGTCAAACATTACTTTCAGGGGTCGCTTTATCAAAGGCCTACATGTGGTAGTCTTTCTTTAACTTGCCACATTTCTCCTTCAAATCTGTGAAGCTCAGGTCTTCTAAGTTTTCAATCATGTGTCTATTCAAAATTTAAAATATCTTTATAGTTTGCATATTAAGGCTTTCACGGCCCAGATTATTATATAAATAATTCATGCTTTTGGGCTAATGCCGTGTGTATTTTGATTTGAACCAAACGTTTCGGAGAAACCTTGCTTCCTTTTTCAATGGAAATAAACAATGTGGCCTAAGAAAGTATATCAATGAGATTACAAAAAATATAGATAAATTCCTCTGTTCGTCACATTGTTTATTTCCATTGAAAAAGGAGGCAAGGTTTCTCCGAAACGTTTGGTTCAAATCAAAATACACACGGCATTAGCCCAAAAGCATGAATTATTTATATAATCTTTATAGTTACTTGTACAGTCTTTGATTTATCGGCTTCAACAGTATTAGGCTGTATCTTCCAAATTTAAATGTATCTACTTTCTGAAGTGTATAAAGCAATGTACCGACTATACGCTTATTACATATTCCTGAACAAATTATTTTTTTCTCGGCAACTGGTGACCGAATTTCATTTTGAATCTGGTGAGGTACTTTAAATTACTAGTTAGTAAGCATAAAGCTTCAAGTCTCATAAAATCTTCTGTTTCTAGCACTTTCCGCACATAATTATGTGTTTGGCATCTAAAATTGGCTGTGCTTCAACGAGAGCCCGCCTAGAATTGCCTACAACATTCAATACATATATGAAGTCTATCACCCTAGCGTCCACCATTTTGTCGCGATCGACCTGCCACCTATTGATATCCCGCCAGGAGATGGCAGTTCTACATGCTGTGACGGAGTGCGGGGGATCTTGCAGTACGCATGTGCGGGCCGCCTATTCCAAACCTAAATATATCGGCTTCCCGCATGCCAATGGTCGTCATTGCAGCAGACCACACGCAGCCAGTGAAGGAAGGAATGTGCTGAGTGAATAGGGTTGCCAGACGTTCCATTTTACCTGGAGCAATTCCGGTTTTTTTTTTCTTGCTTTGTTCTTGTTTTAATCTTAAACGGAACGCCAAATATTCCGTTTTATTTGTTAATTTGATAATATATTCAATTTCGCACCAATTTTCAAATACCCCGCTTCAGAATTGATTGTAATATCTAGCTTGTTTTCTGGTGATACAGGTGCAATTTTGAAAGAGAAAATGATTTGTATGTCTGTCAGATAGATGGATACTGCACCCTTCAATAAAGCAGTGTTTTGTCAAGATTCTTTCTACGGGGTCGTGCTCAGTCCTGGATGCTTTTCAAAGCAAAGTTCGCAAAAACAACATGCTCTAATGAATAGAAAGGTCCATAACAGAGGCTATACTAGAAATAAAATGAATAACAAGTAGAATAAAAAGTATTTAATGACTGAAAATTATGTGCATAATAATAATAAAAAGAAGTCCTCCCTGACTTTCACTCCCATATGAAATAAAGATAATACTGAGCGGTCAGAACTCGCTCCACCCAACAAACAATGTGAATACTGCTTCACTCAAATGATTAATCATAACATAAAATTGAGCGGTAAGAACTCTCTCCTCACATTTATATGGATACAAGTCCATTTATCCTGGTCAAGAAGTTACTGTATATAATGCGTGGTGTACTGATCCTTAATAAGAAAATGAGTACTGATGCGAGTCCGTTTACAACTGAAACAGTCATATTGCTCACGGAGTTGCATCTTTTAAATCACACTACGGCTATGGGATCCACCCGTAATTAACACACTATAATTACTACTGACACATGCAAGATCTAAAATACTAAAACATGATGAACCTCCCCGAGATTCTAGCCCGTGCCAAAGCACACAAAACACAAAGAGCATGTCGAAATAGGCCAAAAAGCTCGCATCACGAAATGGAAAACAGCCTCGCACACACTCAGGCCACACGGGGCATTGAACGCGTAAAATAAACACACTAGAAGTCAAGCAACAACAACAAAATACAAGCCTAAACGGCTGAAAATTATATTTACATGAATAAAAGCCAGACAAACAGATGTTTCGGAAGATACCTTAAAACCATTAAACACTAGTCGATACACAATGTGAACTAACTTGGGCGGAACTATCGTCAACAGTCCGCGGGTGCATATATACATAGTAGCTGGAAAGTTCCAGATTGGAATGTTCTGAGCATAGTGACTAGAATGTTCGTGTTAACTCAAGTACCCTATACACAGCACTGACTAGAATGTTCATGTTAACATAGCACTTTCTAGAATGTTCATGTAAATACACATTTCCTCCCTCTTTTAAATGGATGATTTAAGAATCAGGAGAGAATCTCAACGGTGGTCGGCGCTGGCGAGTACTCCTGCGGGGAATAAAAGGGGTTTGCGAAATAGGCGGTGCCCTGTCTACAGGTGTAGCTGGTGGTGTTTGGGCTGTTGCTGGTGTCTCGGTGAAGCGAACTCGTCTCAGGCTCGGTTGCTCAATGACCGGTTCTTGATCATTGGTTGACTCTCGATCGTTGGTCGATCCTTGATCGTTGTCCAAGTTGGTTTTGCCTTTGTTGGTGTCAGCAAACGATCTGATCTGATAAATGTGGCGCTTGAATCGTTTTCCCTGGTAGTTGATCTCGTAGTGAAGGTCACCAGTGCGTTTCACAATTGTTCCATGGAGCCACTTGTCCAGCTTGATATTGCCAGACAGGAAGTAGACTTTCTGTCCAGGTTCCAGAGTGCGGAATGTTGAGCTCATTTCAGCTCGTTGTTTTTCTGTAACCTTCGTGTGCACGTCATCATGTCTGGTCAAGTTGAGTCTCGTGCGGAGATCTCGTCCCAAGAAAAGCTGGGCTGGAGATTGGCCAGTGGTTGAGTGTGGGGCCTTGCGGAATTGTCGGAGGAACTCGTTCAGGTTGGCGCGGAGCGTTCCCTTAGTTGTCTTCATCGCATAGAGGGCGTCCTTCACCGTTTGAACATAACGTTCAGCTTGGCCATTGGCTGAGGGATGGTATGGCGCTGACAACTTGTGATATTTCATACCAATGTTTCTTAGGAAGGTCTTGAACTCGTCTGAGACGAATTGTCGGCCGTTGTCGGACACGACAGTGACTGGCACGCCATACGCCGTGAACAGGTCATCCATGATGGAAATTGTTGCGGCTGATGTTGTTGATGTTATGGGTTCGACCTCGAGCCACTTGCTGTATGCGTCGACAACAATGAGCAGCATGGTGTCAGCCACTGGGCCCGCGTAGTCAATGTGGATCCGTTCCCATGGTGCCTTCGGGTATTCCCAGTGGTGATCTCGGAACTTGGGTGGCGCATGCGCATGAGCTGCACACACGGCGCAAGTCTTGGCGAGAGACTCAATGTCGTTGTCGATTCCAGGCTAGAACACAAAGGAACGTGCCATGCCTTTCATCTTGACTATCCCCAGGTGAGCCACGTGCAGGTCGTTGAGGATAGCGTCTCGCAGTGAAGGAGGGACAACAACTCGATGCTCGAACATCAGACAGTTTGCGGCGAGGGTGTACTTCGCTTCTGGTGCCTTGTAATGCTGGCGGGTGAGGTCTTGCCCTGCTTCGATGATCTGGACAATTTTGCCCAGATGTGGATCTTTCCTGGTCTCGCGTGCGATTGCTTCTGCCCTAACTGGTAGCTGTTGGATCTGATGGACTGCAAAAAAGTCAAAATCATCAAAACTGTCCGTCTCTTCCTCCTGTGGAGGAAAGAAGTTTCTGATGAGGTTAACTGTTGTTGGTAGGTGAGCTCGGGAGCAGTAGTCAGCGTTGGCGTTGGCTTTGGATGTCTTGAAGATGACGTTGTAGTCGAAGTGTGCTAGGTAGTCGGCATAATTGGCCATGCGACTGATGCACAGGACCGGTAAAGACTTCTCCGGGTGCAGGATCTGTGTGAGAGGCTTGTGATCAGTGATGAGAGTAAAGTGGCGAGCATAAAGATAATTAAAAAACTTCTATACAGCCCAAACATTGGCCAGTGCTTCCTTATCGATCTGAGGGTACCTTTGTTCCGTTGCTGTCATTGTTCGACTGGCGTAAGCAATTGGACGTTCTTGCCCGTTGCTGAGCCAGTGTGACAATACTGCGCCCAGGCCGGTCTTGCTGGCGTCCGAGGCCAACAGGAGAGGTAACGCTGGGTCATACTGCATGAGTACCTGGGGCGAGGTTAGGGCGTTCTTGATGTCTTTGTATGCCCTGTCGCCTTCTGGTGTCCAGATGAGAGGGTCCTTGAGCAGCATGTCTCTGAGTGGTCTGTCTCTGGTGGACAAATCGGGGATGAACGAACTGTAGTAGGTTGCTTTACCAAGAAACAGTTGGAGTTCTTCTGGTGTAGTTGGTTTCGGTGCATCACCGTACAGCTCGGATGTGTGCATCCGACTTGTGGATGCCTGACGCATCGATTTTGTGGCCAAGGGCTTCCAGAGAAGTTTGAGCGAAAACGCATTTGGCTCGGTTGAGCTTGAGGTTGTGTTGCCGAAACCGTTCCAGAGTGGTGCTGAGGGCCTGCATCAGATTTTCAAAGCTATCAGCAAAAACTATACTGTCATCGAAAAAACTTACGACTTTTGGGAGACCATGCAGGACTGTGTCCATTCTCCGCTGCCAGATAGCGGGAATGTTAGCTGCTCCATAAACTGCTCGCGTTGGGGGGATCAGACCGTGAGTTGGCGTGTTAAGCGTGAGAGCATGGCTGAACTCATCGTCGACCTCGAGATGAATGTACGCGTCGGAGATATCCAGATGGCAGAAGAGATTGGCGCCGCGTATTTGGTTGAACCTTGGGAATCGGATGTTCATCGATGATGATCCGCGGGTTGAGAGTAGGCTTGTAGTTGCATGTGATCCTCAGTTTGCCGTTCTTCTTGGCGACGACGTGCGTTGTCGTTGCCCACTCAGAGTAGTCCACTCTTTTGTAGAAGCCAGATGCAATTTTCATGTCGATTTCCTTGGCATAGGCATCGCGGAGGGCAACTGGTACGTCTCGAGCTCTGGCGAAAACAGGTGTGGCTCCAGCCTTCAGGTGCATCTTCGCTGGGGGACCTGGGATCTTCCCGGGGGTGTCGCTGAACACATCCTGGTAGCGAGATAGAATGTTGTCGAGCTGCTTCTGTTGTTCCAAGGTCACAGCCTGCTTGTCTGAGAGCTTGTGGATTGGGTCGGGTTTTGCAAAGAGGTGACCAAAGTCTATCTCCCGTACAAACTCTGAAATCCACTCTCGGCCAAAGAGCGATTCGACTTCATCGTCAACCACGTAGAGATTCAGGTTCCTGGTTGTGGTTCCGATGGTGGTGCACACTGACGTTTTGCCAATGCATTTAATCGGATGGCCAGTGTAACTGACGAAGTTACGATCGTTTCTCTGCAACACAAAACCTGGTTTGATCATACTTAGCTTTGATTTGCTCATGGTTGAGCAGGGGGCGCCGGTGTCGAGTTCCATTTTGACGGTGGTTCCCTCTATGTTGACATCAACCAGTGGCTAAGGTGCTGCGTTGACCGATCCGATGACCTCGATTTTGCTGAGGTAGTCCACAACGTCGAGGTTTTCTGCTGGAAGCTCTTCTTCGGTCACATGGTTTGTTGTTCGATGTTTCCTCGATTTCGATCGGCAAACTTTTCTGATGTGACCTTTCTTGCCACACTTCAGGCACTCTGCGTTCAGAAACCTACACTGACTACGAGGGTGAGCTTCACCGCACCCTGCACATGCTGATTGGTTGTCCTGGGATGCACTCTGGTTTGCCTGGTGTGGCCATTGGTGCTGTCTGGTTAGATTGTAAGACCCTTGATTTCGATGAGCTGACTTGCTGCGTGACGGCTGCTGGATGATGTTCTTCCTGGACAGAGGCTTCTCGTATCCAATCCGATTGGTTGATTCAGACTTAGCGGCAGCTGTTTTGACCTCGTCAGTGGTAATGCGAGTAGCTTCGAGTGCGTGCGCGATTTCATATGCTGCGGTGAAGATCTCTGATTGTTTTACAATAATCTCGTCGCACATTTCTCGTGATTCCAAACCTGCCAGCATTTGTTCAATTAACATGCGATCAAGAAATGTGCCATACTCACAAAACGTTGCAGCCTGCCGCAGACTTAACGTGAAGCTAGCGATGGTTTCTCCTTGCTTCTGAATTACACTGCGAAATTTGATGCTCTCAGCAAACTTGTTGCGTGTGGCGTCAAAGTGGCCTTTCAGCTTATATTGAATCTCGTTGTATGACAGAGTTTCCGGATCATTAGGGCTCACCAGGATCTTCAGGGCATCATTGAGTTCAGATCCCATGTAAACCCGTGCAAAATGTGTGTGTTGATCCGCGGGTACCTTGCTCAAGTTCAGCGCCCAGGTAAAGCGAGTGAAATAGTCGGCTACAGTCGTCCCGTCGGTTGTACGATACGGTTGCATTGTGAATTGTGGCGGTCGAGGCTGTGATGATGACGTTGTTGAACGTGTCTGTCGGATAGCGTCGGCGATGATTGCCGAGAATTGTTGGAGTTGCTCAGAGGTTAAGTCCGGCATGGTGAAGATGAGTGGAGAACAGTATATCTAACACGCACTTGCGATGAACTTAGTTCGGTGCAAACACTTGCGTTAAGGTTAGAAAGTTCACTCGGTTTAGTTTCCAACACGCACTGCGATGAACGTCGTTCGGTGCAACACTTGCGTTGAAGTTAGAAAGTCACTCGGTTTCACAACGTTATTTATCTTATCCCACTTCTGACACCACTGTTATATCGTGGGAGATACAATATAAATAACATACACTTGTTAATGTAACACAACGGTTTATTAAACACTAGTCGAAACACAATGTGAACTAACTTGAGCGAAACTATCGTCTACAGTCCGCGGGTGCATATATACATAGTAGCTGGAAAGTTCCAGAATCGAATGTTCCAGATTGGAATGTTCTGGGCATAGTGACTAGAATGTTCGTGTTAACTCAAGTAGCCTAAATACACAACACTGACTAGAATGTTCATGTTAACATAGCACTTTCTAGAATGTTCATGTAAATACACAACACATATCGCTGTCCGTTTAATGTTCCCTGATAAAAATAGGGACCTACAATACGGTTGCCAATGATACCGCACCAAACAGTGTCTCCTTTATCGTCCTCTACAACTTAAGTTATTTCAGAAAGTACGAGGTTTAGAGAAGTGAAACTAATTCCGTTATCAATAATTGTATGTTTACTTATGATTTTGCTAGAAAAAACATGTATGTTCCATTTAAAAAAGGTAACTTTGCGTGGAAAATGATATTGTTATAATTTCCTGGATTGTGCATATCCTCCCATTGTGTGACCCCTGACGTGTCTACATTCCTGCGCAAGTAGATTTTTCATATCTTGTTTCATTTCGATAATATTTGAGGTCGCAGAGTTAGGTGGGACACCCTGTATATTAGCCTTTAGTTGAAGTAACTGTTGAGTTCCTTTGTTTGTTGGATTAGGTTCGGCGTTTTTCATAATTTCTTGGAAGTATATAGTTATAATGAAAATTAGATTTTGGTAAAAGAAAATTACCTCTACCAACGTTAATTTTGTTAAGTTAGGCTAGGGCTATTCAATTTATCAGTTTTTTAAAGTAGATATTTGTTTTATTACGTTAGGTGTATTCCATTCACAATTTAGTTTTTAGGTTTTAATTTATTTCTATTACTCAAGGGAGGTTCTTTTTTTTTCTTTTTCTTTTTTGTATTTGCTGTTCATTGATTGTTTTCACGATGGCTGCAGTTGAAATGTTAGAGGTAGATGGCACCCAAGTTCCCCACCAAGTCTATAAAATTCCCGGAGATGGTGCCTGCCTCTTCTCTGCCCTATCTTACGCAATGTATGGCAACATATCACATGCACGCACAGTGCATGCTGACATTGTCAGACATGCCTCTAACAACTGGGAAAGACTACAGGTGTATTCCATGACACGAGATTGCCTGCCTTACCTATACAAGGCTGAATATGTATCTGTTATGTCTATGCCTTACACATACGGTACATCTTTCGACTTGCAAGTAGCAGCTGAGATTTATCCTTTCCGATTCCAGGTCTACTGTAATCGTGTACTCCGAACTGGAAATACGTATGGTTCTGCAGCTTCTGTTAAATGGTTTAGATTTACGGGAGAGTTCAGGCAGGGACATTTTGATGTTTACGAGCCATTCACGCCTACTATTTTACCATGTGAATACCCGCTTCTCGTTCAGCCTTCTTCATTAACGTCTTCTCCTACCGAGAAAATCCTCCTGGAGTCAGTGCCTCAAACTGAATCAAATAGAGGTTCAAAACGTAGAAAACGATTTACTAACAACATCCGTAAAAACAATTAATTAATGCTGTAAACAAATACGCGAAAGAACATCTTGAAGTAAACCGTAGGACAGTTAATAAGTATGTTGAAAGCAATCAGAAAGTCCATAGGGATGCAGTGGCCAAATATACAAAGAGCCACCCAGAAGTAAATATAAAGGCTGTTGTTACTCATAATTTGAAAAGAGCTCAAGTCAAGATTCTTCCATGGACAGTACTAAAAATATCTGGCTTTCAATATAATTCACAAACTGATTATTCTGCGACCAAAACATTGAATATTGGCTCTCAGGTGGTTTGTACATTTTGCAAAGCCAAGAAATGGAAGGATGAATCTCCTGGAATGTGTCGCAGTAATGGAAAAATACAGCTTCCCCCGATCCAACGATATTCTGAACCCTTGCACAGCCTCCTTAACCATCAGCACCCAGAATCAGAACACTTCCTGTCTAATACACGTAAATATAATAGTTGTTTTCAAATGACATCTTTTTGGTGCAAAGGAAGTAAAAGAAGGCAATTTCATGCCAACTTTTAAAGTCCAAGGGCAGGTATACCATCGAATCGGGGGCTTATTACCATCATCTGAACAGCAGCCTCAATTTCTACAAATTTACTTTGTTGGAGATGAAGACATGGGAAAAAACATCCGATGTGGCATCTTCCCTGACGTTAAACCTCAGATAGATCTCCAATTGCAGGATCTGTTACACAAGCGTAATAGATACATTCAGGATTTTATAACAGCAATGGAATCAGTTCCTGATGGCAATCAAGACTTCCGGGTGGTTATCAAAGCTGACAAAAGACCCTGTTAACTCTAACCTTGTTTTTAATATAAACACCGTGCAGTCATATTCGAGGTTCCATACTTTATTTTTCCGCCGTAACCAAGACAACAAAACACAACATAAAACAATACCCTGTACATAATACCAATACCAAAATATTAATTACTTTACCCCGACATTCTCCCACCTTGCAATTTTCAGCCCTCAATAAAATTGCAACATTCAAAGTACGGCGTTTATCTCATTGCAGGAATCGCATCGGACACCTCACTGCTCTCCCACTCCGAGTATGATATCTCTGCAACATCATGTTCTCTTGTTCCATGGCCTCTTTTTCGGTCTCAATCACTCGTTCCTCCTCTTCAGACACTGACATAGAGCACTCTAATGGGATCAAACGTTGAACAGGACGCATGACAACTCCCCTTTGCGTTCGAAGTCTCACAACACGTACTCGTCCATCCTTTCCAGGCAACAGTTCTTCAATAATTCCCATCGGCCATTCAAGCTTATTACGATTGTCCATCTCAATGAACACTACGTCTCCCTTGCTAATGCTGTCATGCTGATTCCGCTTAAGCAACAGTTGCCCGAGGTACTCCTTTCGAAATTTCTGACGAAGGGCGTTTCTTAGTTGCAGACGATAGGCCGCTCTCTTTCTCAGCTGATTTCCATCTATCGAATCTAGATCAGGTACTCCTATCTCATAAGCCTCCTGTAGGAACATCGCTGGTGTAATAGGTCTCAAGTCATGAGGATTTTCCGTCTCTGCCGTTAGGGGACGACTATTGATGACTGCTTCACACTCACACAACACAGTCATTAATTCTTCTCATGTTAGGGAAGATTTCCCCAGAACCTTCCGAAGGAGACTTTTCATCAGTCCGATCAGTCTCTCCCAAAACCCACCCCACCACGATGCTGTGGGAGGGTTGAATTTCCATGCAATTCTTTGGATGCCACAATAAGACTCGATATTATTCCAGTTGAGCTTAGACATCATGTTATATGCTCCTCTAAAATTTGTCCCATTATCACTATAAATCGTCGTAGGCCTTCCTCTGCGCGATATAAATCTTCGTAGACATTGCAGAAACGAGTCCGTAGATAACGAGACAAGCAGTTCCAAATGCACTGCTCGATAGACAGCACATGTGAACAAGCAAACCCACACCTTCTGGTTACCTTTCACAATCAGCGGACCAGCTATGTCAATGCCAATAACTTCGAAAACCTTGGCCTCTCTCACACGATCATTAGGCAGAGGTGGGGTAGAAACTTTCAGTCGCTCTTTCTTGTACCTTCGGCAAACAACACATTTTTGTACAGATGATCTCACGACTCGTCTTCCATTCAAGATCCAGTACTTCTCTCTAATAATACCCAACAGAGTCTGTGGGCCTACATGACACTGCCGAATGTGCGTGTCATGATTAAGTCGCTGCACTACAGGGTGATCTCCCGGCAATATAGCAGGCTGGCGAAACTCATTGTTGTCCTCCCTCTCTGTTATTCTGGTGTTTACTCGCAAAATGCCATGATTGTCTAAGTATGGCACTATTGAAGCCAGTCTCTGATCCTCGGGCCCTTGAAAACTTTCATTCTGGACAAGTTTAATTACTATTCTTTCACTGTATTCTAATTCTGAACAAGTCAGTTCTCCATTCTGCCTTCTATTATATTTACAATTGAACATAAACCGTCTTATCCACCCGATCAGCCTCACTATTTTGTCAAATCGAGAGAAATACTTGTAATACCAGTTGGAACTTGAAGGCTCTTCTGCGACCAATTGGCAACTCAAACTAACACTTGGGGCGCTGCGGTCGTCTGGATAAGTAGGGTAAAATTACTCAATAACACGCGTTTGATATGGAACACTTTTTTATTTTTCAGTTATAATCAGTAAATGTGGTCCCTAAAATAATGACAGTGTTATTTTCAATTGTATATTTGTATAACTGTGTGATACAAGTGATCTAATTTGTGTGTTCCACTGGATTGTATGTGTCAATTGCATATTATCAAGCATCGGTTGTCTGCTGGTATTTGTTTTTGTGCAGTTCGAGTCATGGCGCTGTTACGTTTAAAAGCTATATTTGAGTTTGCTCACTGTACCATAGACTCTAGAAATTATTTGCTGCTTGGTAGGGCGAAGGGATGAGTTTAACTTGTATTAAAACTCGGGGTAGACAGGAATTGCTTGATTTGGATGGTAAGTATTTACCCTGCGAAGTCAAATTAGGCCTATATGACTCGTTGTGGAATGGCTCGGATATCGCAGGGCGAGGTGATGACGATTGGTAGGGTTATTGGAAATGAACTAGGGAGCGGGAAAGGATACCTGACTGATGAAGCTTGGCTGTCCTCGGCTGCAGTAGGCCTAAGCTTGGCTGTCTTTGTATGGCTTGGATCGGCTACTGTGCTTTGCTTAGGTGCGGCTTGGCACGGCGTAAGTGAACAACCGTCCTGTCGTCAGTGAGTGTAGTGGTGAGTGGTCCTACCCGCTCTTGTTGCCCGTATTTATTTGGTATCGCCACCTTTCGGCTATTGCTATTTGCATCTTTTGGAAAGTGATGAAAACGTATATCAGCAGACCTCTTTTACATCGACTTACAGCCGTAAACTGAGCAATATACTTTGCTTTTACTCACTTTTCACTCTTATCAACGAGTAAAACTTATTACTTATGTATAATCACGAAGAATTTACCACGATCTGCTTACCAATACAAGAAACCATATACAAACAGTCACCACGTGACAAATGTACCCTACTTCATAAGTTTCTCATTTTTACCGCTAGATGTCATATCAGATAGCTGGAGTTGCCAGTAGGGTCGTGGCAGTCTTTCTTCTTTCATTTCTACGGTTTCAATGAAATTTAATCTAGCTTCCTCTTCAAGTTCACATCTCTTCTTTTCAGTGATAGGATCTTCTATTCCCAATACGTCAAGTTCCCAGAGGTTGCTAACCTTCTCTATATTCAGCATAATAGGTGTAGTTTTACTCATGCCACACCCCGAGTGTTGGTCTCTGCCAAATACTGTCCACCCCAATGTAGTGCGCAACGCTGTTAACTCTCCCACCGTTTTACGATCATTGGAGAGAATTGATCCTAGAAAATCAGCACCAATAAGGATCTCAATATCCTTATCCTTTCCTAAATCTAGATGAGACAGTCCAAGTTTCACGACTTGCTCTGTTGTAAGGCGAGGGACCTGACTGCAAATAACAGGCTGACTAAGAGCAGTCAGTCTCAGCTGACAGGAGTTATCGAGATTATGAAGAACAAGTTCAAATACGCCATGTTCCACCGGAGATCCAGTTCTGCCACCAAACACAGCATGGCTTAAAGTAACCTTCCTGACTTCCTTGAGACCCAATCTCTCTGCCAGTTCTTCTTTAATATAAGAATGCTGTGAGGCAGAGTCTAGAAGAACGCGTACAAGCTCTATATTATACCCGTGAACAATCTTAACCAAAACTGTTTGTAGATATACACATGAGGAATTTATGCAGAAGTTCGTCACTGACCTGGACTGAGATGAGGCCTGGGTTTCCGTTTTAAGATTCCTTTCTGAAAAATCACACATAACTGGATAATGCTGCCGCTTACATAACTTGCAGGAGAGGCGAGTATGGCATCTTCTTGCAACATGACCAACCTTGAGACATTTGAAGCATGCACCATTCTTTGACAACCTGACTTTCCTTTCTTCGAGAGACATGTTCTTTGCTTCCGTACATCCGGATGAGGTATGTTTCTCTTCACCACAAAATGCACATGTACCTCCTGGTGTATTCTTGGAATACATGGTACGAGAGATTATAAAGTTTAATGCTCTTTGCATGTTCATTCCTTCCTCTTTGTCAAACACCAACAGTGATCTTCTATTTTCTCTGTGGTGATCACTTCGCTTATATCTTTTGTGAGTCTGTTCTAGATATATATCTTCCATGACCCTCCTAGCGTCATCTAGCAGCGAATCTCTGAAGCTCCTCAATTTTTCCTGGTGCAAGAGGACTTCTTTTTCCATCTGGCCACCAGATCTCGTTACCATCGCCAGCTATTATCTCCATGAGCAAGAGAACTTTGTATCCTTTTTCACTCACCATGCTGTGCTAGTATCGCCTACTATCAACTCTTTGAAGACCATTCATCTTTCTCCGAAAAATGATAGTGCTAACAGTTCTAATGCTTCATCGTATATTCAAAATGCCAAGTCCATTCGCAGTGCCCAAGTATTGTTGTCTACTGTCCAAATCGAAGTTCAGGATAACTTTGGCAACTGGGTCCGTGCACGCGGTCTTCTAGATTCAGCGGCAACTCATGATTTTGTGTCTAATTCCTTGATTAGAAAACTAGGCCTACCTGTAAACCCCACTTCTATCAATGTGTAAGGCATAAACAGCTCAAAATCTCAAGCTTTACAATTCTCGAAGCTAACTATAAGAGATATTTGTCATAGAAACAACTTTTTTAAACTTAATTGCCTAATTCTCAATAGCATTGGAGAAGACACTCCAAGTCACTCTGTGGATATTTCAGGGTTAAACATTCCCTCGCATTTAAGGCTAGCTGATCCTTTGTTCAACATGCAAAATCCTATTGACATACTCTTTAGTGCCAATGTTTTCTGGAATTGCCTACGTAAACAGGTTCGCAAGTTATCCTCAAACGTGGTCGCCAGAGACACTAATTTTGGATGGATCGTCACAGGTCAACTTCCCATTATTCTCCCCAACTCGCATCGCAATGTTACTTCTCCAATACTGACCTGGAACAGTTCTGGAGGCTTGAAAGCGTTGATCCTCCTAATGTAACCTCTTTAGAAAATGAATTCTGTGAGCAACTTTTTTTGAACACCACAACTCGCTCTTCTGATGGCCGGTTCGTTGTTCAAATGCCAAGATTACATAATCCTCCCAAACTTATTAACTCTCAGCCCAAAGCTCGAAAAAGCTCTCTTTGCTATCGAGAGCAAATTCAAGAGAGAACCTCTTGTTAAACAGCAGTACACTGATTTCATGGATGAGTATGAAAGCTTAGATCATATGGAAGTCGTAAACAAATCTGATGATGAACTGTACCCCCCAATTGAAACGGTTTATTTAAATCATCATCCCGTGTGGAAAAACCCTCTTGTAAAAGATGAAATCCGAGTTGTTTTCAATGGTTCAGCACCCGACGTTAATGGCAATAGCCTTAACGACACTCTTTACTCTGGTCCTGCTATTCAGTCAGATCTATCTGCTATACTCTTAAATTTTCGATTATTTCCTATAGCTGTTATAGCTGATATAAAACAGATTTACCGTCAAGTGTTAATTCAACCGGAACAACGAGATCTCCAAAGAATCTTGTGGCGTGATGAAATCAGCAAGCCCATTAAGGTATTTCGCTTAAAAACGGTTACTTATGGCTTAAAACCCTCTGCTTTCCTTGCTATCCGATCCCTACACTTGCTAGCCTCACAAGATGGTCATTTGTTTAATTCCAAAGCCTCTGAGGCACTAACTACGTCATTCTATGTTGACGATTATTTGCAGTCCTTCCCCACTTTGGAGGAAGCTTCTTTTGTGTCTTTAGAACTTCAGGCATTGCTAAGGAATGGAGGTTTCCCACTTCATAAGTGGAATTCCAACTCCCCTGAGTTTCTCGCTCAGTTTCCCATCGAAGACGTAGACCCTTCTTCTTTCGAAATTTGTGGAAACACCGAATCCATAAAAACTCTAGGAGTTCATTGGTGCACTAGCACTGACACTCTCATCTACAAAGTTTCACTCGCAGAAGAGCTTCCTAATACAAAAAGACAAATTCTCTCTGAAATTGCAAAATTTTTTGATCCACTTCAATTCCTTGCCCCAGTTATCGTTATAGCCAAACTCTTCATGCAAGAGCTGTGGTCGCTCAAATGTGAATGGGATGACACTGTCCCATCTTTCTTTTCTTAATCGTTGGCTCTCGTTTCGCAGCAATTTGCTGTATCTTTCTCTTATTGAAATTCCTAGGAATTTAATTAACGCTCATTCTAATGCATCCTTCTTCCTTCATGTGTTCGCTGACAGTTCCGAAAAAGCTTACGGTTGCTGCGCATATTTAGTTTATCACGGTTCATTCTATGGATCTTCAGTTTCCAACCTTGTTTGTGCCAAATCAAAGGTCGCTCCTCTTAAAACCATCACTTTGCCTAGGCTTGAATTGTGTGCTGCACTTATGGCTGTAGAACTTGTTAAGAAATTACGGGAAGTATTAAAAGTCGAATTCTCGCAAATCTATCTCTGGAGCGATTCCATGATCACCCTTTCTTGGATCGCCAAAAACCCCTCTCACTGGCAAACTTTTGTTGCAAACAGAGTTTCCAAAATTCAATCTCTTTCTTCTGGATGTCAATGGAGGCATGTGCCCAGTGCTGATAATCCAGCCGATATTATCTTTCGTGGTTGTTTACCCTCTCAATTGGCAGCTTCCCAGTTGTACTGGCATGGGCCCTCGTGGTTAATCGAAGACTCTTCTTCATGGCCTTCTAAACCTCCAGATACAAACTCCAACGGGCCCGACGCTAAAGTACCTCTATCTATTGCTTCGTGTCTTGTTTCCAACGCTTCTCATCCCTTGTTGTCCCGCTATTCTTCTTTTCATAAATTAATAAGAATTGTCGCCTATCTCCTTAGATGGAAATATCTTGTGGTTGACCAACCTCTTCTCCCCAAACCACACCTTACCAATTTTGAATTGAATCTCGCTACCATTAAGGTTTTACAGCTGACACAGCAAGAAGCCTTTTCTTCTGAATTGTCTTTACTTTCTTCTAAAAGGGATCTTCCTAAATCCAGTCGTCTTCGTGCTTTGGCCCCGTTCCTTGATGACCATGGGTTACTCAGGGTAGGTGGAAGGCTCTCGCAATCTTTGCTCTCTGAGGACAAAAAGCATCCCGTCATTTTGCCTTCTAAACATCACGTAACTTCTTTAATTATACGTGACTTTCATTATCGTAATCTGCATGTTGGTACACGCACACTGCTTTGCCTCTTAAGGGAAAAGTACTGGATCATAAATGGAATTCATGAAGTATCTTCTGTAATTCATAAGTGCATTCCTTGCTTTAAAGCGAAACCTAAAATCAATACTCAATTAATGAGCGATCTGCCCTCTTTTCGCTCTTCTCCTATACGCCCATTTTCTTTAACTGGTGTGGACTATATGGGTCCGTTCCAATATCAACGAAATTCTCCTGAAGCTAAACGCAAATTGTTTGGTAAACTTTATGTTTCTCTCTTTGTTTGCATGGTTACTGGCGCAATCCACTTGGAACTAGTAACGAATGCTTCTACTTCTTACTTTTTATCAGCTGCCTCTTGCTTCACCGCTAGGCGTGGTGTTCCTTCAGAGATGTTCTCTGATAACGCTTCCACCTTACAGGGCGCAGCTTCTCTGTGGAAGAGCTCTCACATCTTCTCCTGCCATGGAACAAATTTCCAATTTTTCCTATTCAAAGGGTTTCAAATGGCGCTTTATACCACCCTACGCTCCTCATCACGGTGGTAGGTGGGAATCTTGTGTAAAGCTTACTAAACGTCATTTAAGAAAAGTCTTAGGTAATCGCATTCTGACTTATGAAGAATTCAATTCACTGTCCGTTCTGATTGAAGGTGTTGTTAATTCTCGCCCATTAACTCCGCTTTCCAATGACCCTGATGACTTGCTTCCACTCACACCTGGTCACTTCCTTATCGGCACTTCTCTTTCTGCCCCTTCTCCTCTTCCCAATTCTTTCAGGGATTCTAATCTACCTATCGTTTGGCGTAAACTTGAAGCCCTCCGTAATTCCTTTTGGAAGAGGTGGAACTTGGAATATTTAACTTCCTTGCAACGGAGACAGAAGTGGTTTCTTTCCAGTCCCGACATTAAAGTGGGGGACTTGGTCTTGGTTAAAGATGTTTCACCCCCTCTAGTTTGGACGTCTGGTAGAGTGGCCGAGTGTTATCCTGGAAGAGATGGGAGAGTCAGGGTGGCCAAAATCTTGACCACTAATGGTCCGATCACAAGACCACTGCCTTTGATCGCTCCATTACCTTTAAATGTTTAACTGCTTCTTTGTTCTCTGTTGGTGTTTGGCCCTCCCAGTATGGTGTATTCTTGGAATACACGGTACGAGAGAATATAAAGTTTAATGCTCTTTGCATGTTCATTCCTTCCTCTTTGTCAAACACCAACAGTGATCTTCTATTTTCTCTGTGGTGATCACTTCGCTTATATCTTTTGTGAGTCTGTTCTAGATATATATCTTCCATGACCCTCCTAGCGTCATCTAGCAGCGAATCTCTGAAGCTCCTCAATTTTTCCTGGTGCAAGAGGACTTCTTTTTTCCATCTGGCCACCAGATCTCGTTACCGTCGCCAGCTATTATCTCCATGAGCAAGAGAACTTCGTCTCCTTTTTCACTCACCATGCTGTGCTAGTATCGCCTACTATCAACTCTTTGAAGACCATTCATCAAGAAGAACATTTATTTTTGATAAGTTGTCTATTCTGATATGTATTCCTTTTGTTTCCTACCCCTCACTCTTTTCCCTTCCTTGGACCCTCTGTGCTCCGCTGAGTGGGTCTCACTTGTGCGCCGGCCGTCGACTCAGTTAAGGCTCAACTAGAGCTAGCCTCCTGACCTAACGAGGCATTTTTTAGATTCCACGCCATGTGGTAGCTTTAACCATCAAGGAGAACCTCACTTTCACCATGCAGCAAAGTTAAGTACAAACTTCAAGTTTTAACCTCATCTTCATGATTTTAACGTCTACATGCTTTTAACGATCTTTTATAGGCAGTGTGAAATTACTTATTTTGGGGCAAAAATCATCCTTCGCGGGATTTTCCATGTTGGGCTTTTGTCTAATCAAGCCAATCTTGGTGAAAAACAGCATTTCTTATGCTTGTTAAATGAGACATCTTCTCACCACGTGGGATATTATCTAATACCCGCTGTCTATAAATTAAAAAGCTAGTTCCTCCGCTGGATTAACTTTGACCCCATACTTCTATAAAGATCGTTCTGGAACCTTCCAGATCCTGTACTCTATCTGCGAGTCTTGCCGTCAAGTATTTTTCACTCACTTGTGAAAATACTTTTTAAAATGAGGAATCTTCCTTATAAATTACTGCAATAGCGAACTTTCGTCCACCGTTGGAATGTTCTATGGCGCATTTAATTGTAATTCACAACTTTCTCAAGAAATAGACTCTCGCCTACCTAGTGCAACCAGTTATTTTCATAATTGCAATAACTTTCTTTCCCATGAACTTTCGTGTCTCTACAGTGAACTTTTCATCTATTTAAAGGACTATAGTGATAACTAGTGCTTGTCCTATTTTTCTACCGCGTCGCGATCGTCCGTTTACATTAAACAAGACCATGAACATTGATCCTAAATCCCAATGATCTTTCCTCAACCTTCTACTAACAAACCTTATTAATAAAATTGTAACTTTTTTATAAAGGTGTCACTCTACGAAGTGCCCTTCCATTTTGCTTGTTTATCATTAATTAATTGCTGTATAACTACGTGTTTTATACACGGTTTAAACTTACATTGTTTCTTCCCCGTAATCAGGGAAAACAATACTTTCAACTCTTGAGTGAGTTATTTCTAGGTCTCACGAAATGGAAACTGACCCATTTGGCTCGTGATTCCTACTTAAACATAGGAAGTCTAGAACCTTCCTTTTGACCTTTTTCTTCAGGTTTCACCGTAAGTGACCTGCTCTCTTTTGTATAATTGTTATAAAGTAATTCAGCTTACATATAAGAAGTTGTAGGAACTTCTATCTTATTCTTCATGTTTTTCTTATTGTTATTTCGAAGTTGTCACTTTCTCTAGAACATTCTCTCAAGAATTTCTTAAAGTACACCCTTTGTACTCAATTTAATGTTTAAACTTTAATAACTTCATTTGTCCTTTTTTTAAAATCTTATAAAGATTTTAGAACATATATAAGGTTTGAAACCTAAAGGATTGTTATTTGCCTGGAGCAATCTCTAAATGTTAGGAGGTCTGCGACCCCATTTGTTAAAAAGTTTAAATAATCTATATTTGTCAAAAAGATATTACATACTTGTTAAATTCATTAAACTTCCTTTGATTTGTTAAATAAATTAAATATTTGATTTTGGATTTATCATTTCGCAAATACAACGGTTAGGCAAGATCCTGTCTTCCTTGGCTCTCCCTACTTAATGCCATTAAATCTATTAATAGGGCTTTCACCACTCGTTGCATCTGAGCAAGAACTCTTAGTGATAATCTCGTTTAAGTTTCTCTTAGCTTCAATAGCTAATTCTAACTGGCCAGTAAGGCAAGTAAAGCTCGCTACGCCAGCTACCTGCTTGTAGAGATCCTCTTCGAAAACTTATGGTCAGTTTTTCAAAAAAATAAGCGTTTTTCTTTGTCTAAACTTTTAGCCGGCCTCTCGCTGAGTAAAAGCTTAGCCATTTCCAGATGCAACCATTGGTTAACTTACCAAAATTACTCTCCAAGGTATAATTTTTTATCACTATCCTTCCTGGAAGCACTTGGTCGCTTTTTCAGAAACTCTATAACTTCAAAAACTGGAAATACCAAACTTGATTCAAATTATTGGCATTCTTCGAATTACTTTGAAAAAACGAATTTCTTTGAAAAGACATACAATAAATCTGTTACTCTCAGTCTTTCCAGACCAACACTCTTCCCCATAGTAGTCTTATGCCTGCTTGAGAAGGAATATACTAAGGCCACGCTCTCGCAAACCGCCCAAGTCCTAGCTGTATTTCCCGTCAGCTTAGACCAAGCTCTTACCCATTTTAGGTATCAGAGAACGGATTTTCAGTGGAAACCGCCTCTAAGTGCATTAAAGGTTAAATTTATAACTTTTGTGGAACTCTCATCCTATTTCTCTATCCTTTCTCTCCAGTCCGAAACCCACTTCCTTTTCTTAATCATCTTCCCTTGGTGGGTGGGTTATTCCTCAGCCAATAATCTACCCACCTCCCACTCCTCCGGTTGACACCAAACCCTGAGCAGTAGGAACATCACACAGTTTCAAGGGTTTCGAAATTTGTTTCTTTTCCGCAGTAACATTACCGATATTTCTAGTAAGTTGTAAGTACTCTTCATTTTCTACTTCAGATTTCAAAAATGTCAAAAGGTTTTTAAGCTTATCTTGTGGCCCATTTTCTTGTATACAATCTCCTCTTCTCTGCCACACACGAATTAATTCATCCGTCAAACAAGACTCTACCAGGGGAAAAAATAATGCAGCATAATTGTCGGTAGTCAGGCCCATGGACTCTAGGGACCTAACATTAACCTCAATTCGGTCATACAATACTGAAAGGGAAGGCTTCTCTGTCACTAGGTTTATTATGTCCCTCACGTAAAGTTCTATCAATAGATCTTTTCGACCATAGCGGGCTTCTAACAACTGTACAGCCTTGCTATAATTCTCGGCAATAGGAGGAAAACCACTCACAAGATCATACGCCCTTGTTCCAGGAGTCATAGATTCTCTTAGATAAAGAATCTTTTCTGCAGCATCCAGCTCAACACACTCATGTATTCGCTTGAACTGGGCCCAAAATGATAACCAATGTTTAATATCTCCTGAGAACTTCACAAGCGACAACTTGGGTAATTTACTAATCACTTTACCCGTTTGAGAAACACCAGTTCTTATGGAATAAGTGTCACGCGGTATTTCACATTCGTATTTTTCGTACTTACACTTCACTGTTGTCCATTTATCTCGATATGTCTCGACTTCTTCATATTCCTTGTCTTCATCTTCGCTGTTGCAATCACGTCCATGCCAAGCTTCGCGGATTCTCTCGTCAAGTGAAAACAGTCGATCGGCTTTATCTTCGAGTAGTTTAAAACTAGTAAATATATCTTCCTGCTTCACATTTTCCTCCTTAATCTTGTTCTGGAACGTGTTAAAGGCTCTTGTGAACAGACGACGTAACTGTGCTCTTTCTCTTTGTAAAGCAGTCACTTCAGCCATGATGATAGATTTTGCTAGTCGAAATCAAACAGTTGTTGTGTACCTTAAGTTCTTATTTTACTTTCACTGCACGGCAATCAGTCTTGTCTATCGGTCGCCAAATGTTAACTCTAACCTTGTTTTTAATATAAACACCGTGCAGTCATATACGAGGTTCCATACTTTATTTTTCCGCCGTAACCAAGACAACAAAACACAACATAAAACAATACCCTGTACATAATACCAATACCAAAATATTAATTACTTTACCCCGACAGACCCCTTGGCGAGCACAGAGGCCGCTATAATGCCCCTAACACTAAGGGAGTGGCGGTTTTAATTGTTGGTCAGGAGTTTGAGAAAAGGGTTATTGTACTCCATGGCAGAGACAGCAAGTTGCTTCGTATTAGTGAAACACATTGCGCGTATGATGCTCTGCAATATCCGCTTTTCTTCTGTCGTGGAGAAGATAGCTACTGCATTAATATCCCTCAACGTCACAACAGCACTCAAGCACCTTTGAAGAAGACCGTGTCTGCCGCTAACTTGTACAGCTTCAGAACATTTGAGCTTGAGGGTGATAATTCTTATCTTTTGTTATTTCGGAATCTTCTCAATCAGTTTGTTGTTGATATGTATGCAAAGATTGAGACAGAGAGACCACTTTGGATTTGCATCAATCAGAAAAAGTTGAGCAGTGAGGAATATGTGCACCTGAAGAACGCAATGAGTAAAGCTGATAGCCGTTTGTCAGATATTGGTAAAATGGTCGTGTTGCCGTCGACTTTCACTCGAGGCTCGCGCTATATGCACGAACGCACTCAGGATGCTATGACTTACGTGCGCTATTTTGGACGTCCTGATCTTTTCATAAAATTCACCTGCAATCCAAAATGGTCCGAAGTAGTCGAGCACTGGAAACAAGGTCAACAACCTCAAGATAGGCATGATTTGGCAGCGCGGGTATTCCATTTCAAAATCAAGAACATGATAAGACTTCTTAATAAGGGTTGTATCTTTGGTCCTTCAAGGTGTCTCGTGTATTCTATTGAATGACAAAAGCGAGGATTACCTCACGTTCACATACATCTGTGGCTGGAAGAAAACCTAAGGCCTGAAGACATCGACAAGGTGATCAGTGCTGAGATTCCTGACCCAAATCTTGACCCTGCTCTCCATGAGATTGTCAAGGCAATCATGATCCACGGTCCATGTGGAGTTCTCAACAGGAGTTCGTCTTGCATGTTGGAAGGAGTATGCACCAAGAAGTACCCCAGACCCCTCATCAAGGAAACCCAAACCGGGGAAGATGGGTATCCCAAATATTGCAGGCTGCCCACTTCAGAGGGTGGGGTTTCTATTATTAAAAAGGTAGTGGAAATTGACAATAACTGGGTGGTACCCTATAACCCCGTCCTATCTCGCACCTTCTCAGCTCATATCAATGTTGAGTACTGCAACTCTGTAAAGTCAATAAAATACATTTGCAAGTATGTCAACAAAGGTTCCGACCAAGCTACTTTTAGCATCGGAGAGTTTGACGAAGTTGCGAGATACGAATCAGGACGCTACATCAGCAGCTCGGTGGCGGCTTGGCGCATATTCTGCTTCCTCTTACATGAACGTTATCCTTCGGTCATGCAACTTGCCGTCCACCTCGAGAACGGGCAGCGGGTTTACTTTAATGAAGACGTCGTTCGTGACCAGTTTAACAGCCCTCCAAACACAACTCTTCTTGCTTTCTTTGAACTATGCCGATCCGATAAATTTGCTTCAACACTTGTATATTGTGAAGTTCCATCCTATTTCGTTTGGGAAGGTAAGAAGTTCTGTAGAAGGTAACAAGGAAAGCCAGTCCCAGGCCATCCTGGTGTGAAAAAGATCAGACTCTTGGCAGAGTTTACACCGTTCACCCTGGTAATGCCGAGTGCTACTACCTCCACCTCCTTTTACATAAAATCCCTGCCCCTCAGTCTTTTACTGACCTCCAAACCGTGGCAGGGGTGGTTCAACCAACATTTCAAGCGGCATGTAAAGCTTGCTAGAGGATGATGCGCACACTAGAGGAAGCGTCCTCTACCGACTCTCCCCACAAGATACGTGAGCTGTTTGCCATCTTACTGGTGTTTTGTCAAGTGAGTGATCCCACCATGCTCTGGAAAAACACAAAGACAGCCTCGCGGAAGATGTGGTGAGAGAGGTTCAGAGGCCGTGTGTTGATGTCAACCTGGTCATGGGCGTTATCTACAACATGTGTCTGGTGCTTCTTGAGGATTTAGCACTAAAAATGTCTGGTCAACAACTAGAACGCTTTGGACTTCCGTCGCCTTCTCGAAAAAAAGACTCCATCGTTGTTCACCGAGAATATGTCGGTGAACTATCTTACTACACAATTAAGTTGTCCAAAGTGGTTGCCGATAAGTTCCAAAATTGAACAACGAGCAGAGATTGGCCTATGACGAAATAGTTCGAAGTGTTGTTTCAGAATGTGATCAGCTCTTTTTTCTGGATGCAGGGCGGAACTGGCAAAACCTTCCTGATTAATCTCCTGCTCAGTACAATTAGAAGTCGACAGAACATTGCCATCCCAGTCGCCTCCTCGGGTATTGCAGCAACCCTACTGGATAGTGGAAGAACAGCGCATTCTGCCTTCAAGCTCCCTCTTAACCTCAGTCACGCTGCACCTGCCCTTTGTAACATCTCTAAGCAAAGTGGCACAGCTTGCGTGCTGAGAGAGACAAGACTCATTGTTTGGGATGAATGCATGACGGCACACAAAGGAAGAGTTGAGGCATTGGACAGAACACTTAGGGACATTAGGGGTAACAACCATCTTATGGGTGGAGTCACACTACTTCTTGCCGGTGACTTTAGACAGACCCTCCCTGTTATACCCCGTGGAACACGGGCTGACGAAGTAAATACCTGTCTAAAAACGTCTTACATATGGCCCAAAGTCAAATAAATTCCCTTGGCTGTCAACATGCGCGTACACCTCCATGGTGATTTTATGGCTGAGGAGTTTTCCCGTCTCCCTCTAAGCATAGGCGATGGAAAGTTGGAGGAAAATTACGTAAAAATAACTATTCCAATTCAACTGTGCGAAGTTGTTGACAGTTTAGAGAATTTGATCGAAAGGATCTATCCCCAAGTGTTTGTAAATTCCAACCTCGGTAATTCCTGGATGAAAGAAAGAGCTGTTCTTACCCCCAACAAATGACTGTGCTGATAGTGTAAATATCGCCCTCCTAAAGAAGTTATCAACAACAAAAATGGTATACGAATCAGTAGACTCAGTTGTATAGGTTGAAGAAGCAGTTTATTATCCTGTGGAGTTTTTAAACACTCTTAACCCGCCCGGAATACCGCCTCATGTCCTGATCCTCAAGGATGGTGCTCCTGTCATGTTATTGCGCAACCTAAACCCTCCTAAACTCTGCAATGGAACCAGGATGCAGGTTAAAGCACTGCATAAATTTGTGATTGAAGCCACCATATATACAGGTGTTGGCCAAGGCGAAACTGTCTTCATAACCCGCATTCCTCTAATCCCATCAGACTGCCATTTTCAATTCAAACGTTTTCAGTTTCCTTTGAAAGTCTGCTAGGCCATGACAATTAACAAGGCTCAGGGACAGAGTTTAATAGTAGCTGGTGTGGATATGAGAAGTGACTGTTTCGCACATGGTCAACTGTACGTGGCATGCTCCAGAGGCAGTTCTTCTGGTGGCTTAGTCATTCTGCAGCCTGAGAGAAAGACCTGAAATGTAGTTTACCGAGAAGTGCTTTGGCGTTAAAAACACTCGATAGACATGGCAGTAGGCTAGGGGACTGCCTTAAATCAAAGATCCCCGTCGTATATTGCACCCGATTTTCAATTTCAACGCTCCATGTTGCCGTCATTATCTTCCCCTACAGGAAATATCTATATAACTAATGTTATAACGGGATTCGAAATGTTATTGCGGACGAAGCCGCGGGTCAACAGCTAGTTTAATATATATGTGTATTATTTATTACAACATTTAACAACCTTGATTAAAAGGAAACTATGTTTTGGGACGTGTGTTCCGTTTTTTCATTCTTGAAATCTGGCAACCCCATGAGTGAAGCAAGTATTTATTTATTTATTTATTTATAGGGTACAGAAAGTCCCAGTGAGCTGGTAGCTCAAGGGGGGACTGCCCTTTACAAATATGGCTTAGCAACTTATACTAGAATATATTAAGGTGGTAGGATCATGTATTCAGTCTTTATGGGTTCATCTATATTCTTCAACATATAGTTTCAGGAAGTACCTGCGTGCTTCCTTTTTGAATTTGTTTAAGTTTACAATTTGTCTCAGTTTAGGAGATAAGTTGTTATAAGATGTGCTGGCTGAATAGGAAATACTTTTAATACCATATCTAGTTGTGTTTGTTGACTCCATGTATAACTGGTTTGCTGATCTTGTATTATGGGTATGAATGTCTTTCCTGCATTGAAGTTCAGTATTAAGATTAATAAGACCTTGTTTATATTTAAACATAAATAAAGCTTCCGAGTATTTGAGCTGGCTTCGTAATGGCAATATGTTTGTCTCCTAAAATACTTGTACAGTTGGTTTCCTAAAATCGTAACCATACATGATTTTAATTGCTCTTTTTTTGGAAAACTTCGAGCTCATTTATTGATTCATGTGCACATTTACCCCATATTATGTTCATGTACATAAGGTGAGAATGAATAAGAGAGGCATATATGCTCCTTAAATGTTGATTGCTTATTCCATACTCCCTTAATCTTTTTAGAACACCAATTACACAATTTTCTTTTTCACATTTGTGACATGTTCATTCCAACTTAAGTTATTGTCCAAAGTTAGGCCTAAATATGTGTATTGTTTCACCCTTTCGATGGTTACATTACCAATTTTAACTATGTTGCAAGTGCTTGGACTGTAAGCTGGTTTGTGAAATGGCATGTATTTTGTTTTTGAGCTACTTATGATTAATTTACTTTTTGAAAGCCATGTTGTTAGTATATTTAGATCCTTTTGCATATTCTGCATACTCGTTTGTTCACAGGCGCTCTCGTAAAGTAGAAATATATCATCTGCAAATAGAAATATTTTACCAGTAAGCTCTAAATAACCTATATCATTAATAAAAATCAGGAACAGCAATGGTCCGAGCACTGTCCATTGTGGGACACCGCATTTAACATCAGAGATGGACCCTTTAGTTTTATTAATATTAACATACTGCTTCCTGTTAGACACGTAGTTTTTAAACCACTCAAAGGCTATTCCTCTAATTCCTGCATTTGATAGTTTACTTAGCAACAATGTATGGTTAACAGTGTCGAACGCCTTAGCAAAATCTATAAATAGTCCTGCTGCTATTTTATTGTTATCTAATGCTTTATGTATAAGTGACACTACGTCAAATGCTACTGAATCAGTGCTATGTTTGGGAAGGAAGCCGTATTGATATTTGAAGAAAAAATTGTTTTTTGTTAGGAAATTCAGGACTTGTTTTTTGATTACTATTTCCAGTACATTTACAAGTGAGGATAATATACACAACGGTCTGTAATTACTGGGGTTAGATACATCACCTTTTTTAAATATTGGTACTGTCCCCGATCTCAGGATAGTAGGCTGTCAGATATCCGCCCCCTCAATCGGATTGCCAATAATCAAACGCACCGGCACAGCTACATCAATGAAAATGGCACTGACAGATACTATCGAGATTAGAGCACAATAGTTAACAAGAAAATTATTGTGGAACACACCAAAATATACGGGGGTTCATACTTACCTTTACTTACCTCTTAAATTTATCTCGGGGACTGGGTTGTCAACTGGATCACTTAAAGTATGCCCACACAATAACCTCCACCATGATATTTAAAATGAACCACAACGAAGACGAGAAACTTTAAACTGCACAATAATTTATTTCACATAAAGAATGAATTTAACAAAAATAAAACAACAAAATCCACGTGGCAATCAGAAGCCATCGACCACATAACCATGTCCTCCTGTAGAACTTGTATACTCTACATACAATGTTTCAGCTTTCTCAAGCTCAAAATAACGTAAAAATAATAATGCACTTGGAATGGAAACGGGATTTGGGACGAGACACATATATCAATTGGTTTTGCGTGTTTATATACTTCACATTTTATTTATAGCCACAAGGCTATTATGGAGACGTCCTTGGCCTCTATCATACAGTTGTCCGGGCCAGCTACAATGCACCTGCATCGTCAAAGTGGACTCACCCCTCCGTTCAACCCTAGCATATGCGAGTTACAGAGCTTAGCTCTCCTTTCAAAACACGTTAAATGTCCACATCTCAACTGAAATATTATCACGCAAATCTTTTAAATGCTCCATTCAAACACCAGTGGATTACTCCAATAATCCTAAATCATATTTAATTGTTCAATCCACTTGCTTAATTAGCGTTGTTTAGAGTATAAAAACCAAACTCTTAATGTTAATAACAAAAGTTAATTAATTATTTATAACAATAATAAATTGTTTATAACAATGTCAAACGACAATTGAAAATTTTATACACGCCTCTATTAATCCCTTTCATTACAAATTGTTATCAAAGATATTTACATAATTATTTACAATATTAATATTGTTTATATTATTTATACAAGAAATACATTAAACCACACGTTTATCCGGTTGATAATTACTCAAATCGTGGTGATATAATCGACCAATGAAGGTTAGTTATATTTAAATGTCAAATTCAGGTTTAATAAGGTTTAATAATAATTATAATATTTGTGACGGTAACCTCCATTCAAAATCTTCATCTCAAATTATTTAACACTCTTGGTAACTTTAACAGTATCTTCACATGAATAACTTTCAAAGAACCGGGACAATACATTCAGCGGAAAAATACTTCGCTCAAAACGCACAAAATTGCTCAACAATAGGCCCAGAATTCATCATATATCTTCATATATATGGCATCAAAATCTTCCAAATTACATACAAAAACCTCCACTCATAAATTCAACAACTTTATTTATTACTGTGGGAACCTCCTTCATTATTCAAGGGCATTACTCATCAGCGACTTTTACAGGTCCACTGAACTAACGATTATACATCCATTGTTCCTCTTCAAAAATTCTTATATTCATCAATTGTATTAATGACTGTTATTATTTAACCTTCGTGGGTTTCATTCATGAATCGATATGAAGTAAAAATTTGCCAATCACAAATAAATTTAATAGCAAATACGATTAGACACTCCTCCCTGGTCTATCAAAATTGAGATTAATATCATCAAAGTAACGCAGTATAAAAATACTATCATCAATCAAAGTTCATCTAAACTGCATAAATAGTCGAATAGAATACAATTAGACTGTGGAATGCAAACATTATTGTTCCAATCTATAATTGAGAAAAACTCCTATCAAATGTTCATTACTATAGTGTATTCAATAAATCGTAATCAAAGTTCATATTTCATAAAATTGTCTATAATGCAATGATAAATGTCTATGTTGCAATCATGTTCATAAGACGACTAGTATTTCAAAGATCGTCGATAACGTAATAGATTTTAACGCTCTAAAATCATTTAATTATTCTTCTTTCTTGAGGATGACAGAAAATTGGTCAAAGTAATTTACTGAATAGAATTACTTTAATAAAGTGACACGCTGTCTGACTTCAACTCTGCCATAGCAAATCATTAACTTTACAGTCAAATCGTGACTACAAAAATATGCAAATTATTGAGAGAATCTAAATTATCAGCCTCAACTGATCCAAAATTATTTAACTATGCCAATGACATAACAATGTCTCAACAAATCGTAGAAAAAGGCATAAATCATCGAAGTGTACTGAGTACAGAAATGTTAATCAAGAAAATGGGGCAAAAGATAGGACAAAAATTATGGGAAAATGGTTGCTCAGATATCGCTACATGACTCAAATAATACAAGAAACGTTCACGACTACCTTATCTGTTGATTGAAGTTCTAGAGGAAAGTTTTCAAAGAAAACTGCTGTTGGTTCCAATTCACCAGCGGGAAGATGTGCTCCGTCCTCGAACCTGGAATCAGCGCCCTCGGAGAATCGAACTGCTTCCTTCTCCGGAAATTGCACTGCTCCATGTATACGAAAGACATCCTTCTGGCAAAATTCTTCTTTGTGAGCCGGGTCCTCCCTGGCCTCTCTTGAAAGTTCCCTGAAGTTCCGGTCGTAATTCGCCATGAAGTTTATTGCAGTTATTTCCGCAGAAATATTCATAATCGTGGAGTATGATGATATTTCCACTGTCATTTGATCTAATTCAGCGATGGATTCACGATGCATGAGTGTAGTTGGATGTTCACTACATGCTCGCTTTTGTAGAATGACGATTAACGAAGTTCCATGCTGTTACTTCACTCCATCGATATATGTCCCAATTGCATTAAAGCCTTAGCCTTCCATCTCAACTTCTGTTATAATCATTGAAAGCACTGCAAGATTATAATGTTCCATGGTAGAATGTATCGTTGTATTACCGAACGTATGCTCCAATATCACGGTTGTAACACACGTGTCAGCCGTAGTGTATAATGTGGAATTTTAAAAGTGCTTCTCAGGTGACGAGAAAATCACTTTTGTCTGCAGCCTTAAAATGTCAATATCTTTCAAAGTATAACTGTGAAATTGTTCAAATCTTCTACACACCTCAATGTTGTACTGCCCAATTGAATTATAATAAAGGCAGAAGTTAACTCTTTATATCTTATCTGGTAGAAACGTTAATGTGAGCGTTTTAACTTCACCTAGTTTCGAACAGCGTAAAATGGAACTGCTCCGTGTTCGTTCGATGCGCCGGGCTTTAACCACACGCTAAAGACAACTTGCTTCACTTATTCACTCGACAATGACTATCTGACATCAGAAATATATATGCGTTATCAGAAATCAGATATGCGGTTATGAGAGATATGAGAGAATATGAGAGCTCCTCTATCCTGTGCACGACCTTTTATCAACTTCTTAAGGGGCGTATCCATCCCTTCCATAGCCTGTTGCTCCGTCATTGCTAGAAGTTTTAACTTTGGCTATACTTGACGGATTTTCAAATTTCAAAAACTCAAAATTAATTTCTTCAAAATTCCAAATCAATGCCATAACTGAAAATAGTTTTCCACAAATCTGCATGCCAAAAGCAATCAAATATCATAGTTTCAGCAATCTCCGTCTTCCTTCCAAACTATCGTTCATTGATTCGAGTCTCTCCTCCAATAGCGTAACTTCTTCTTTAGCACAATACCTTGTTTCCTGCGACTGCGTCGTAAATCTAAGATCTTTCTCGAACAAAATCATGACGTCACCAAGAATCTCAGCTCAACCAGCCTACTTGCATGAATTCTACGTCATCCGTGCTACGTCATGAATATCCACGTCACAACTATGACATTCATAACTTTATTCATATTTGCCAATACAGCCATCGTGGTCTCAATATAATTCAATTTACGTGGGCATTCTCCCTTCACCACGTTTTAAAAACAGTTGCAAATTGTTTTTAAACTCTGTGTTATAAATATCTCAATTCACTTGAACACGAAATTGAATTATTATTGGCTTATTCTTACATGATATTTCTTCTATGTTCCTTAATCATTAGTTTCTTCTTCTCTGGTTTGTGTGTGGCTAATGTATTCTCTCCTTTCTACTTTCTCTTCTGTCCTGAATTCCTGTTTTCTAAATTCTGCTGACTTGTAGAAGGACCAGGATCGATCACTACATCCTGTCTTTTCTTTTGGTTTTCAGCTTCCTTTTCTCGTAATTCCTTCAGATACTGCTGACTTTCTTTCTCTCTTTCTTGATACTTGTCGGGTGTCATAACCTGACCTTGAGAATTCTGATTCTGATACTGGTTATTTCGATTGTAGTTTCTATTATAACCATTGTTATAGTATCTACCTCTTCCGTTGTTGTAATTCCCTCTATTATTATTCCAGCCTCGTCTTTGCTGATATGGACGGTAACCTTGGGATCTGTTATTGCGGAAATAATTATTCCTGTGAGGACCTACATTTTCAGTTTTTTCTTCCTCAGGCTTATCAGTTTGCTGCACTCGATCCATGTAGACCGTATTAACGTCTTTGAATTCGTGCCTCTGACCTTTTTGTACCAAATTTGGCATTGGACTCGTGTAGTCAAGCCTTCTCAATAATTCGTCCATACTGGTCAAATCTCTGATATTTGACGATATGATCAGTCTTCTTACTTCCACAGGCAGCATACGTGAAATCGCATCTATCAACTGCTCTGTTGACAATGGGGGTTGCAAAAATCTCAAGCGTGATAACTGACTCGTGAAGAAATCAGCGTACCGTGTTGGAAGAGTACCTGAATACTTCCTCGAGTATACCTCAGCTCTTAATGAATTCTGAGCTTCTATTGACCAGAATCGTTTTATCAGTGCCTCTGCAAATTCGTCAAAATTGCTGAAAGTGTATCGAAATGCTCTAAACCACTCAAGGGGTCCTCCAGCTAGAAATCTTTCTACGATTCTCATCTCTCTCTCTCTAGGAATGTGGGCTTCTATGAAATAGTCTTTAAGATTCCTGATATATTCGATCGGTGTGAGACTATCAGTGTTGCTAAATTTTTGAGGTTTGTCTTCAAAATTCCGGATGACTGTCACATTTCTCGGATATGAATCCATATAATGTTTCCCACTATCACGATACTTCCATTCGGGTTCAATATTCCTATCCTCTTCTTCTTCCCTGAATCTGGATATACGTTCCTCAGGACTAATATCTCTCTCTTCTGTAGCGAGGTTACATCTTCTCACGTAATTTCTATCCTCTTCACCAGTCAATCCTTCAGTATCCTTGTCTGTGATTTCCGTGATGACTTTCCTAATCAACTCTTCCTTATAGGTTTCCATCATGCTAGCTTCTCCTAGTTTCAAATTCTGCAGTTTGCTCGTAGTTTCATTAACATCAGAGACAACCTTATGAATCTGTTCCTCTAACGCAGTTTTTAATGCTTGCACGTCCTGACCTATTTGAGTTCTATCCTCTACCTGCTTTTCGGATAGCGAATCCATCCTTACATTCAAGTCTTTCCTAATCTGAACTACCTCATTATTAATGTCTACTTGTGTACTGGCAAGTTTTCTTTCAATTCGCTCCTGAATCTGATATACATGTTCCCCACTTGACCTGTTCCATTCATCTTTCCAAACCGTTACATTTGCAGTTAACATTTCCGCGATATCTACCTCAATGTCTTCCTTAAGTAAACGATTGTGATCTAATACTTGGGTTCTCATGACCTCTACATCGTATTTTAAACCAGCTAAAGAAGCTGTTGTCCTAACAGACTCGTCAACTAATCGAGTTGTTAATGCACTAATGTTACGAGTACAAAGCGTTTTTGAAGTTTCAATTTCTTCCCTAACTTTGTTAACATCAGTCTGAACTTTAGCAATGTCTACAAAAACAGTATTGACTTCTACTTGTATTTTATTGATATCGCTTTGCATATCATTAACATCTGAATGAATATTATTGATGTCAACTTGGACATTTGACACATCAGTTCGAGCATTTCCAACCTCTCTTTGAATTTCCTCTACTTTGTCTTGTACAGTAGCAACATCATTCCTAACAACAATTACTTCAGCTCTAGCACATGAAATATCACCCCGGACATTAGCAACATCAAGATTCAACATAGTAAGATCTTTCTGTACCTTAGAAACATCATTTTTAACATCAGACACATCTTTATGCACATTGGATAAATCTTTATGGACATTGGACACGTCTGTGCGCATGTCAGTTACAGCATTCTCGATTCCCTGGGTATTGATCTGTAAACGCGACACATTATTTTCTAGGTTTGCAGAACTGGTCTGAAGAACTTTCATACTTTCATCCATTCTACTAGCATTCCTAGCTTCCATTTCCCTCACACTTTCATCCAGCCTAATAGACAAATTAGCCGACAAACTACTAGAATTCTCCTCCATTCTAGCAGACATATTACTAGCATTCTCCTCCATCATCTGCTTCATTCTGTTGGACATCTCCTTCAACATCATTCTCAGACTCTCATCTGCCATTTCAATAATATTTCAATAATAAACTGCTTTAGGGACATACATCAAACAGAGCAAAATAACAACATCTGAGCAACATTTTTCACCATATATAAATTTGAGCAATTTTCTGTCTTAAATCTAACTTATAATTACCTTATAATTAACCTTCGTAGACACTTCATGTTGAAATAAACTCAAGCACATGTTCAAGTTTCTTTGGTTCATTTTAAAATATCCTAACACAAATAATTTACATTTACAATCCAGATAGTTTAATTTTATCTTTAATATGACTACACATGTCATAAGCCGGTCAAATAAAATAAGATTCCAGATCATAGGCGATTTTTCTAAGTTTCCAGCCTATTTACCCTCTCTCAAGTTGTATAAGATCTGATCTTTTCTGAGTGTAATTCTCCTAATACAACACAACATTTAATCCCTATATAATCACACTCTCAAATTCTACAATTGACCAAGACATCTAACAAAGAATCAACCTCTTTATTTGAGTCTTCACAATCCCTTTGACATCGATAACTTGGTAATCCAATGTTATTCGAACACTCCACAAAAATTGCGGTGCCAATTCTACTGCAATAACTTGGTAATCCAATGTTTTGCTGATCGTGCCCCACGTTTTAGGGTCGCCAATCCTACTGTCCCCGATCTCAGGATAGTAGGCTGTCAGATATCCGCCCCCTCAATCGGATTGCCAATAATCAAACGCACCGGCACAGCTACATCAATGAAAATGGCACTGACAGATACTATCGAGATTAGAGCACAATAGTTAACAAGAAAATTATTGTGGAACACACCAAAATATACGGGGGTTCATACTTACCTTTACTTACCTCTTAAATTTATCTCGGGGACTGGGTTGTCAACTGGATCACTTAAAGTATGCCCACACAATAACCTCCACCATGTTATTTAAAATGAACCACAACGAAGACGAGAAACTTTAAACTGCACAATAATTTATTTCACATAAAGAATGAATTTAACAAAAATAAAACAACAAAATCCACGTGGCAATCAGAAGCCATCGACCACATAACCATGTCCTCCTGTAGAACTTGTATACTCTACATACAATGTTTCAGCTTTCTCAAGCTCAAAATAACGTAAAAATAATAATGCACTTGGAATGGAAACGGGATTTGGGACGAGACACATATATCAATTGGTTTTGCGTGTTTATATACTTCACATTTTATTTATAGCCACAAGGCTATTATGGAGACGTCCTTGGCCTCTATCATACAGTTGTCCGGGCCAGCTACAATGCACCTGCATCGTCAAAGTGGACTCACCCCTCCGTTCAACCCTAGCATATGCGAGTTACAGAGCTTAGCTCTCCTTTCAAAACACGTTAAATGTCCACATCTCAACTGAAATATTATCACGCAAATCTTTTAAATGCTCCATTCAAACACCAGTGGATTACTCCAATAATCCTAAATCATATTTAATTGTTCAATCCACTTGCTTAATTAGCGTTGTTTAGAGTATAAAAACCAAACTCTTAATGTTAATAACAAAAGTTAATTAATTATTTATAACAATAATAAATTGTTTATAACAATGTCAAACGACAATTGAAAATTTTATACACGCCTCTATTAATCCCTTTCATTACAAATTGTTATCAAAGATATTTACATAATTATTTACAATATTAATATTGTTTATATTATTTATACAAGAAATACATTAAACCACACGTTTATCCGGTTGATAATTACTCAAATCGTGGTGATATAATCGACCAATGAAGGTTAGTTATATTTAAATGTCAAATTCAGGTTTAATAAGGTTTAATAATAATTATAATATTTGTGACGGTAACCTCCATTCAAAATCTTCATCTCAAATTATTTAACACTCTTGTTAACTTTAACAGTATCTTCACATGAATAAATTTCAAAGAACCAGGACAATACATTCAGCGGAAAAGTACTTCGCTCAAAACGCACAAAATTGCTCAACAATAGGCCCAGAATTCATCATATATCTTCATATATATGGCATCAAAATCTTCCAAATTACATACAAAAACCTCCACTCATAAATTCAACAACTTCATTTATTACTGTGAGAACCTCCTTCATTATTCAAGGGCATTACTCATCAGCGACTTTTACAGGTCCACTGAACTAACGATTATACATCCATTGTTCCTCTTCAAAAATTCTTATATTCATCAATTGTATTAATGACTGTTATTATTTAACCTTCGTGGGTTTCATTCATGAATCGATATGAAGTAAAAATTTGCCAATCACAAATAAATTTAATAGCAAATACGATTAGACACTCCTCCCTGGTCTATCAAAATTGAGATTAATATCATCAAAGTAACGCAGTATAAAAATACTATCTTCAATCAAAGTTCATCTAAACTGCATAAATAGTCGAATAGAATACAATTAGACTGTGGAATGCAAACATTATTGTTCCAATCTATAATTGAGAAAAACTCCTATCAAATGTTCATTACTATAGTGTATTCAATAAATCGTAATCAAAGTTCATATTTCATAAAATTGTCTATAATGCAATGATAAATGTCTATGTTGCAATCATGTTCATAAGACGACTAGTATTTCAAAGATCGTCGATAACGTAATAGATTTTAACGCTCTAAAATCATTTAATTATTCTCCTTTCTTGAGGATGACAGAAAATTGGTCAAAGTAATTTACTGAATAGAATTACTTTAATAAAGTGACACGCTGTCTGACTTCAACTCTGCCATAGCAAATCATTAACTTTACAGTCAAATCGTGACTACAAAAATATGCAAATTATTGAGAGAATCTAAATTATCAGTCTCAACTGATCCAAAATTATTTAACTATGCCAATGACATAACAATGTCTCAACAAATCGTAGAAAAAGGCATAAATCATCGAAGTGTACTGAGTACAGAAATGTTAATCAAGAAAATGGGGCAAAAGATAGGACAAAAATTATGGGAAAATGGTTGCTCAGATATCGCTACATGACTCAAATAATACAAGAAACGTTCACGACTACCTTATCGGTTGATTGAAGTTCTAGAGGAAAGTTTTCAAAGAAAACTGCTGTTGGTTCCAAATCACCAGTGTGAAGATGTGCTCCGTCCTCGAACCTGGAATCAGCGCCCTCGGAGAATCGAACTGCTTCCTTCTCCGGAAATTGCACTGCTCCATGTATACGAAAGACATCCTTCTGGCAAAATTCTTCTTTGTGAGCCGGGTCCTCCCTGGCCTCTCTTGAAAGTTCCCTGAAGTTCCGGTCGTAATTCGCCATGAAGTTTATTGCAGTTATTTCCGCAGAAATATTCATAATCGTGGAGTATGATGATATTTCCACTGTCATTTGATCTAATTCAGCGATGGATTCACGATGCATGAGTGTAGTTGGATGTTCACTACATGCTCGCTTTTGTAGAATGACGATTAACGAAGTTCCATGCTGTTACTTCACTCCACCGATATATGTCCCAATTGCATTAAAGCCTTAGCCTTCCATCTCAACTTCTGTTATAATCATTGAAAGCACTGCAAGATTATAATGTTCCATGGTAGAATGTATCGTTGTATTACCGAACGTATGCTCCAATATCACGGTTGTAACACACGTGTCAGCCGTAGTGTATAATGTGGAATTTTAAAAGTGCTTCTCAGGTGACGAGAAAATCACTTTTGTCTGCAGCCTTAAAATGTCAATATCTTTCAAAGTATAACTGTGAAATTGTTCAAATCTTCTACACACCTCAATGTTGTACTGCCCAATTGAATTATAATAAAGGCAGAAGTTAACTCTTTATATCTTATTTGGTAGAAACGTTAATGTGAGCGTTTTAACTTCACCTAGTTTCGAACAGCGTAAAATGGAACTGCTCCGTGTTCGTTCGATGCGCCGGGCTTTAACCACACGCTAAAGACAACTTGCTTCACTTATTCACTCGACAATGACTATCTGACATCAGAAATATATATGCGTTATCAGAAATCAGATATGCGGTTATGAGAGATATGAGAGAATATGAGAGCTCCTCTATCCTGTGCACGACCTTTTATCAACTTCTTAAGGGGCGTATCCATCCCTTCCATAGCCTGTTGCTCCGTCATTGCTAGAAGTTTTAACTTTGGCTATACTTGACGGATTTTCAAATTTCAAAAACTCAAAATTAATTTCTTCAAAATTCCAAATCAATGCCATAACTGAAAATAGTTTTCCACAAATCTGCATGCCAAAAGCAATCAAATATCATAGTTTCAGCAATCTCCGTCTTCCTTCCAAACTATCGTTCATTGGTTCGAGTCTCTCCTCCAATAGCGTAACTTCTTCTTTAGCACAATACCTTGTTTCCTGCGACTGCGTCGTAAATCTAAGATCTTTCTCGAACAAAATCATGACGTCACCAAGAATCTCAGCTCAACCAGCCTACTTGCATGAATTCTACGTCATCCGTGCCTACGTCATGAATATCCACGTCACAACTATGACATTCATAACTTTATTCATATTTGCCAATACAGCCATCGTGGTCTCAATATAATTCAATTTACGGGGGCAGTACCACTCTTGCTAGTTTACATTTATCTGGTATTACTCCTGTTTGCAGTGACAAGTTAATTATATCAGCAAGCAATGGAGCCAGATGTTTGGCACATGTCTTAAGGAGTATGTTATTTATTCCATCATCTGTGTAATTCTTTTTATTCGCAAGGTTTTGAATGATTTGTTTAACTTCTGTCACATTTGTTGGTTTTATGAATAGTGAGTTACAGATCGTCTGGTTCGATTGCAAATTTGGGATCATTGGAGTATCTTTAACCAAGTTTTCTACAACATTTATGAAATACATGTTAAATGCTTTACATATATCTTGGCTAGAGGTGTATTGTATGTTTTCATATTCAATTTCAACAATGTTTCCTGTATTATGAGGTTTGCCAAGTATTTGATTTACTGCCTTCCACATTCCTTCTATCGTATTCTCTTCTCTAATTACATTATTGTAGTTTTCAGCTCTCTTTTCATTCTAGTCACATCCCTACTGCATCTTGTGTACTCTTTAATGGTTTCAGTTGAAGGGTTTTTAGTTTTAGTTTTTACATACAAATTATTTTTTTCTTTTTACCGCTTCCAGAAACTCCTGTGTTACCCATGGTTTGTGTGTACCTTTTACCTGTGGTTTTTGCTTAATATTTATACTAGCTGTCTTAAGTCCATCACTAATGAAATCGCAAAGCTGATTATATGCTTCGTTGACGTCAGTAGTTAGATTTGGAAATTTATTTTTTGAAAAGAAATTGTTCAGTTTGGCATAACTTATTTTCGTAAATGTTTCTATATTGGAACGATTATTGGATTGCGTACTCACTTCTGGTTGTGATGAAATGTCTAGAATTAAAATATTATGATCACTAAGGTCACACATAACATTATACAAATAGAAATTATCATTATTGGCAAAGTTAGAATGTATATGGTCAATTAAAGTTGAAGAGGTATGTGTTATTCTTGTTGGCAGTTTTGTATTGCATGGATAAAAACTAAAGAAATTCAGTAAAGACGAATAGGCCCTGTAAATAATGCAGTCTTTTAGAAAATCTACATTATCGTCTCCGATAAGTAGTGTGTTTGATTTGTTAGTATTGCAATGTATGTGTCCAAGGTCAAGCATAAATTCGTTGCATTACTCTCCCTTGGATTATAGTAAGCAATAACATTATATCTTCTGTGTTTCTGAAATATTTCGATTTGTAGTATACTGTGATAACTGTTAATGGTGTTAATAACTTTGGTCGCCCATTTTCTAGATGTAAATTGGGGTAACTTTGGTACACTTTTTCAGGTTTTATGTATTTCCTGTCATTACTTATTAAGATAATTCCTCGAGTCTACAATTTTATATGAAGTTGACCTTCCTCTTTCCAAATGTGGACATGATTTTAGTGTACGAACAACACCTGTCTTATAAACAACCTCCATTCTTGTCCCAATCTTACCCCATCATATGCGTAGGTAATCTGTGATCATATGGGGAAACTTTGGGACATTACCCTTTTTCCCACAGAGAGGATAGGAGAAATAAGTGTGTCCCAATTTTACACATCAGTAGTTTATTTATGAACAGTGTATAGTATTGAACTGATTTTTAATGAAATTACCACACTCAAACACTTTTTTTTATATAAGATTTCTAACTAAGACTAAAATTTAGACCAATCCGCAGAAACAACGTGCACTAAATGTACAAAACACATTTGATTTTTCAGTCTTCTACTTATTCCACATTGTATATGCCCCGACGGCTAATTTGCACGGGTGGTTTGATAAGCCGTACTATTTCGTCCCTTGAATAGTAAATTTCGTCCGGCTTTGTTGGCCATTTCCAATGGACGCCGAACTTCGTCTTGGCAGATATGAGTATTTCGTCACTGTTTCTCATTTTGGTAATCTGTCCCGGGTAGTGTTCACCCTCGTAATTCACCAGAACGTAATGTCCCACAGCCAGATTCTGGAGGCTAACGGCGCTTTCAGGTTGCGGGCGTGCCGGCGAAGGATTGGAATCATCGCTGATCTCACTGAATTCCTCGTTTAAAATCATACTGTCATCAGAATCTTGCAATGATAAATCAGAGCTCCCATCATCACTACTGCTACTCTCTCTTCTTTGTCTCTTCTGCTGCGGTACTTGCTGTCGTATTCGTACACCATTTGATGTCGATGGTTGGGGTTAAGATGCTGCGCGACCTTGAAGTTCTTCCACTGAAATACTATTTCCCGGGGGAACGTTCAGCTTCTTCCTCCTGTTGATTTGACGATGGCCTTTGGTTGCTTCTTCTCGCCTTTTCGCAATCTCTTCTAAGAAGCTCTCCCGACGACAGAAGAAACGGACGAATCCAGGCTCTGGGAAGGCAACCTTTTCAGAACTGGCTGTCTGTCAGTAGGATAAATTCCTGACTTGCGAAACCCAGCGATCAAGTTGTCTGGACCCGTGTGCAGGTTAACCCACAGTTTCTTCCGCAATGTCGGAAATTCTTCCTTCGGTACAGACGTACGCCGACTTCCAGCGGCCGTCTCCTTCCAATCTTTCAGCACTCTTCGCCAGGCACCTTTCATCGGACGAAAGTATGCAATGTCTAATGGCTGCAGGAGATGTGTAGCATTCGGTGGAAGCGCTATGAATTTGATGTTGTTTTCACTGCAAAGCCGCAGTACTTCCATGTTGATGTGGGAACTAAGATTGTCACCAATAATGGCCTTCGGTCCCTCCTGACGCATCAGAATAGGCAACAGTAACAATCGGAACCAATCCTCAAAGGTGTTCCCATCAAACCAACCTGATTTGGTCCTGTTGTACCGAGTTCCATTGGGACCGTTTTCAGTCCAGGTTGTCCATATTTTCTCAGCTTTGTAGTTGACATAAGGTGGCAATATATCCCCTGCTGCATTTCCGCAGACCATGATTGATGTGCACGCTTTTGATGAATTTTGTATCCTCTCAGGGTATTTAGTTCCCCTCTTCGTGATAATTTTCCCAGCACCAGGATCATCGACAAGGTTTGTTTCATCATAATTGTATATGTGAGTGGGAGGAATTCCTCTCAACTCCTCTTCCAAATGATCAAAAAAGTTGTTCACGACACCTTCATCCGTCGCTGCTCTAGAGTGAGAAATGTTTTTTACAGATCTCTGGGTTAACACAGTTTTTTGTCTATTCAAAAATCCCTCTGCCCAGTCACTTCCCGGGTAGTTGTTTTTAAAACGCACCTCCTTCCTCCCAGAGCGGTCCAGATATGACTTGATGACGCCCCTAAGGTCAAATGTATCTACAGGGAATCCATAGTTTTACACGGCAATAATGTGACCCAGATATTGTAGTTCTTCCTCTTGTGAAAACAGGTGCCCGGCCTACAGGAATTAAGTGCTTTTCCTGGCTCTTCAGGTGCAAGGTGTTTTTCGGAATGCCAAATTTTGATGCTGCTTGGCGAATCGATAACGTCTTGTTTTTTATAGCTTGCAAGGCCTCGTTTAAACTTTTCTCTGTGTAGTTTTTGTATGGCCGAGTTCCAAGAGCCCGTTTGGGATTTCTGGGCATGTTTAATCAGACTTGATTCTAAAAATAAAGGAAAGAAGTACATTATAATAACTTAGGAAACCTTTGGGGGTAACTTTGGAACAGTCCCAATGTTACCCCGCAAAATGCTGACCATTCACATTTTTTAGGTTATAAAGTAGCGTATACGTATTTTAAAAAACTACTTTAAAGAAAAAATATGCAAATGGATATACTTCTCAAAATACATACCTGTCAATTTTGCAATATGAGCAGTTTATTCCTTGTGTATGAAAGTTTGCGGAGCAACGAAGAAACTTGAAAATTTACTGTCTTTAACACGAGGCTGACATGCACTCCTCTGTGAAGAAACAGGTTACTAGCGGTGCCGCGGATAGGCAGCACCTACCGACGGGTATGGTAGCGGTGATTGCGCGCCAATTTCAAATAATTAGCGTTCGCGGGAAGCATGACAGCTGAAAATGACGCATTGTACCAATGTTATACCCCCTGTCCCAAAGTTACCCCAATGGTATATAAATTGACAGACCTCCTCCAGTACCGATTCGTGTTACATGGTGTGAGTCAAAGCTGGGAATGTTATACTAGTGTGTTTCTTGGTCTGACAACCAATTTTCTGTTATGACTATTAAATCTATTTCTAAAATCTCGTCGATAAGGAGCATAATATCCTCGAACTTATTCCGAATACTTCGTGCACTGATGTAGATACATTTAAATTTTGAATTCAAGATCTGATTTTTAGTCTGTAAATTATAGTTTTCTATAGAATCACAATGAATTTCGACAGAGCTTAATGTTTCGTTGTGTTTATAGTCGTCTCCGTCCATTTAATATATATGCAACTTTTGGTGTATGATACCTGCAGCACCTATTGTCCGTATTTTTTCTCGAGGTGGGCGATCTTCGCTTCACCGCCGATGAGTGTGCTTGGACCATCTCGAGCTTCCCGAACATAAATCTTGCAGTCTCTTGTCCAGGTTCCAAATATCTTCCCATTCTGCTTCAGGATCCGGCATCTTCTTGCAATATAGTCGTTCCTGGGTGATAGGTGGTCATTTATAAAAATATTGCGTGATGGGCAATTCAGTCAAATGTCCTGGGTTGTTAGAACTCTCTTCTGAACTCTCGCATTTACTATTTCATCCTTCTTCCACCTGTTGGTGAATTTCACCACGATTCGCCCCACTTCTCCGACTCTCGCCGGCAAACGATGGGCGACATCGATGTCACGGAGTCCCAACTCAACCCCCAATGCCCTGGAAGCTTGGATCACTAGGTCGTACACATTTTCCCTCGGCATTTCTGGCATTCCACTAAATAGTAAATTATTCCTACGTGTGTACTGTTTAAGGTCTTCTGACCCATCTAACGCTTGCTTTGTATCACTGCTGATACTTGCCACCGACTTTTCCAATTCTAGTGTTCTTTTTTAAAAATCTCATTTGTGAGATTTTTGAAATCTTCAAATTGTTCGTTAATGAATTCCGTGGCTTGCTTAATTATTTTCAAATCCTTCATGAAAGTGTTCCTTAGTTCATTTACTGACAACTGAATCTGTTCTGTCGCCTCCTTCACCAAGTCACATCCACTGAACTTGAGTGGAGGGTGACAATCCTCGCGATTGCATTTCCACACCTTTTGCGGATCACGTTTTACAGACTCATAGGCTTTCTTCGAAAGTCTTGTGCATTCCTTGTGGAAATTACGCCATAATCCCCTTCACAACTAACGAATTCTTCGCAATTTTTCACTTTTTTCCCGCACGGAGAACAAACATTACTAGCCATAGCCGCCATCTTTACTGTAAGTAGTAACCAGCTTGATGTTTTTGGAATGCACGATACGCAGTGAGCGGGAAGACCTCTGTAGTTCAAACCTAACTGCTATCTCCTGGCGGGATATCAATACATTCGATTGAGTTCGCGAATACTAAGACTTAAATTCAGAGGTTGAAAACTAGGGTAAAACTGGAAATGAGCAAATCCTACAAAATTAAATACCTTCAGTAATGATGAAAAAAAAACTGGAAATGAGTAGTAATAGATGTTGACTCCTCCGCTGCCTATTACGCACCCACAATGCCCTTTTTGATCACGAATTAGTAGTAAAATTCCATCCTCGTCTGCCATTATGGACAAATACAGCATTGTCAACCCCTCAATAATATTGATCCAATAATAATGTTATTGGTTTTATGTCCGTCTTAACTACTGCCGCTTTAGAGACGCCGGGCTGCTGGAGTTCTACCCCGAGGGGGATCTTTAATGTGCCAGTAAATCTACTTACACGGCTCCCTCGCATTTGCGCACCCTCCAATGCCAGCTGACTGCGCCAGGATTCGATCCTGCAACCTTGGGAACAGCAGCCGAGAGCGTTACCACTGAGCCACGCAGCTTGTCAATCTTTATCAAGACCAATATTTACTATGTAGGGCTGCGTAAGCCAATATACCGTATTTTCTCGAATCATATGCGTACCCTCGCTTTCAAAACCTTCAAATAATCAGATTTGTTGGCGAATATAATGATCGGTAAAAAGTAAATCTGGAACAGTTAGAACCCTTGTTCTGATGTTTTGTATTATAATTAAGTGTGATTCACTGATAAATTCATTATTACCGGTACTGCATTACTAGATACGTATACTTCGAATGGTACTTCAATTGTAACGAAACACTAGATGGCAGACAAGAACTAATTTTCGACACTGTTCTTATCATCAGAAACTTCGTCATCCGTGTCAAATTTATTCTTCATTATCCTTGGTCTTAATGAGGGAAACAACCTCTGTAATGCTCTGCGTTGTTCCTCCTGCCTTGAAGTCATTAAAAAAAAGTACGCAAAAAAATAACCGACGCCGCATTCAACAAAATAAGTGTTAACTTGATCGCCGCATATTAATGAACGCAAAAAAAAATCGCATTCAATGCCAGCAGTTGATTAGTATTTTTCTTTTCTTCTTTGTGTTGAAGTGACTCAGTATCAAACAGACGTCGATCGTAGACGCACGGCTAACAGCTTAATATTTTATGAGACAAGACCATTTGATATGTGTAGTAAGTATTTACGGATATCTAGATCTGACCAAGTTAGGTAAAACAAAGGAGTAAAGAATACTATAATGATCGCTTATTTATTATATGACGTAAATACACCGACAAAGAAGATACACGAAACAACATTTTAGATAATTTTGTCATCAAATTAACGAACTTCGAACGGGAATTTCAAAAAGGACAAATCTGTGTAGTCTATACGTGATTCAAATGCCGATACTGATCACCATGACCACTACACTACAGCCAATGTTCGCACCTAATTGAAATCCGAGAGTATGAGGCTAAATACACCCAGTTCCAACTATCATAATAAGATTAAAACTTATCGTGAAAAAATCGAACCCAGGCCGAGAAGAACACTACCATACTTACTGCTAGACCATGACAGTACTCTTTTAGCCTCGAATACAAATGATCAAAAACAATTAGGTTATAAAATATGTATGTACACGAAAATACGTTTTGGAAGCATTCATTTGGAGTATGGCACTCCCTGAAATAAACTCTCTTGGTGCAGACCTTTGAAAGCAATACCCATAAGCCGTGTTGTAAAATCATTGATGCGGCTTCGGTGGCGTAGTTGGTAGCATGCTGAGCTTCTATGCCCGAGTTCGCGGGTTCAAACACGGCCGAAGTCGTCGGAGTTTTTAAGAGCGTTAAAAATCCCTCAGTATGCCTTCCTTCGGAGGGGAAGTAAAACCGGCGGGCCTATTTCATAGGTTTTTGGCATGTAAAAGAACCCTCCACTAACTACATTTGTGTGAAGCTCAATTTCTAGGTGAAATTTGATTAGCGCTCAATTAGATTCCAACGTTCGTCACCAGGGGCTGGTTGCGGGGCATCTAGTAGCCACATTTGCAGCTAGGTGTCGTTGACGGTAGCATTTGGTAGCAAAAACAAAATCTACTTGAAATGCATCCTCTGCAGTCCTTACCTGAATTACAGATAACACACACTAATACAGTCATCACAATTAACACCGGTTATCACACGGATTCTACACACACCCTAAGTACACGGGGCTACATGACCGCGTTGTGGCAGCCCCTAAACTGAGCAACTAACCAACCAAAATAGTTGAGCCCACCAGCTTGGTTCAAGTCTTCAAATTTAACATAACTTGGGAGACTTCCATCTTTACAATACTGTTCCTGTACCACACCAGAATGAGAGTGGAATGAAATTCTATTTAAAATTTAATAAACAAAGTAACTTGCTAATTTGAGTCCTTATCAACTTCAAAATATGTTGTGTCCATTCTATAATTTTCTTGTGGAGTCACCGTTTGTTACCGTGTGGAATGTTGATGCCTCTGGCAATATTTTTTGAAAACCCCTGCTATCTTGACAGGTATGAGAATATTTCTCAACCCTGCAATAACACTGGGCACTGATTTAAAATACCAGTGGCTTCAGTACTAAGGATATGGTATCTATCTGCCTTATATGGAAGTTCTTATTTCAGACACGACACAATAACAGTAAGCACACTACCAACACTCTTTAGATCATTTGCATCACCATAAAAATATGGAATGAATTTGATGGGTATTAATGACTTAAATACAAAACTCATTTCACTATTTAAGTTCTAAACGTTTTTGACCCACCCTACTGTACATAGAAAAATATCCACAAAACCATTAAAAGTACAATAGTATGGCTTACCTCATCATTACTCAGATTCTTGTATTTGTTCTATGAGAGGACATAAATTTTAAAAGTTCACAAGGAAATATGAATGTCAGAAGGCCGGCATCAATAATACCTCATTTTTGCATATGGAGATCAGGAAGAAATAAAGGAATACCCGAGTGGAAATTGAGTTTTTACCCTTTTTAGTAAGCACTCATAACAACAACAAAAAACAATTTTTCTGGGAAACAATAATTTTATTAATTTCTATAGTAAATTTACAACACTCATCATGAGATGTTCAGTTGCACATTTGCATTCAATAGGAAAGTGCATAGGGAAGATGCCCCCTACATTTTAACGAAGTGTATAAATTTGCTGTTCAACGAAGAAACATTAGAAAAATTTTCAATCTCCTATTAGCCAATGTTGATATGGCTGTTGACCTTATTATCAGATTTATGGGGGAACGTGGAGCAGGTTAATTACTGACAAGTGATTATTTGAGTTTAAAAACAAAATATTTTACAATTTGAAAGCAAATTAGTGTATAAATTAATAGTTTGGTTTATTTTTATGTTTAACTTATATTTGGTTCCTATCCACTAGGTATAACTCTGTGTTAAAGGAATGTATGTCCTTGACGTCCACCCCTCAAACCAGCAAACACCAGTGAGTGATGCACTTAATATTCGAATCTAGATCACAAAGCAAAATAAATTTATTTCTTCAGCTTTCTCTAGGTCTTGTGAAAGAAACACGAGATGTCAAGCTTGAACAGGAGATATTTGGGTTTACCACCAGATAGCAATAATCCAACGGTGGTTCTGAAACAAAACACAAATTATTAGGCAGGAGAAAGAGAAGCTAGGGGCAGCTAACACTTACTTATAGTTAAGCGGTTCACTCTAGTAACAAAAAGGTAATAAAATCTGATGGCATGCATAAGGAAAATTAGCTACAAGTGACTTCTGAAGCAGTAGTGTACATAGTGATACAGAATTCACTTAGTGGCTGCAGCAGTCATAGTGGTTGTAGTAGTAACAGGGTGAGCCAAACAGCATGGCAAGATATCTTGGCAAGGAGACATTCTCAATAGATTAGACGTGGTGTAACTTTTAACTGAGGTTCGGCTTAAAGAAACCAAATCTCACATCAGCACTATCAATTGCCTGATTTTGCTACTCCAGGCCTATTCCCCCACTGTGTAACTACAACATATTTTCAATGGAATAACTGTTTCTATGTGCAAATAGACAGAGAAGCTATTGGTAGTCCTATGAGTCCGCTCTACAGAACGCTACAAAAGAGAGACCACAACTTGGTTCCGTTTCGTAGACGATAAATCCCTGATATAGAAATTCGGAAAAGTAGCTCTGGAAGAATTCCTCGGTCTTCTAAGCATAACCCACGACAATACTCAATAGGGATAACCTGAACTAGCACCAACAGATAGCGCACAGGTACTATGTGGGATCATTTTGCTCTTTAGTTCAAATAACATTTGCAAATAACATACAATAGGCTGTTACACACGCTTAAGAATGAACATTTATTGTATTATCATAACGAATAGAAATAAGAAATGATATCACTGGCCTAGTACGCCTGGTCCGCCGCAGCGCAGCGCTGGCTCCGATCTGTGATGTAAGTTAGCATTGGCGCTTACGAGACATAAAACCTTGCGACCTGTTTTACATGTTAAAACACCGCAAGATATCCTCATAGGGGCTAATAAGTTCAACATCTACACTTACTTTACTGTGCCCAATTATAATTTAATAAGTCGTATCCTGTAATAGTCCAGTTTCGACAATAAGCGAAGACAGCAAGTTCAAAATGCAATTAGTTTTGCCAGATATCGGTAAATTTAAAAAAAAAACGGAAAAATGAATCTCGCTATCAGAAAAGATTTCTACACATTTTACATTCCCTTAACAGACTTGCAACACAGCCAAAAATTAAAATAAAACAAACAAACAGTACGAACGCAAGTCGCGTAGGGCATTGGCATTAAAAAGGAATATTACCTGAAATAAACAGGAACAATAAGAGAGAATATAATTCGCAGTGGAAAGTGAAACACATAATTCAAATTTTAAATAATAATAATAATAACACAATAATAACTAAACTGAGGAGTCATATTCTTTCTGTTAATTCTTACCTTCAGTTCGATACCTTAGAAAATTTCCTGGTAGATTTTGACATTTTCCCTGATCTCAATTCCTTCCGGAGTTCCTTCATCTTGAAGTAGAAACGACACTTCATGTAGTGAAAGATCAGTTTTGGTACAGTCTCAATTGCATGTTGCTCATTACACCCCAAGCCTGAAGGTTGAATTGTAATGTTCTCCATGTTCTCCAAGCAATCATAAAACAAGTCACCCCAGAAACCAGAGGGAGATGAGAGGGGGGCACTTATTGTCTCTTCTGCCTGAAGCAAGACATTAAATAATGCCTCTGAAGGGTGGCATAAATAGTTTTGTCCCACTTGAGAGCCATAGTCCCGTATGTTTGTAAATAGGGCAAAAGAATTAGTTGTTACTGCTGATGTCTTGATAACATCAACACAGTAAACACACCTCAGAATTCTGGGGGCCTGATGTACAATATAACCAGCTAAATTGTAAACCAAACATCTTTTAACACTACCAAGGGCACTGATGGGTGGATTTTCTCCCTGCACTGAAAGACTTTCACAACCACTTTCAAAAACAATCTTTTCCTCTAAACTGCCCAACACTGATGCTTTTATGTCCTTATTTTCCTTCTCAGTCTTCTTTTCTAGAATTCTGATCTGGTTGCCATATGATGTTAAGGAGCATTCTGTCTTTAGTTCACAATTCCCTCCTTTTGATAAAACATTTTTTACTGGAACATAAATAGATTGCAACATGTGTAAGTGCAAGAAATCAACTGTTGAAGGATGGTCATCACAGGTCAATGATCGCATGATACCAAAATGTCTCTCTAGTGGATCCTGATTAAATTTGCCTGACAATACATAGTTTAAACCTTGACTCCACAAATAAACAGCAATTTCCAGTGTGCTCTGAATAGTAACTCTCAATGATTCTAATGTTCTGTTGAAAGCAAAAGTACTATCTGAACTATCTAGAATTACAGACATGTCTAGTAAAATTTTATGATGTTTAGAATCTTTTCTCAATGCAAATGATGGTGTGGTGGAATTTAAAGCATCGGCCATATCATTCAACACCTGCGTGAATCTTTCAGTCGCTTCACTCTCTTCAAAACCTGGAATGCCAGTTTCTCTAAAAAAAATGTAAGGCCTTTGCCATGCTAGTGCTAAATAACTGAAAGGCAAGTCGGGCATTCATCCGCCGGAAGGAGGTTGGATGTATATGTGATAAAGTCAATTTACTGCATGCCTTTACACAAGCGAGTTCTGATGAATTGTCAGTATTATACACAAGTTCATAAAAGCGATAATCCACTGTGTCTGTATCAAACATGACAGCACGCTTGTCATAGAAGTGGTTGCGTGTACATTTTAAAATATGTACTGCGTCTGAAAAAGCCCATACTTTCTTACTTCCATCAACAGGGTTAGAGAAACAACACTTAACATATCCTTTCTTTCCTGATATTTGTAAATGCCTCCAGGCCTGTTTGTTTCATTGGCTGCCATCACATGTGAACCCTACCACTTTACACCCTGCCTGTTCAAGTTGGATTATAATTTGTATTAATATCTTAGCCAAAGGCTCTCCAGGAGTAGCATTTTTACTAGCAAAGACAGCAACTGGTTGCACCCAACTGTGTAAGAGAGGTACAAACATAAAAACAAGGGCATGGTCAGCCAACACATTACACTGGTCTTCAGGTTTTACATTACCGAAGTCCACAAATCCATCTATGAACAAAGAGGACCCATTAAATTGTACATCTTCTCTTAGTTTCACCTCATCAAAAATGACAATCCCTGTCTTTTTATTCTCATCCCTTTCTTCACTGAAGTAGTCTTTAATGGCATCAAGAACATTTTCATTTACACCATATGAGCATTTTAAACCCTTTAACAACCTCCTTAAATGCACCTCAGATGGAAGGGGCAGCAAACCATGTTTCAGGCAATGTCTATAACCCTTGGGTGATTTTATGTGTAGCAAAAAACTATCTAAAAGAAACTCACTGTCATACCTCATACCTTTGGGGTTGTTTTTCTGACACTTTTGCAACATAGTGTCCACAATAACTTTTTTTTTTTCCTAGATAGCCCTTCTTTACACTGACAGGCACCTTGTCCTGAAAGTCTGTGTTTCATCCTACCAAGTTCACTTTGCAGAACAGAAACTTTAGCCCTCTCTAACTTAATCGTTTTGTTTGCCCTAGCCAATTTCCGTTTCAAGTTCCTTAACTGATCTTTTAATTCTAACACTTCAGATTGAGAATCATCGGATTTAGGCATGTTGGAAAACTGGATATTGCTGATGTCACAAGCGGATTCAGAATCAAATTTCGAACATTTGGGGGATGTCTTTGCCAGAAGATTATCTGACGATTTTCTTTTTGGGGGAGAGATTTCCTTCGAGTTACAGTACTGGACAAATACTTAGGCAAATTTTGAAATATATGTGGAACAGAATAGTCTTTCAATCACCAGTTGGTTCTTGGGAGAAGTACTTCCTTCCCTTCTATCACAAATTTGTCAAATTTAACAATTAAATCTTCTGAAAAGTGAGCATCACAGATGTAGGACTTTTCAGTAAGTTCCCTATCCTTCCTTCGTATGGCCCCTTTCCACTTGATAAAACGTTCCTTATCTTTAGGGGGTTTGAAAATCCGTCTTACCTCTTTACAGTCCCCATAGGCAGATCTGCATCCTGGTACAAAACAACAAGGCATCTTCACTACTCACATTAAGCACTCATGAAAATGTAAGGGCTAAACTGCTGTTTACTTGTATTAAATAACAATAAAATTAACACACGAAGATAACCTCAACACACGACAAGAAATTAAATTCCCTTTCAGTTAATGCTTCCTACGATAGCATTTCAGGTATTAATACTATGAGATAATAGTGTAAGCACTTGTATATCAATAAAAGTGTGTACTGAACACCACCAAAACACCCCGACCGATTAAATACTTAATATATCGCACATAAACGCATAAACATATGTGGAAATCAACAATCTCAAATCGACTGAAGCGCTGCGTAGCGGCGAGTGCCAACCCGATCCGTGTTCATTACGTGCTATTGAGGGAGAAGAGATCACACTTCTTATTCTATTTGTTATGGTATTATCAACTTTTTATTCTTCAAATTCGATGCGTATAGAATGCCAAGGGAAGGCAAATAAATGAAGTCCCACATGGAACAGCCATGGCATCTGTCGAAAAAGTTTCACATTATATATCCCTATTCACCGTGAAACTAGAATCGAACCGTTGCATTCCATGTCATAACGTGTTGGTAATCAGGAACCAAGGTCACACCTGTCACACAAGGTATATTGGAAGCCTACCCTCATAGACATATTTACACAACGATCCAACCACCACCCCAGTCACAACAGAGGAGTTAACAAAACGCCCAGATACAAAGCTAACCGCCTATCGCAAGAATATACAACCTATGACTGGCTATGTGGCCTAGCAGTACCGTTCTTGCCTGCTGTGCTCAAGGTTGCCTGATTGAATCCAGACGCAGGTGGGGTAGTTTGCATTTGAGGGTACGGAAATGCGAGGGAGACTTGTCAGTAGATTTACTGGCACATTAAAGATCCCCTTCAGGGCAAAATTCCAGCACCCCGGCATCTCTAAAAGATGCAGTGGCTAAAAGGAACGTAAAAACCAAAATCATTTTTGTTAAAATAACCTACAAGGGGGAAATAGAAGTAGTTTATTTTAGGGGCTGCGACATCGCGGTCATATAGCCCCGTGTATTTGTGTGTGTGTGGAATTTGTATGATAACCTGTGCTATTGTGAATGCTGCATTATTGTGTGTATTTGTAAATTGGGGATAAGAATGGTACGGAGGTGGCCGTAGCCATAAGTCAGGAACCATACCAGCATTTGCCTGGAGTAGAAGTGAGGAATCCACCGAAAACCACTTCCACGATGGCTGAGTGTACACCGTTACGGCCCTCTCACAAACACAAACCTTACGCCCCACACCCCCTTGCATGTAGCACAAGCAGTAATTTCATCCAGGGAGTGATGTGACCTAGCAGCGGGCAATGTGTTATAGACATTGGAGGAGTAAACTATATCATTTCCAGATCTATTTTGAATCATTACAGAAGGTATTTATGGCTAATTTCAGTACTTAAGAAAATGTTATCGTGGGGTTTTGTCTCCTTTACTGTTACTTATAAATCAGTCACTTACTGCAAGAATACCGTAATACACTCCTTCATACACAAATGCACTGTATTTTTTAAACAATTACTAAGTTACAGTATGCATATCTCAACATTATAACATTTGGTTCCCTGTAAATCAACATATCCTTTCATAAACTGAATGCTGCCTGGGAATTTGTTAATCATGTAGCAGACTATTCCTACATAATAGGGGCAGATGTCTTCGAAGTTCCGCCCCTTAAAACAACAATAACGACTACTACTACTACCTCTTACAAACCTCTCAACGATATAATTGTATTTCCATAACACTCAATGGTTTGTTATTATTGTTTTCATGCCCTGCATATATGTATATATATATGTGTGTAATTTATTTCTGAGGAGGGCATGTGTTAAGAATTCCATTGGTAAACTAAAATTATACTCGTGTAGCCCATTGAACTGGTGCTAATCTTTGAAACTGACATCAATTGGGTGGCTTCAGATTCAGTAGATCTACTGAAACGACAACATTCACCTCCCTTTCAATACCGTAACCGGGAAACACTTGACTGAATAATGAAAGTTATTTTCAACAACGTCAGGGCATGTTTCTAGTAAACTTTCAAAGCACATGTGATCCTATGATACTACATAGCCTACATTACCAACACAACTTTGGGCTTAGGCCAACATCATTATAACCATTAACTTACTGATTAATTTCACATACTAATTACGCACTGTTTCACACAGTACAGACAAGACAAACTTACCTAGGTCTAATAGCACAGAATTATCTCCGTCATCCGAGGCACAGTACCGTATCATCACAATCACGAAACTGGAAATAAAATGGGTTGGACAACATCAATCGTACTGTATTACTTACGGTGTTGACACCAGTAGTCAAGCATAACATTTACTGTATCAGGATTAAAATGAAGCTTACCTGTTATATACGAATAAAGTATCTATCATTGGAATTAGAGCTGATTTATTATCCAGGCCCTTCTACAGACATCAATCCTTCACTCGCACGTGAACCCAAACAAACAAGGACGAACCTCAATTTGTCATTCAATTAATATCAGCACATTCATTCGATATACATTCCACTCACGTATTGGTACCATTATGCTTTACTAGAAAACAATAGTTTCCATGTACTACTCTCGTCAATTCTTTTAAAAGGCGGGTAATTGTAAGGGAGTAGTCCGAGGCTTCTGTTCGCTTGACGACATGTTGGATTATGAAAATCTCCTGTTATCGGAAGAAGTCGCTCGGGGCGTTATTTTACGAGACGGTTAGGAGCATAACAACAAGAGTTTGCCAGGCCATGACAACAACAAGGGAAGGTGCAACGGTTTTTAGGGGATAACAGGAGATTTGCCCAACCGGAGATTGCATGACATATAAAAGGAGATGGAACAACCGGCCCTAAATGTTGCTAAGCGTTCAACGTCAACGGTTTGGTCTAGCCGTAGATGCTCATTGCGTTTTACCTTTACGAACTTAAGTTCGACACTTCTGAACTGTACTAAGCTATTATTATATTGTCACTAATAGCAAATCATTGCGGTGTATATTCTTGAGACACTTCTATTAATGCTTTAGTCTTAGGAACTTCAACATCTGCAGTAAGTGACACAATGACATCGGTCGACAGAACAATCATCACAGAAACTAACCAGTTCATAATAAGCGTATTATCACATATTTACACCCGATTGCAGTACATTAACGCGAACTGGACTTGACAGACATACTGAAGGCACTAAAAATTACAGATGAGTGATAGTTTATTCCAACCTTCATCAAACCAAGACCAACTACAATACTCAGACCTTAATGCAGGTATCGAAAGTGTGAAAATGGCGTATGCGGAAGCCCGACATATTGTTTGTTTACATTCGTTGCTGGGATACAATATTAGCTTTGATTAGCTTCGTTTGATGAAAGTTGGGATAAACTGTCGCTCATCTGTAATTTTTAGTGTCTTCAGTATGTCTGTTATGTCCAGTTCGCGTTAATGTACTGCAATCGTGTGTAAATATGTGATAATATGCGTATTATGGACTGGTTCGATTGTGTGATGATTGTTCAGTCGGCCGATAGCATTGTGTCATTTACTGCAGATGTTGAAGTACCTAAGACTAAAGCATTAATAGAAGTGTCTCAAGAATATACACCGCAATGATTTGCTAGTTAGTGACAATATAATAATAGCTTAGTACACTTCAGTACCGGTAGTGTCGAACTTAAGTACATAAAGGGAAAACGCAATGAGCATCTACGGCAAGACCAAAATGTTGACGTTATCTTGAACGCTCAGTTTCATGTGCCTCCGTAAATCCTTACCAGTCTAGCAGATGTTCTACACTGCCTTGTATACACGCCAAATATTACAGTGAACTTCTGTTTTATTGGTTAAGGAAGATGCTTCCCCTGTGCCAAACAGTGAACTCATCGTGTTCCTTCATTATTCATACTTTTGTTATTCTTACAGCTTGCAAGTTATTTTTTATTATGATGTGTGTAATAAAGTGTTGTGAGTAACTTGCCAATTATGTACTTATATTGCGACATGATGTGCCGCGATAATTCCGTAAGAGGGAGATGGTGCTTTCCTACCTACATTACTTTACTAAATCAACTATTTCCAGCGTACAACTATTCCAAACGGTAACAGCGAATGTTTAATAGGTTAGATGGTAACATATTATCGTGTCCTTTCTGTGTGGTAATCTCCATAATTAGACAATTCTACGAGAGGTCTTAATTGAATTGTATCTCTATAGCATTGGTTCGATTATTTCAGGCAACTATTCTTATTCCGATTGTGTACACAAATACTCTGCATGTGCTGGGACAGCACTTCAGTAACCGAGTACTTTCTGTTAGAAGTATAGCAATTGACAACTCCAGCTATCTGATATGACATCTAGCGGTAAAAATGAGAAACTTACCAAGTAGGGTACATTGGTCACGTGGTGACTGTTTGTATATGGTTTCTTGTATTGGTAAACAGATCGTGGTAAAATGTCCGTGTCTTTATACATAAGTAATAAGTTTTACTCGTTGATAGAGTGAAAAATGAGTAAAAGCAAAGTGTATTGCTCAGTTTACGGCTGTAAGTCGATGTATAAGAGGACTGCGGATATACGTTTTCATCACTTTCCAAAAGATGCAAATAGCAATAGCCGAAATGTGATGATACCTAATAATACCTAATACCTAATAATAATACCTTTCCACCCCGGGAAGGATCTAACACTTGTCGAGGTAGACAGACAGAAGACCTGCGACGTAAAGCCAGCGAAGGTTATTCAGTTTAAAAACAGCTGTTACGATGGGCGCGCTGGTAAGTTTGAAGTTACTTGAATAATTAATTAAATAATTAATTATTGGCAGCTTGGTAGGGAGAAGGGATGAGTTTAGCTTGTATTAAAACTCGGGGGGGCGACAGAAATTGCTTGATTTGGATGGTTAAAAGGTGGGTTTGGTGTTGAATATTTGAATGGTAGCGGAATCACTCATTCTACAGTGCCCACGGGGAGGCAAATTAGGCCTATATGACTCGTAGTGGAATAGCTCGAATATCGAAGAACTTAGCGATTACGAGGTAAAGGCTGGCGGATCATCAGTTTGACATCAATTCACGGTATAAGTCGGAGCTTGGAACAGTGGCGTCTGGTTTGCGTGGATGCTAGTCTCGGAATGATAAAAGTAGCACAGCTTCGGTGTGTTGTTTATTTGTTTATGTACCGTATTTCTCTATTTGAATGTCCTCGGCGTTGACTCAGGATCGACATTTACATTACAGTCGAACCTCCATAACTCGAACCTCCATTACTCGAATTTTCAATATCTCGAAGTCATTTCTACTTCCCGGCCATTTGTCCTATTCTTGACGTGTATTTATTTCTCTATTAATCGAAATTCGATTATACGAATTTCTCGATTTTTCGAAGCAAACTTTTCCTCCCTAGAAGCAAAAATTGTTCTCTAACTCGAATATTGTTCCTAAGCGGTTATATTGCGGCTTATCTGTCCACCCCTGCTCTGACTGCCCACCCCTGCTCTGACTGCCCACCCCTGCTCTGTTCATTAACCTTAGCTGGTGTGAGAATTCCCAGTGCTGATAAGATTCCACGGGCCATCCCCGCGCACTGCGTCAGCACCAGGAAAACTTGCAGCTTGTATCTGGCTGTTCAGTGTACGCTTACAGCCCTGTAGATGCAATCATGGAGAAATGTAAAGTGAAATGCCTGAGCCTGAGTGAAAAAGTTCGAGTGATAAGTGAAGTGGAGAAAGGTCAGAAAAAGAAGAAGGATATTGCAGCTGAGTATGGAATTCCTCCCAGCACATTATCTACAATACTGAAAGATAAAGACAAGATTCGTCTGGCTGTGGATGAAACACGATTTGCACCACAGTGGAAGAGGCTTAAAACTTCAACATTCCCGGAGCTGGAACAAGCAATGATTCAATGGGTGACCCGTGTGAGAGACAAAAACATTCCAATAACCGGTAGCTTAGTTCGTGAACAAGCAGAAAAATTTGCTAAAGACTTCGGTTATGAATCTTTTCAGGCCAGCAGTGGGTGGCTGGAAAAGTTTAAACTTCGGAATGGAATAGTGCAGATGGTAATGTCAGGTGAAAGTGCTGCTGTCAGTGAAGTGGACTGTGAACATTACAAAAAAAAAAACGTTTTACCAGCCCTGTTACAGGAGTAGAGTTCTAATGACGTGTTTAATGCTGACGAGACTGCTTTATTCTACAAATGCCTGCCTGGAAAGACACTGGCCTTTAAGGGTGAAAAGTGTTTTGGTGGTAAAAAGAAGTAAAGAAAGGGTTACGGTAATGCTGGGAGCTAATATGACGGGAACAGAAAAACTAAAACTTTTAGTGATCGGAAAATCGGCGAAGCCTCGCTGTTTTCCGGGTGTTAAGTCTTTACCGGTCCTGTACCAAAGCAACCGGAAGTCATGGATGACAAGCTCCATTTACGAATCTTGGCTGCATGGTATTGACAAGAAGTTTCAACATGAACGGAGGATAGTTCTACTTTTTGTAGACAACTGCCCAGCTCACCCCAAGGTGCTCACTCAGGAGCTGAGAGCAGTGCGCGTGGTCTTCTTGCCACCGAACTTAACATCCAAACTACAGCCAATGGACCAAGGGGTGATTAAAAACTTGAAACGTTACTATAGGAAGAGGGCTGTTCAGAGAATTCTGAGAGCAATTGACTCCGAGGAGTCATTAACAGACATCAATCTACTAGAGTCGATAACAATGCTAAGTAAATCGTGGGCTGATGTGAAACAGGAAACAATTGCTAAGTGCTTTCGCAAAGCAGGATTTTCGAAAGATTACTCGCAAGCTGCAGAAGACGAAGAGGACGAAGTCATTTCTGTTCCTGAGGAATGGGCGGAATATCAGCAGCTTGTTAATTGCGAAGCTGATTTTGAGAGTTACATAAATGTGGACTGTGATGTTATAGTGGCGGAACAACCTACGGGTATCGTCAACACTGCTGCCGAGCAAGAAGAACTGAAAGAAGACGACGATGGTGATTCCCAACAAGAAGAGTTGGAGCTGCCCTCTCCCGCACCGTCAGCAGATCAGGCGTTAAGTGCAGTGGCTGTTCTTCGATCGTACATACAGAGTCAGCTGTATGTAAATGACAGTGTTTTCACAGCAATAAATATTGTTGAAAACTATGTTGAGGAAAAGAAGCGTAACAGTAAAAAACAAAAGAAACTAACGGATTTCTTCCCAAGGTGCTAACGGAGGTACTGTATGTTCCTTTTTTAATCACTGTAGTACGTATTCTGTCTGCTACTGTAAGCTATACGGTATTCCTAGGTACAATTGTTATACTGTAATTGAAGTTATGCCATAAAGTACTGTATGAGTTTTTTGTTGTTAAATGCTGTCAGATATTGTTGCACTGTATTCCGTAATGGTTCATAGACAAATGTGATTAAATAACGCGCTAAAGATGCCTAAAATCGGTATTTCTCTATTTCTCGAAATTTCGATAACTCGAAATAAAATTTTTCTCCCGAGGTGATTCGAGATATCGAGGTTCGACTGTATATTGCGCATAATAGTACCGAAATAATGTCCGAAGTGTAGCCCTGTGAAAATTTGAATCAGCTGATCTACATCAACCATAAAAACTGATGCTTGATAATATGCAAATGACACCAAAAAATCCAGTGGAACACACAAATTAGATCACGTGTATCGCACAGTTATACATATATACAATTAAAAATAACACTGTCATTACTTTAGAGACCACATTTACTGATTATAACCGAAAAATAAAAAGTGTTCCATATCAAACGCGTGTTATTGAGTATTTTAAACCCTACTTATCCAGACCGACCGCAGCGCCCCAAGTGTTGGTTTGAGTTGCCAATAGTTTACCATAAGTCCAAAATGTTCCACTGTGAGATATTTTTATTTTACCAAGTTTACTTTCTTTCTTTCTTTTGTACTGTTTTGGTGTAAGACGAAACAAATGAAGGTATTAAATTGTTATGTGTGCTTGTGTTTAAGATAGAGAAGCCGTGTGTGCTTTATTGAAGTCAAATATCTTAAAACATAGTAAAATCTGAACACTTTCTTCTCTCCAACTTCAGAATCTGTTTGATTTTATGCTAATAATATTAATCTATAATTACTGAACTTAAATACAAATCGTGATAACTCGCCAAAAAGCTTCTTATTCAACCACAGAAACAGTGAGACTATTGTAGCTGCCCCTTGGGTGAAGACGAAGAAACCTATAATTCGAGGCCAGCACTATATAGATAAATTAATTCAGGTAAGTCTAAATTATCGATGCATATTTCTTCGGAACCTAGTCTCGTCTTGTGATATCTTTTATGGTCGTAGGTGAGTAAAAATAATAGTTTACACGAACTGTTACCGATGACATGATCTTAGCTATTGGTAGGGCAACTATCGCCGCCATGTTTCTTCTACATTAAGGTCTGAGGATTGTAGTTGGTCTTGATCAAACGAAGCTAATCAAAGGTTATTTTGTATCCCAGCAACGAATGTAAACAAACAATATGTCGGGCTTCAGCAAACGCCATTTTCACCCTTTCGATACCTGCATTAAGGTCTGAGTATTGTAGTTGGTCTTGATGTAACCAAGACCAACCACAATGCTCAGACCTTATTAATGTAGAAAAAACATGGTGGCGATGATTGCCCTACCAATAGCTAAGATCATGTCATCGGGCTTGTCACAGTTTGTGTAAATTATTATTTTTACTCACCTAAGAGCATGGAAGATATCACAAGACGAGACTAGGTTCCGAAGAAATATGCATCAATAATTTAGACTTACCTGAATTAATTTATCTATATAGTGCTGGCCTCGAATTATATGTTTCTTCGTCTTCACCCAAGGGGCAGCTACAATAGTCTCACTGTTTCTGTGGTTGAATAATAAGCTTTTTGGCGAGTAATCACGATTTGTATTTAAGTTCAGTTATTATAGATTAATATTATTAGCATAAAATCAAACAGATTCTGAAGTAGGAGAGAACAAAGTACCCGGTTACTGAAGTGCTGACCCAGCACATGCAGAGTATTTGTGTTCACAATCGGAATGAGAATCAGTGGCGCCGAATCTTTTTTTTTCAGGTCTAGCAGACACCCACCCCTCTCGTTCTGTGGGACCCCCCCCCCCTTGTTAAACCGGACCCCTACCCCAATAATTACGTTTTTACAGCTTATTTCGCACAGTTCTCCCCTTCTCTTCTCTTCTCTCTCCCTTCTTTCCTTTCCTCTTTTCCTTCTACTTCCCTTTCCTCCTCTATCCGTAACCCCCCAACGGAACCCAGGACCGGGAGACCCACCCCCTCGTCAGGTCTAGCGGTCGCTAGACCTCGACCATGGATTCGGCGCCCCTGATGAGAATAGTTGCCTGAAATAATCGGACCAAACGCTACAGAGATACAATTCAATTAAAACCTCTCGTGGAATTATCTAAAATCTCGGGTAAAACATCACACCGAATCAGTTGATCGAATTGTGCAGAGAAGTCATCGTGTGGATATCTGAACATAATTATGGAGATTACCCCACACAACGGACACGATAATATGTTACCTTCTAACCTATTTAACATTCGCTGTTACCGTTTGGAATAGTTGTACGCTGGAAAGAGTTGATTTAGTAAAGTAATGTAGGTAGGAAAGCTCCATCTCCCTCTTACGGAATTATCGCGGCACACCATCTCGCAATATAAGTACATAATTGGCAAGTTACTCACAACACTTTATTACACACGTCATAATAAAATAAAAACGTGCAAGCTGTAAGAATCACAAACGTATGAATACTGACGGAACACAATGAGTTCACTGTTTGGCACAGGGGAAACATCTTCCTTAACCAATAAAAAAGTTCACTGTATTATTTGGCGTGTGTGTACTGTGAGTTTGCATTCGCAAATTCTCATAGTGTGTTTCTTTTGTTTTTGTATTTCTCAGTGTTCTTTTGTTTTTGTATACCACACAAGCACAGTATAGATACCAATACAGTATGGACCACAGATTACCTGGAGGATATATGGGACCATGGAGGAAAGAAAGAAAGGAGATGCCTTCGCTGCGCTGCCTAGCGCAAGCTTCTGAAGCCAAACGGCTCGCCCACTTTGGTTGCAAGAAAATGGCTGTCCCTATGCTTAAAGCCGTAAACCACTCCAACTAGTAATGGATTTTAGTGACATAAAACTGCAATGACGAGTCAAGATTTTTTCTTGGATAGGCAGAATACACTCTGTACATCACGATACTTGGCACAAATAAGCTGCGTTATCGTTTTAAAAGCCAATTTAAATATAAATATGAGAGCACCTTTGCGAGACTAGTTTTATAAGGAAGACGCGGAAAAACGTAATAATACGCTGAAACACTGATTAAATTGAATGCAGGTGTCTGAAGATGGAGTTATACCAAAGAAGGAACATCTTGGGAATTAATAATGCCGAACTAATTACGGTATTTACACCAAATTGAGTTTTATGTTCTTATTGGTGTTGAGGCATTCATCAGTTTTTAGGCCTAATTTCGAGCACAGCTAATTTCACTCATTGGTCGTACACATTTTGATATTCAAGAATACGAACCTCAAAATTAATAAACAGAACAATTAAAAAAGGACGCATATTTGCACAAAAATACGGTATAGTCTATACGTTTCGGTACCGTACGGTATTTTCTTTGTGGGGGGTAGAAACTTGACGATTAGCCTCGAATTGATTAATTATGTAGGCCTACCGTAATTCTTGACCGACAGCCGTTTGATTATTTGGGATTTCCAGAGGAATGATTTTTATTTTTTTGGTATATAGGGTAGGCCTACACATGCTGCGATTAGAAGTGAGAGTTTTTTTTAAATAACTTATCACTACTGTTATTACGTTTCCAAAGTTGTATAACCGGAGCACGATAAAAACCAGGGCCAAAATAAGGTTTAGGCACGCACAATGCCTCATGCAAGTCACAGAACACCGAATACGAGTTAAGGTTACGCCCACTTTGGTTGCAGCGCTTGGCTTCACTCATACGAGCTCAGGGCATCTCCTCTTATCCTTTCCTCCATGTATGGGACACTTCGGCAAAACCGGAAGAACGGATTTTCAAAAAACAATTGATAAGTGGGAGCACCAATACACCTGTAAGCCGCTAGGTAGCACCACTTATGGACAAACACATGATAAACAGCTGATTGATGAATGTATATTTTATGTCATTTATTTAACTCTATTTCAACACATTAGCTCTCTTTATAATCAGATATTTTAAGAAAATAAATAACAAGAAAATAGAAAGTGTTAATGCTACTGTGTTTTAATTCTAAGAAGTGTGGAATTTAATGTTTAACACCACATTCCTCCAGTCCTGGGGTGTCGCATTGTGATTGCATCGTAACGATGAAAGGTTATGATATGTTCTTAATGATTAAATTAACACACGATATATTGAAAAGTGTGGGGGAAATGTGGATTTTGTTTCTTAAACTTTTGTAGTCTGAGATAATGCAATTCAAGTTTTCTGCAGACACCTGCATTCAATTTAATCAGCGTTTCAGCGTATTATTACGTGGACGAAGTGAAGAGTGCCTTTCCGAGTTCGCAAGTGTGTGTTAGTGGTGTATTACAAAGACGTGACATAGACTCACGATACATTAATGCCGTGAATTCAACACTGGATTGGTTGTGTAGTGAAAAAAACATTATTTTTTTAGAAGGGAACTCTTGGTTACAAGACAGGGACCTTGCTTATGATGGTCTCCACCTCAATAGAAGAGGAACAATGAAATTTGGAAAACTTTTAAACAGAGTTGCTAAGTTTTTACTCTCGGAAAACTAATTGCTAGAACGAGTGATGATATCTTATTGTTTAGAGAGAAGAAAGCGCTGACTACAAGTGGACACCTAGGTGAAGTACAGTGCAGTGAACATAAGTACAACTGTTTGGATGAGTTCATGCAACAGGACTGTAATATAAGTGCATGCATAAACTCATTAGAATTAGGTGGAGAGGTTAGGTGTTTGTACATTAATAGCAGAAGTATTCGGAATAAGCTTGATGACATTGAAATTCTCTTGCAAATGATAGGCCAGATAGATGTATTGGTAGTTACAGAAACCTGGGTGAAAAGTAATGAGGCAGATTTTTATAACTTCAACAATTTCACAAGTGTGTTTGCTCATAGAGATGACAAAGTTGGTGGGGGTCTGGGTATTTATGTATCACACAAATGGAAAGTGAATGTTAAAAGAAAGTGTGAAATGAATCATAGTTTGATGTGGATTGAGGTATTCAGAGATGATGTTAAAAGTAACAGGCCAACATATAAAAGCATTGATATTATTGCAGCATATAACCCCAATAGAAGCAATGCCATACCCTTCTTAAATTCATTTGAAAGTTTTCTTAGCCAGATAAACAATAAATTATGCATCTTCCTCGGAGATACCAACATTGATATCCTAGCTGATGATCAATTAAGAAGGAAATATCTAAATCGAATAGCATGCTATGGGTTTAAACAGTGCAACACTAAATATGCTACACGACTTTGTGACACTGCAGCTACCTTAATAGATCACGTGTCACTAAACAATTCAGAATTAAGTTATAAAATATCAAATGTCAGCAATGATATTAGTGATCACAGTATATTAATTCTTGATATTTCCAAGACCAATTATAGCACGTACACTCAGTCACATAACTCGACAAAATCAACAACACACGAGGACTCTTGGGATAGGCAACACACTCCTGAAACTAATATATCTATAAACGCTGATTCCCATATTGATGCAAACAGTACTGTTAACTCTCTATATAACTCTTTCATCAAACAATTGAATCTAAGGAACAGGCATAGTCAAAGAAAAATAACAAACAAAACTAACAATAAAAGACAGACTACTAACTTACCATGGGTCACAGCTGAACTCCTTACACTTATAAAACAACGAGACAGTCTACATGCAAAGCTCAAAAATCCCTTTCACAAAAATAATAATGATATGAACCAAGAATACTGTAGATGCAGGAATAGTGTAACAAACTTAAAAAGAAGACTAAAGTCAAATTACTACTCAGAAAAATTCAGAACATATGGAAACAATTCCAAAAAAAACTTGGGAGACTATCAAAGAAATCATACACAACAAAAAAACAACAGTTGAGACATGCACTTCACTTGAAATAGACAACAAAATTATCACAGACAATCAAGAGCTATGCGAATCATTCAACTTGTTCTTCACAAACATTGCTGGAAGTCTAGCAAAAGCTATTCCTGAACAGAAGGAAATCCTCAGTAAGGACCACAAGCAGTCAAATTCCCTCTACTTATATCCAACAGATGAAGCAGAGGTCAAGTCCATCATCACAAATTTAAAGAATAAAAAGAGCTGTGGCTTAGATAGGATCAAGACAAATTTCATTAAAAACAATATGCAATCATTTATTAAAATCTTGGTTGAAATGATTAATGAGTCCTTAGTTACTGGCATGATACCAGATGACTTAAAAGTGGCCAAAGTAGTTCCTATATTTAAGGGTGGTGACAAAAGAAATCCAAATAATTATAGACCTGTTTCTATTTTATCGGTAGTTTCAAAAATTCTGGAAGAAGTGGTAAAAACAAGATTGCTTTCATTTCTGAACAAGAATACATTCTTTCATAATATGCAATATGGATTCAGGGAAAAATCTAGTACTGAGGCAGCAACTATTGACCTAATAACAATGCTACAAGAAACTATTGACAAAAATAATATGGCAGTTGGGTTATTTATTGATCTCACAAAAGCCTTTGATACAGTAGATCATAAAATACTGTTGTCAAAATTAGAAAATGCTGGTGTCCGAGGTATAGCTCTAAAATGGTTCCAAAGCTACCTTCTTGGAAGAAAGCAGCATGTAGCTTTGAATAAATGCATAAGTTCAGGAAAATATATAACTCATGGCGTTCCACAAGGATCTATACTTGGACCTACATTATTCTTAATGTATATAAATGATATTGTGGAATGTAATTTGAGAGGGCATATCAAATTGTATGCAGATGATACAAATATCTTCTACACTGGGAAAGACATAATTGAAATCATACAAAATGTGCAACAAGATATAAATACTCTCTCACAATGGTTCCAGGCCAATAAATTAACAATGAACCTACAGAAGACCAATTACATGGTAATTTCAAAACAAAGCATGAAAGAAATCACACATGACAAAATATATATAAATAATATTGAAATAAAAGAGGTTAATCAGGCAAAGTATTTAGGTCTAATCATCGACAAACACCTGACCTGGATTGAACACGTTGAACGAATTGCTAAGAAACTCGCACCTGTAGTGGGGATCCTAAGGAAACTTTGGTATCTTATTCCCCTAAACCTTGTAAAACAAATCTACTATTCACTTGTACATAGCAAGCTCCAATATTTAAATGTTATTTGGGCTCACTGCAGGAAATCCACACTGAATGATTTAATGACTATTCAGAATAGGGCTATTAGAAACATATTTAACCTTCCTTACTGCACTCCAGTAAAAGATCTGTACATCAAAAGTAAAATTCTACCCCTCAGCATAAGTGCAGAACTCCGAGCAGCTATGCTAATATACAAGATTAAACACAACACAATACTCTATAGCTCTCCCTACATCTTGAACTCAGACAATCATTCTTATGGAACTAGGCATGCGAAGGACGTAGCCTTATATATCATTCACTCTTCTAAATATGGTAGAAATAGTTTCAAGTTCTCTGCATCACAGTCATATAATAAACTTCCTGATGAAGTAAAAAGTGCACCAACTTTGTCGGTATTTAAGAGGAAAACTATGGAAGTATTGTGGGAAAAATTCGATGCATCTTAATACATCAAATAAGTTAAGTTATGTATAAGATTAAAAATCCTAAGTGCTTATCATTTTAAGGGACCTTGGTCTAAACAATCTTAGATACGGTATCAACCTTATAATAGGCCTATGTCCTTATTCATCAATTTGTGTTACCTTCAGAATTTTCTTCCTTGGTGTGTAAACACACATATTACTGTACAATTCCTCTGTACGAGCCTATGGCTCTTTGGAATTAATTGAATAAAATATCTATCTAAGTGTTAATTTTTAATGTTCTTAGCTTCCTAACGTAAATACCCGGGAATTTATTTAGTCAATAAAAAAGTCATGTTGATGGGTGGGGACAGCCTTATTATGCAGTGTTATTTTCACATTTCATGATATGCCTAGGCCACTTCTTACTCCTCATTTCTTAGCCTACTCACACTTCCGTTCATTATCTTGTGTTCCAAGAAGAATTCAATTGCGGTACAGTACTGTAAGTCATGTGCTAAGGAATCTCTTTTCATTACCTTTATTAGTTCCACGTCTTTGTGTGGCTATTATAGGAGCAACAAGTAGCTTTCAGATTCAACAAATAGACTATACATTTACTGGTAGATTGTTTAGTTTTGCCTACAGATTGCCTAAAAATAAGTAAAGTAAAGCTGAAATACAAGCTCAGGGCTTACAGTAAGTAAACCGGCCAACCACCCTTCGTACAGAGGCCTGCTTCTTTAATCCTAGAAGCCAAGGTCACACCCAGATCTCCATTCGGAGATCCTAAAGTCGTCATATTATAGTTTTGGACTGGGTTTTGATTCTTGGTTAATGCATGTTAGAATTTCAGAGTTGCATCCAGTGGTTCAAATTCCAAATATAAAAAAGAAAGGTTCTGTGGCTTATGATCACGAGAGCCACGGGAAGCTACAAGTTTGCTTTGCTTTCTGTCGCTAGTGAATGTAATATAACTGGTAAATAACACCATGTCGCCTACGTAGCGTAGCGGTCAGCATGGTTAGCTGCCGCCCCGGAGGTCCTGGGTTCGATTCCCGGCTCTGCCACGAAATTTGAAAAGTGGTATGAGGACTGGAACGGGGTCTACTCAGCCTCGGGTGGCCCAAATGAGTAGAGGGGGTTCGATTCCCCCTCAGCCATCCTCGAAGTGGTTTTCCGTGGTTTCCCCACTTCGTCTTCGGGAAAATGCCGGGATGGTACCTTCTTCAAGGCCACGGCCGCCTCCTTCCCTCTTCCTTGCCTATCCATCCTCACCGTCCCTTACCTTCCCTCACGAGGCCCCTGTTCGCTTTGCAGGTGAGGCCGCCTGGGCGAGGTGCCAATCCTACCTCACCAGTTGTATCCCTTCCGATTCGATGTTCCCAGCTCTAGGACACTGCCCGTAGAGGCGGTAGTGGTGAGTTCCCTCGCTGAGTCCGTGGGTTCCACCAACCTGGAGGGTAAATGACTAAAAAAAAAAAAAAAAATTACACTATGTGCAATGGTGTCGCCAATCAATCAAGTAAAACGCTCAGTCCTAAACTTGCTCTAACCATAGCTTAAATCAGACCTAACTTTAACGTCGTCACGACTAATAAGTTGCCATCTATCCGCACCGCACTTTTTACTTGTCAGTGGTATGTCAACTCCTTATTCTCCCCATTCTGCAGAAATGGAGATAATGTAGGATGAGTTTTCCATGCGATGGATGGTTTTAACACCTGGATGAGAGAAGTGTTAGGCTCATAATGCTGTGTGGCTTTTGGAGAGGCCTGGGGCAGGTCTTTCCAGTTGGTACCTGTAAGCGACATTTACATCATAGTGGAATTAATACTGGTCATTAGGAGGCCTAACTATATGCCATAGCTTCAGTTACTAGGCCTAAGTCAAGAGATAACAAAGGGCTATCGTGGTGTAATCAGTTCACACTCTGCGAAGAGTGCTGGGATTCAGTTTCAAGTCGTAACAGCAGTCTTATTTTAAACACTAAAGTTTCAAATTATGTATAATTTTATTAATGCAGCCAATGGACGTGTACTTTTCTTTTCAGGACGGGTCAGGAAAGGGATATTGGAGGGAAATTGGCCGTGGATTTATTGAAAGGAACCGTCCCAGCATTTGCCTGGTAGTGAAAATGGGAAACCACCAAAACCATTTTCAGGACGGTAGAGGTGGGATTCGAACTCACGCTCTCCCGATGCCAGCGAGGCACGAGGTAGCACATTAGCGCTCTCGGCCACCAAGGCCGGTTCAAAGTATGTATGCCTCTTGGTAAACTATAATCTGGAGTCATTTATATAACCATATTTTTTGACATACCGGTACTGTATATATTATTATAGTTCCAATTAGGACCTCTTTGGTCTATGACCCGTGTACTTGTGTGTGCATGGTATTTGATAATCAGTGTTGTGGTGAATGTAATGTAATTGTTGTTTTAAGGGGTGGAACTTCGAGGTCATCTGCCCCTAGAGTGTTGTGGTGACTAGCAGTGTTTGTAACTTGAACAGTACTCAAAAAAAGGTTTTGCATATTGCGATTTAGTGTTTTGCTATGTGTACTATCCTACCAGCGAATTGTTACCGGTGGCGGAAATCGGAACTAATGCGCTCCGCCCAGCCACACGCCTGCGATAGACGTGCAGTTGTCGCCAGCGAAACCTCATCGCATGTCATTTGTGTGCATGATTCGTGCTGGGTCGTGCGCTGTGCGGTGTGTTCTCATTGTACGACTGTGCATGCGTTCCCCCTCTTGCCCAGCAACCGCTCGCGGCAGCCATAACGAGGCAAGCTGACGTAATGTGTACATAATAGCCGTGCTCCACGTCTAGCAGTAACAATTCCCTGGTAAGGTAGTATGTAATGACATACAAAGAAAAACAACACACAATATGCTGTGCAAAAGAGACAAACACTAAAGGAATAACAAAAGTGGCAATCTTTTTCATGTTGGGGCATATCAATACCATGTATGGCCACCAAGAGCCCTAAGGCATGCTTGCCGACAAAGAGGCATACCGTACTGAGAACCAACGAACCAACCTGGTTTGGGGCAGATTATCCCACTCTTGGAAAGCAGCTTCAATCAGTTGCTGAATGTTTGTTTGTTTGTTTGAGGATTGGGACAGTGCGAAACTGCACTCTTAATCTTTTCCCATGCATGTTCGATACTGTTCATGTCCACATAATATGCAGGCCACTCCATTCTCCGTATGCCTTGCATCTGAAGGAACTGATGACCACCCTAGCTCGATGGGCATTATCGTCCACTAGTGTAAAGCCCTCACCCTTTGTGGCATCGAATCCTGTAACGACAGGTTTGAGGATGTTGTCTCTGTATACCAGACCGGTCATGTTACCGTGGATAGGAATTAGAGGCGTACGTCGACCAAACATGATCCTTGCTGTTGGAGGCGTTCCTGGATGAAGAGCTTGTGAAATCTCTCACCCACCCGTTGCCACACTCGATTGCTCCTGTTGTATGGGTTTCTTCTCACGCCCAAGTATGCAGGGCTGATGACCATGATGTTCAACCTCCTACATGAAACAACAAGCATTAGCATAGCCACCTGGCTATGGCTTCATGAGACAGTGACGGCAGAGAATCCCAATCTTCGTGCTCCAATAGAGGAACAGTTTGACTATGGTATGATAATGCACCGGATGTTACAGCCATTCCAATAGACCAAGAGGCACTAAGGAGCAATCTGGCCACAATGTTAGACAACTTCTGTACATCGACTGCAATCTGTTGTTTCATTTCAGGGGCCTGGACATCGTGGTCATTTAGCCCCGTGTACTTGGGCGAGTGTGGAATTTTGATTGATGACCTGTGTTATTGTGATGCTTGTCTTAGTATGTGTATTTGAAATTCCGGTTAGGATTGGTAAGGAGATGGCATTGGCTTTAACTTAGGAACCATCACAGCATTTGCCTGCAGTAGAAGTGGGAAATCTCGGAAGACCACTTCCAAGATGGCTGAGGTGGGAATCAAACCCTCCTCTTCTCAGTTGTGCCTCACGAGACTGAGTGTGCCCTGTTGCAGCCCTCAGATCAGAATTACATTTCTTGGCAGAGCCGGGAATCAAACCCAGACCTCTGGGGCAACAGCCAAGAATGGTAGTCACTACGCCACAAGGTGGTCCATGACTGCAATCTAGATCCGCTGTAAATATTCTCAGAATTGCTCATTAACATCACACATAGTATGGATAGTTATTGTTGTTTAAGGGGCGGAACAGCAAGGTCATCTGTCCCTCTTAACACAAAATATTACAAATTTTAGTTGAGTTAAAATTTATAGGTGGATGCCTAATATTAATAAAACAAACAAAAATAATATGTATGGAATAAAAATTCAGAAAAGGAAGTTCTTTGAGCAAATGCACATACAGGTACAGTATTTTTCTCACCAAGATACGATGAACTATATTATTAGTAGGGCCATGATTCTTATGCAAGATATGTTTACGTAATAGTAATAATGTGAGAGTCCTCCAGAGAGACTCGTGCGGGTATTTTTAAAGTTAACACCCATATACTGTACATTCTAAGAAGACTATTGAAACCGTAGTCTCCGAACTACCATTAAAACGAAACAAACAAACCCCGTGGCACTACAGTCCATGAAGGGCCTAGGCCTACCAAGCGATCGCCACCCAGCCATTTGGCCTGCAGATTATGTGGTGACGCGTGGTGAGCGCCTCGGGTCCCCTCGGCCGTTAATCTTGGTCTCCATGAGCGTGGCGCTGTCTCATTGTCAGACAGCTATTCAATTGTCCTTGCGAGGCTGTGTACACCCAGTTCCAGCCCTTACGCCGGTTTCTGAAATCCCTGACGGAGCCTCGAATCGAACCCGAGGTCTCCTGGTGCGAGGCAGGCGCGCTACCCCAACACCACCCGAGCTATATTACTCCATTTAATTGGGCATGCAAAATAATTTGAAGATGGAATGTTTGGTGCATGGAGCATTCTGGGAGGGGGGAAGGGAATTAGAAACCATAGAAATTCACTTCTAATAGGACCAAGAGGTGGATTAGAATCCATCCCTTTTCACTTAGATCACCTCGTGGTGTAGCAACTAGCATTCTGGTCTGAGGGCTGGAACGGGGTACACTCAGCTCAGCTTTGTGAGGCAAAACTGAGAAGAGGTGATTGATTCCCATCTCGGCCATCTTGTAAGTGGTTTTCCTTGGTTTCCCACTTCTACTGCAGGTAAATGCCGAGACGGTAGGCTACCCCTAACGTAAGGCCATAGTCGTCTCCTTCCCTATCCTCACGTAAAATTATGAATGCACACACTAATACAGCCATCACAATAAGGCAGTTTATGAGACAAATGATACACACATCCAAGTACACATGACTACAGGCCAAAATTTAAATTCTCCTTGGCAAAACCAGGATTCAAAACTGGGCCAACCAGTTAGAAAGCAGCTATGCTTACTTCTAGACCATGGCAGTAGCTGTGGAAACAATGGGCTTATATGTTTGGCTATTTTTATTTCTTGGATATGAATATTTCTTTTATCCCCTTACTTCACTCCCAAAGTCTTTTTCATCCTAATTGACAGTGTCATGGAGCCCTTTCATTCTAGAGAAAAGGATCATCCATGCAGCCTCAACGTAGATGGAAAGTAGAAGAGGCTAAGAAAGGAATGGGGAAGTGACTGTGGTCTATGGGAAAGCCACCATCTCAGCATTTTGAGACGAGAAACAAGGAAGCTAACTTGAAAAGACAGGTGAAGGGACATGAACCAACTTATTTCACAAACCAGGTCTTCAGTGTGGTGATGTGATTTGCAGTTAATGTTGTACAACATCCTTAGGTCTCAAACCCCAATCCTTCCATTGTCTAACGGGATGGGATAACCCAGAAGTAATGGATCGTTGCACCTGTCTAAAACCATGGAGGATTATGTTAAGTCCTTTGGCTGTCCAACAATAAAATTGTAAGTTATTTTGATTTAGAAGTTATTGCTTAATGAGATTACTTCCAAATCCTTTGTTGTAATGCAATAAACAAACATTCCTGATATCGCCATGATCTCAGATCACTGATTTGATTTCTGATAGAGAGAGTCAGTTTTTGAAATAATGAACTCCTTGAGATCTGTCTATCACATTTGTTGACAACAAGACAAAACTATAGTTATCAGTCACAGAAGCTGCAGGTTATCTGACATGAATTCTAGTTTCTCTACTAAAAGGTAGCGATAAACAATATGTTGGTTTTTGGTGTAAAGATTGTAAGTTATTGCATATTACTTTTCTTGCAGGTATAGTATTATTAAATTTCTTTCGTGTTAGACCAACTTAAATGTTACAGTATTGTAAATTTGCTCCTCAGTGACAATGCCAGGGCATTAAAAATCACCATTGAGAAAACCTCTTTACGATTAAACACTCGCTACCATATTTTATATACTGTAGGCTTCTAGGCCAAGCCACTTCAGGATATAGTCACAAAATTGGTGAGCTTCACATCTGAAAATTGAAAACAGGAAAAAATAATTTTTCTTTAAAAAAAAAGTCAAATGTTTCCATGAAAATATATCAGAATACCCAAACATTTGCAGAAAAATATGCCTGTTTGAGTTGGAATGTTTAGGCTTTCATGGCCAGAAAATAAATTACTGCAAATTCTTCTAGGTACGGTACTATGGATATGATGGGGCACAGACATGGCATAATACCTAGAAGAATTCACTGTAATATTTGTACGAGTTGTTTCTACATACCGGTACCGTAAACCATGTAAACAAGTAAGTAATACTGTAATGCAGAAAAATGTGCGATTGCAAGCAGAAGTTTGTTCTTGACACTTTTCATTCTCTCTGTGGAGTTATTTCAGGAAGAATATAGTGGTCGTAACCAGATGTGGCTGGTTGAACAATATAGGGGAAATCTGCTGGGACCTTTCCTTTCAATAGGTCACAGGCTTTTCCAGTACCTTGACCAGTTTCATTCATCTCTAATTAACTCTGATGAGTATAATATTTCTTGAATTGTAATCTTCTGTAAATCTTTCTGCCTAATCAACCCTTAAATGAATAAATAATGTGCAAATAGTAGGACATGTTCTGGATATTAATTACATCCTTCATCAGCCATTACAATTTTAGTATGTCATTACAAAGACACACCACTCAGTCTTTCACACATCCTTAAAAAGAAAGGAGACAACTTTTCCTAGCATCACTTCACAATCCATACGATTCGCGACCCCTACATAAATATGAATAATCAAGGGTAGAAATTAAAATTGATGCACATTCTGAAATGTATACCGTACCACAAGTGTAGCAAGCACAATGCCTATGTAACATTGACATAGATGTACCGGTACTGGATACTTGTGATAAACATTTATACCAAATTCTACACCTTTAGCTTGTACCACATGAAACCTTGGCCATGTTTACAGCTAGTATTAAACAGATTATTTTTGCAATGATGAGAATCAAGTCCTTGCCCAACAATAGAATAGGATGTGAGTTGCAGCTTGACATTATCTGAGGAATTTCCGACATCCCTGAACAGGTTTGAACAATGTGGCTTAATGTAAACATTGAAATCTGTTGCTATGACTTAAGATAACTGTAGGCCTACATTTTAAAACCAGTGAGCTTTAAAATGGTATATGAAACTCAAATTTATGAAAATGTTTGGATAGGCAGTAGGCTATTTTCATGTAGATTTATAGGTTCATTGCGACATTACGATGCGGCCCCGTCTGGGGAAATTTTAGTTACATCAGTGACGTTACCGTGATGTCACTACTGACGTATTCAGTCGCATTGCTTGCCGGGAGCTCGTCAGCTGATTGATACATTAGTTTCGCGCGGTTCTCTCGTGACAGTCGGCCATTTTTTTCACCTGTTTGCGTATGTTTATTACGAGATTGTGATATTAGTAGTGTCGTCTACGCAATTGTGTTCGTGAATTGTAATGAAAGTTTGAATTCGTGAATGGCGTGTGTTAGAATTCCATTTTGGTACAGTGGTGTGTGACGTAGTATTTGGATATAACGGGCTGACGTATGTGGAAGGGGCGTGCTGGATGGTTGTTGGTAAGTACTGAAAGATTGTTAGTTTTGTTCTTGAAGTGTTAATTCTTGTTTTCGGCGTTTATTGTTCTATTTGAGAAGTAGCCATGCGTAGTAGTTTTTAATTGCAATAATGAAGTATATAAATTTTTATTTTTTGAAATGATCGGCTAGGTTAATTTAATCTTAATTTTTAAAGTACACTAAATCATTGTATATTTGTTTTCATTGAGAAGTCTGCGTTAATTTGTCTTTCATTTTACATTATGAAGTAATATTGAATTTGTTTTATTGGCCAAGTTGTGCCCTTTTTAATTTATTGTTCGCAAGCTGCGGTTCTTTCTTGTTAACTTTTGAGTGTATGTTGTATGCCTGGAGTGAATGAGTATGTATGGGTATGTATGTTATTGTGAAGATGAAATGTAAACTAAATTATTTATTGTTCACTTTAGACCATCCTCCCTTTCATCACTTTCAACACCTTAGCTTATTGAAAATATATCATTTATGATATGCATACCTTTCGGGGAGTTGTTTCACAATCTCTTCATACTCAATAGCCACTGCTGCACCGCAATAATTGTTATTTCACGGATAGAATGCAATCTTTGACAGTCATGTGACACCCGAAAGACGATCATGTGAATACGTTACCAACTTGAATAAAGAAATTCACCACACGCCTTCGCTACTAAGTTAGGAACTATCTTGTGGAAAATTACTGCTAGTACTACAAGCAAGGGGGTCTGGGGCGTAAGCCCTAGGTTAGGTTTGTTTTTGTATGTAAAACATTAATAAGATAGAATATATGTCCGCTACTAGGTCAAAAATTAATGTTAGTACCACAAGCAAGGGGGTCTGGGGCGTAAGCCCCAGGTTAGGTCTCTTTTTGTATGTAAAACATTATAAATACATAAATAAACACTGTAATTGAGTTCACTTAGTGATTTCATACATCATGTGTGAAAGCTGCGGTTCTTTCTTGTTAACTTTTGAGTGTGGGGGTGAGAACTTCGATTTCAACTATGTAAGTGGGTCTATGACAGCGGAGCAGTGAACATCTAATACTCCTGATATCCTCCTGACTATTAAATCAGGTAATTTCAGTTTTTAAAGATATTTATACAAAGAATGGTCTAAAGTGAACTGCTATCACTAAATTTTTCATTATCTGGTTTTGATATAATTTCGATGCACGTTTTCTTCAATTATGAAATTGTAAGAAACACGATGTGTATCGGAATCTGCAATTGATCTATATAGTCCAAGTGTAGATTTCGATGCGGGAAATTGAAAATATCAATTGAAATCGCGAAATTTTTCTACGCAACGAAATATGCTATTGAGCTATTTAGGTGAAAAGAAAGAGTTTTTTTGTGTTGTGTGTTCGGAACAAATACCTGCCCAGCATTGGGAGTCATTCATTGCGAGGTGAGTGGAATTTGATGTCTGTCGTGTTATGTTCCTTCATTTATTTTTGTTGTTGCATTTCATTGAAAATTTGTCATAGTAAGTTAAGTGATCGGTAACATATTGGTCAAAATTGGAATTTACAAGAACACCTGCAAAATACATACTATAACAGTCTCTTGTATTAGCGAAATAGGTTTCATACAGTGGAAAACATAAAAAGACTAAACCTTCAATGTTTTATACAGAAATTATAATGCTATAAACATACCTCCGATTCGAATTATGAAATTGTAAGAATTGCGATGTGTATCGGAATCTACAATTGCGGAAAATTGAAAATATCAATTGAAGTCGCGAAATTTTTCTACGCATCGAAATATGCAATTGAGCTATTTAGGTGAATTGTAGATTTCAATGCACGTTTTTTCTAATTATGAAATTGTAAGAAATACGATGTGTATCGGAATCTGCAATTGATCTATATAGTCCAAGTGTAGATTTCGATGCGGGAAATTGAAAATATCAATTGAAATCGCGAAATTTTTCTACGCATCGAAATATGCTATTGAGCTATTTAGGTGAATTGTAGATTTCGATGCACGTTTTTTAAATTATGAAATTGTACGAAATACGAGGTATATCGGAATCTACAATTGATCTATATAGTCCAATTGTAGATTTCGATGCGGAAAATTGAAAATATCAGTTGAAATCGAGAAATTTTTCTACGCATCGAAATATGCTATTGAGCTATTTAGGTGAATTGTAGATTTCGATGCACGTTTTTTTAAATTATGAAATTGTACAAAATACGAGGTATATCGGAATCTACAATTGATCTATATAGTCCAATTGTAGAATTCGATGCGGGAATTTGAAAATATCAATTGAAATGGCGAAATTTTTCTACGCATCGAAATAAGCAATTGAGCTATTTAGGTGAATTGTAGATTTCGATGCTCGTTTTTTCAATTTTGAAATTGTAAGAAATACGATGTGTATCGGAATCTGCAATTGATCTATATAGTCCAAGTGTAGATTTCGATGCGGAAAATTGAAAATATCAGTTGAAATCGCGAAATTTTTCTACGCATCGAAATATGCTATTGAGCTATTTAGGTGAATTGTAGATTTCGATGCACGTTTTTTTTAAATTATGAAATTGTACGAAATACGAGGTATATCGGAATCTACAATTGATCTATATAGTCCAATTGTAGAATTCGATGCGGGAAATTGAAAATATCAGTTGAAATCGAGAAATTTTTCTACGCATCGAAATATGCTATTGAGCTATTTAGGTGAATTGTAGATTTCGATGCACGTTTTTTTAAATTATGAAATTGTACAAAATACGAGGTATATCGGAATCTACAATTGATCTATATAGTCCAATTGTAGAATTCGATGCGGGAATTTGAAAATATCAATTGAAATGGCGAAATTTTTCTACGCATCGAAATAAGCAATTGAGCTATTTAGGTGAATTGTAGATTTCGATGCTCGTTTTTTCAATTTTGAAATTGTAAGAAATACGATGTGTATCGGAATCTGTAATTGATCTATATAGTCCAAGTGTAGATTTCGATGCGGAAAATTGAAAATATCAGTTCAAATCGCGAAATTTTTCTACGCATCGAAATATGCTATTGAGCTATTTAGGTGAATTGTAGATTTCGATGCACGTTTTTTAAAATTATGAAATTGTACGAAATACGAGGTATATCGGAATCTACAATTGATCTATATAGTCCAATTGTAGAATTCGATGCGGGAAATTGAAAATATCAATTGAAATCGCGAAATTTTTCTACGCATCGAAATATGCTATTGAGCTATTTAGGTGAATTGTAGATTTCGATGCTCGTTTTTTCAATTTTGAAATTGTAAGAAATACGATGTGTATCGGAATCTGCAATTGATCTATATAGTCCAAGTGTAGATTTCGATGCGGAAAATTGAAAATATCAGTTGAAATCGCGAAATTTTTCTACGCTTCGAAATAGGCTATTGGACTATTTTGGTGAATTGTAGATTTCGATGCACGTTTTTTAAAATTATGAAATTGTACGAAATACGAGGTATATCGGAATCTACAATTGATCTATATAGTCCAATTGTACAATTCGATGCGGGAAATTGAAAATATCAATTGAAATCGCGAAATTTTTATACGCATCGAAATATGCTATTGAGCTATTTAGGTGAATTGTAGATTTCGATGCACGTTTTTTTAAATTATGAAATTGTACGAAATACGAGGTATATCGGAATCTACAATTGATCTATATAGTCCAATTGTAGAATTCGATGGGGGAAATTGAAAATATCAATTGAAATTGAGAAATTTTTATACGCATCGAAATATGCAATTGAGCTACATAGCTCAATTGTAGATTTCGATGCGTAAAAAAATATCGCGAATTCGAAGGTTTTTGTGTTTCTCCACCCAAAAACCCCTATTACCCAGGCTTTTCCCGTAAGCTTGCCAGAGGAGTGACGTCGTTGATGACGTCATGACAGACGCCATTTTGTTTTTAGGGGAATTTTATACGCGGCCGCATCGCAATGTAAAATAATCCCGATTTATATAGCCTATATTTATGACCAATACATTACATTTTCGCGAGACCACCTCGTGGTGCAGCAGATAGCTTTCTTGGCTGTCACCCCCGTAGGTCTGGGTTTGACTCCCGGCTTTGCCAAGAAATTTTGATTCTGGCCTTAGGGCTGGAATGGGGTACAGTCAGCCTCGTTAGGCAAAACTGAGAAGAGGAGGGTTTGATTCCCACCTCGGCCATCCTGGAAGTGGTTTCCCTACTCAAGGCAAATGCTGGGATGGTTGTTAACTTAAGGACACAGCCACCTCCTTCCCAATCCTATCCCCAATTTACAAATACACACACAGCCACCACAGTAACACAGGTTATCACACAATATGCCCACCCAATTTCTCAATTCCCGAGTGATAGTGTACGGCTTGTTGACACCCAGAGTTTGGTGTTACATCTCCTCACTTATGCAAGGCTCCACTCTTGTATGATTATTATGTACTGTCCCCGTTTACCTGGATAGTAGGCTGTCAGATATCCGCCCCCTCAATCGGATTGCCAACTATCAATTGCACCGGCTCAGCTACATCAATGAAAATGGCACTGACAGATACTATCGAGATAAGAGCACAGAAGTTCACAGGAAATCATTGTGGAACACACCAAAATAGACGGGGGTTCATACTTACCGTTACTTACCTCTTAATTATCTCGGGGTTTGAGTTGACAACAGGATCACTAAAAGTCTGTTCACACAATAACCTCCACCATGATATTTAAAAATGAACCAAGAACGAAGACGAGAACTTTGAACTGTACAAAAGCTTTATTTCTAATAAAGGGAATGATTTTACTAACACAACAAAATCAACGTGGCTATCAGTAGCCCAAGTCAATCTGACTACGTCCTCAGTAGGACTTGCAAAATTTATCCTACAACATGATATAAAACATTTTAGCTCCCAAGAGCTCCAAATAACGTAATATTATTAACACAATTGGATTGGAAAAGGACGTCAGGGTGTGACATATATAGAGCATTTGGTTTCCTTTTAATAAACATGAGAATGGTATTTATAGTCGCAAGGCCGGAGTGTGGACGACCTCACACTGATAACCAGGTGTTGGCCCAGCTGCGAGCTACCCTCGAACCTGTTGCATACTGGTCAAATGCATTCCCTTCTCACGAGCTATGTTACGTAACATACAGCTTGTTCTCTCAAACTTATCTGTCTACAAGACAACTCACATTATATTTACGCAAATCTTTCAAGTACTTTGCTCACATCCTATTGGATCATTATGTTAATTCCTTAAACTTGTTAAGTTCAATCCAAATGTTTAATTAGCTCTTAAATGTTTATAACAAAATCACATAAATTATTTATAACAATTAGAAATTGTTTATACTATTTGTCAAAGACCATAAAAATGTTATAAGCACGCCTTTAACATCACTCTCGTTTTACATTATTTTCAAAAAATATTTACAGCAATTATTTACAATATTAACATTTAAATTGTTTAAATTATTAATTTAATAAATACATTGACCACATGTTCATTCGGTTGATAATTTTCATAATCGTGATTAATATAATCGACCAATGAAGGTTAGTTATACATGTTAATGTCACAATCTGGTTTAATAAAGGTTTTAATAATGATTTGTGACGGCAACCTTCATTCAAAATCTTATCTCAAATTCTTTCAAAACTCGTGTTAATTCTAACAGTAAATCACTTGATTTATTTTCAACGAACTATGACAATCTTACTCCAGCGGAAAATCCTTCGCTAACAAGTTAATGCACAAACTGCATTAAAATATGCCCAAAATCATCATATATCAATCTATATGGTATTCAACTTCCACCTAACTTACAAAACTTCCACAAATAATTCTTTAACATTTATTCCTGTGGGAACTTCCTTCATATTCAAGGGCATTATATCTCAGCGACTTTCAACACGCGCTGCACTAGCGATTATACATTCATAGTTCCACTTAAAATTTTTTATAATCATTAATTGTTTCAAAACTGTTTTTCTATTTAACCTTCGTGGATTTCATTCATGAACCGAAATGAAGTCAAAACTTGCCAATCACAAACAAATTTAATAGTGAATACGCTTATATACGCCTGTCTGGTCTATCAAATTTTAAGATTAACATCTTAAAAGAAAAGTGTAGTATGAAAATACTATCTTCAAATAAAGTGCGACTAAATGCAAAGTAGTCGAATAGAATCCAATTAGACTGGGGAATGCAAACATCGTTATATAATTCTCTAATTGAGAAAAACTTCTAACAAAAGTACTTGACTTTAATGCATTCAATAATTCATTATTAAAGTTACTCTTTCACAAAAGTGTCTATAATGCAATGTTCATTCATAACTGATGATAAATGTCTGTGTTGCAATCAATACAAATAACGACTAGTATTTCCAAGATCGTCGACGACGTAAGAGATTTTAACGCTCTAAAATCATTTAAATGTTCTTCCTTCTTGACGATGACAGAAAATTGGTCAAAGTAATTAAACTGGGGTAGAATTACTTTAATAAAGTGACACGCTGTCTGAATTTAAATCTGCCATTAAAAATCATTAACTTACAGTCAAATCGTGACTATAAAAATATTAATTACTGAAAATTCTAAATATCAGTCTCAACTGATTCAAAATCATTAACTATGCCCATGACATAACAATGTCTTAATAAATCGTCGAAAAATGCAAAACTCATCAAGGTGTACTGAGAATAAGAATCTCAACAAGAAAATAGGGCAAAAAATACATGAGGATAAAAATATGGGAAAAATGGTTGCTCAAACATCATTAATATACTCAAATACAATAAACGTTCACGACTACCTTATCTGCCGATTGACGTTCCAGAGGAAAATTCCCCAAAGAAGACTGCTGATGGATCCATTTCACCACGTTAAAGTTGAGCTCCATCCTCGAAATAGGAAATAGCACCCTCGGAGAATCGAACTGCTTCCTTCTCCGTGAATCGCTCTGCTCCTCGAAGACGAATAGACATCCTTCCGGCAATAATCTTCTTTGTGAGTCGGGTCCACCCTGACCTCTCTTGAAAAATTCCCTGAAGTTCCAGTAGACAATCGTCATGAAGTTTTGTAGAAATTTCCGAAGAAATTATTCATATTCAGAGTATGAAATTGTTTCTATGGCTGTTCGATGGTATTCAGCCTTTAATTACGAAACATGGGTGTAGATGGTATTCACCGCATGTTCGCTTGTGTGGAATAGCAATTAGCGAAGTTCCATGTCGCTATCTTACTCCGTTGAAGTATGTCCCAATTGCAATAAGCGCCTTAGCCTTCCATCTGCTCTTCGGTTGTAGTGTTAGAAGAACAAACTGCCGTATTTAATTGCTCCATTATACTGTATCGTTGTGTAACCAAGCACTCTGAAGTCTTTCTATTCCACTCGCAGCGTCAGCCGTTGCGTTGATTCTGGCTTCACAAAAGTGCTTCTCTTGTGGCGAGATAATCACTTTTCTCAGTCGTATAAGACTGCTAATATCTTTCGAACTAATCGGTCGAAATTGTTCAGCTTTTCTCTATAACTGCATGTAGCACTGCACAATGCAATTAGCTTATCGGTGACCGCTAACTGTTCGAAGCTAAACTTGTAGAAGCTTTCTAAGGTCCGTTTCAACTTCACCTAGTTTGACTTGGATCCCGTTAATATAGTGGCCTCGCCACGCGTTATAAAGACGATTCTTTTCACTGCTGTTCACTTCGACGTCTCACTATAATGAATGTATAAGAAAAGAACTTTCACAAATATACTTCGATGCTCTGAGAATGAGATCTCAGAATGATCAGAGAACGAAAGAGGCTCCTCTCTTCTGCGCAAGCCCTTTTATTAACTTCACGAGGGGCGTTACCATCCCTTCCAAAGCGTGATACTGCGTCATCGCTAAAAGTTCCAACTTCGTTAATACATGACGGATTTTCAAAATTCAAAAACTGAAAATAAATTTCACCAAAATTCCAAATCAATGCTTTTACTGCAAATGGATTTCCACAATTCTGCATTCCAAAAGTAATAAAAATACCATAGTTTCAGCAATCTCCGTCTTTCTTTAAACTATCGTTGATTGGTTCATGCCTCTCCTCCAATAGCATAGTTTCTTCCTCAGCAGAATTCCTCGTTTCCTGCGACTGCGTCGTAAATCTTGGAACATTCTCCACTAAATGCTGACGTCACTGAGAATCTCATCTCAAGTAGCCTGCTGGCATAACATTTACGTCATCCGTGCTTACGTCATGACTACCCACGTCATAACTATGACAACCATAACTCTCCTTATAATTTCAAATATAACCACCGTGGTCTCTACATAATTCAATTACGGGGGCAGTACCGGTATTCATTTTCAAATAACATGGACCTATACGGTATTGCTTTAGTGGCACCATGTTCTGCATGTGACATACTGAAGAAAAATCATGGCTAGGATCGTTGCTGAAAGTATAGAAGTATCCAGGAATTTGATCAGTGTGTATCGAAGATACAGTTGTTGTTGCTTATTTTAAGGGCTGAGACTTCATGGTCATATATCCCCGTGTATTTGGGCGTGTGTGGAATGAGAGGGAGGTATCACTTGAGAAGAAATTGGGTGGGCTTATCATTTACATGGGTGGGCAAACTTTTAGTGGTCTCACAGAATTAAATAAAATTAAGGGCATTGTGATATGTCTATGAGGTAGGAACATCAAGGTTAACAGCCCTGGTTTTTAAGTCACACAGCCTTAATGCCATGCCGAGCCTAGTGAGGGGATTGCTAACGTCAATAGTTTGTCTCTGAAAGCAACACTATTTACAATTTTGAGGGACTGGAGTACCTTCAGTCATTTCATGGGATTGTAGCTTTGGGTACACGACAATCCAAACTTCTCCAGAACTCTTCAGGAATAGCACAAAGTCCCATAGGTGAGGGAGCAAATGTTAAATCTGATTTGCATTGTAGCTTGTAATTAAAGCACTTAATTCACTGTAAAGGGCTGCAGCTTAACAAATTACATTTAATAAAACACATCAACTAACTTCAGTCAGGAAACCATTTGCCTCCTAGGCTAAGTGGGGTTAGAAAATGGACACTTTAAAGGAGACAATAGCTTCTCTAGGGTGGAGATTAAATGCTTGTTGGGCATTATTACCTAATCTCAGCCTAGCACTGCCCTCCTTGTGGTTTAAAACACTTCCTTTGAGAAATAAAGGCTACATACCCTATATATTGACGTGTAGATTTGCCACGTATGCCAGTAAATCCTCCTGATTACAGCCCTTTATCCAGTCATTATATCTGGATTAGGAATGAGGAATTTATGAATCAATGGATAGGTGTTTGAGGGACTGACATCTCATGGGTATTAAAACCAGAATTATTCGATGAAACGTGTGATATTTGTATTTACCGCTCCAATGCACGAGGAAACCGGAATGCTGTTATGTCCAGTGTGACAAGAACTGCGCAAAAAATTACCGCACAGATGTTGGTTTCCCACATTTCTGCCATTGGTTAAAATGCAAAATTATATTTCTGAGTTGATTTTAATAATTACAAACAATGTTTTCATCGGACAAAATCGACATGCCGCACTCAATGAATACGGGTAGACTACTCTCTCGCGGATACATGGTGAACCGTCGCCGCCATGCGTGCGTGCGTGCGGTGCATCCGGAACCGGCCGATTCAAAACCATGACGAAAAAATTACATGGTAAAGGCCTGATCACAGATTACCTACTACTACAGATAGCCGACAGCCATGCTAATTATTGGTACCTAAGACTTCAGGGCTGTCTGGGCCTGATGTGTCCTTACTGTATTGATATCTATACTGTGACACAAGTCCAATGTACTTTTTGAATATAACTGTCTGTTTCCGGTTGTGACCAATGGATGTCGGTGTTTGTTTCTTCTCCCATCAATTTGGAGTTTAGAACTGTATTCAGTAAACCTTTTTTGCTAATTATTTATGACAGGTTATGAGCCCAGTTAAACGCTTATTGCTGTTAATGTATGGACTTTGTGATGGGAGAATGTCGGTCGTTAAAAGGTGTTTATATGTGCGGCGCACATGTGAACGGCAGTTAAGTGTGCATTCAAGATAGGTTTTGGTGAATTTTGTGGACGATTTTCTATTGTGAGGACTATTTGTACATTTTATTTTCAGTATACATACTAACATGGATGCAGCTACGGGAAGCAGCGAGCGAGTACTTGCAATAGTGAGGTTACAGGACGACAATTGGGAAGCGTGGAGCACCCGAACAAAGGCATTGCTTCAAACAAGGCGTCTGTGGGACGCGGTTCAAGGTTTCCCACGAAAGACCGATACAGGAGAGGTAGAAGATACACCCGTTGAAGAGTACTCCGAGGCCCAACTGGGCAAAGATCAAGACGCGAAAAACTTGCTCAGAGGTTTGGTCACCGACCCTTTCCTAGGTGATTTCAAAGAAGCGGAGACAGCTAAGGAAGCATGGCAGAATCTTCTGACTTCATGTTGCGATACCGGAGTCCTTCAAATTGTGACGATGTTAGAAGAATTGTGTCTTTTTAAGAAAACTAGTGACATTAGCATGCGTACATTTGTTGATAATGTGCTCACTTGGTGTGCACGGTTGGACGATGTAGGTATAAAATTTAGGGATAATGCCAAAGCTGCTTTTATTCTCAGAGGACTGGAAAAGCGGGAGTGCGAAAATTTGATACGTTCATTGGAAAGCAAAGAAGAAAACTCAAGTGTAAAGGTAGTGCGAGCCAAACTATTGTTGGAGGAGAGAAAGAATAAGTTGGACAAACTAAAGATGGAGCGAGAACAGGAGACTTACGCGAGGCTGAAGAAGGAAGAATCTGAGGGCGAAAGCGTGAAGGCAATGGTGGCAGCCATGCGCTTAAATTCCAAGGGGGTCGTCAACAGCAGCAAAAGTGTCAACAAGCCAACAGGTAGTGGTGGATTCATGTGCTACAAGTGCCAAGAACAGGGGCATATTGCGATGTTCTGTGATTTAGTTCATGAAGTAAGAAAGAAAGGTTCAGTTTTGTGTTTTAATTGTGCCAAGATAGGTCATACTTCCCGGAATTGTAGTAATGGACGCAAGGAAAATGTTAAGGTTAAGAATCGTGAGATTATTGCCACGGTAAAGGACGATGAGGCGGCAAACGAATGTGTTCAGGTTAATGCTAGTAGTGTTAAGGTAAAGGCTTATGTGGCAACTGAAAGCAAGGATGATGCATCTGATTGTGTACGCAGGTGGTATGTAGATTCAGGAGCCACTGAGCACCTGACACCTTATAAGGATATTCTGTATGATTACACCCCAAATGTTTCTGGTAGTGTAGACACAGCTGATGGATCCGTAGTTAGTGTATGTGGTATGGGAAGTGTGCTTATGAAGCTATCTGACAAGTGTGGAGGTTCTTTTCTGAAACTGAAAAGAGTGTTGTATGTCCCAGGTCTTCAAGACAATTTAATATCTGTAGGTCAATTTGACAGGAAAGGTGCAGTCGTAACCATTAAAGATAGCAAAGTTGTATTGTCAGATCATGAGGGTATATTCCTTACGGGTGAGGCCGTTGGAAATATGTATGAGGTAAATTGTGATTATTTTATGGTAGAACAAGGGAAAGAATTTGCTTGTAATGACGAGGTGGAGGTAGTGTATGCTAAGATCAACAAAGCTGTAACTAGCGGAATATGGCATCAGCGTTTTGGCCATGCTCTGAACATTCCAGATCGTGATTTTATACCCAAAGAAAAGAATCTTGATTGTGATACTTGTAAACAAGGTAAAATTAAAAGACTTAAATTTAATAAAAGAGATCATGTATCTCAGAAGCCATTAGATGTTGTGTTCTCTGATGTATGCCAGCTAGAGCACCCATCGATTGGAGGTAGCAAATATTTTATTACATTTACTGATGATTGTACCAGATTCTCATATGAAAGGTTTCTTAAGCATAAGAGTGATGCATTTAATGAGTTTCTCAAGGTTAAGGCACTAATGGAGACAGCACAAGGGACAAAGTTGAAATCTTTCCATTCAGACAACGGTGGAGAGTATTTAAGTACAGAGTTTTGTAACTATCTTGAAAAGGAAGGTATTGTTCGTAGGTTAACAATGGCTTACTCTCCCCAACAGAATGGCGTTGCTGAACGCCTCAACCAGCAACTTCTCACCACTAGTAGGTGCATGCTCATTCAGTCAGGCATGCCAGTTCAATTTTGGAGGGAAGCCATCAGCACAGCCTGCTATATAAAGAATAGGTGTGTGTCATCAACTGTAAAGAACATCCCATTTGAACTCTGGACGAGTAGAAAGTTGTCAGACCAGGAATTGCTTATGTTAAAATCATTTGGTTGTAAAGTTTGGATCCATAAACGTAATGTGGAAAAGTTAGTGCCAAGGGCAAATGTTGGTGCAATGCTAGGGTACTCCGATGACTCGAGGGGCTACCGTGTATGGGACATCGAAAAGAAATGTGTCATTAAATCCAGGAATGTAGAATTTGTTGAAGATGTATTTCCGTTTTCTGTAAAAGCCCAGGAAAAACCTGTAACTCAGATAGATTGTGAACCTAGAACAGTTGGAAGAGTGTTTGTCGAGCAGAAAGATTGTGGAGATGACGTGTTTGCACATGAAGTAGCCGAATCAGGAAATGAAAATCTGTAACAAGTGATAGTGATGCCTCTTTGTCAGATTCTGATAACGTAATAGACGCTCCGTTACAGCCTGAACACACAGTGTTACGCAGGTCGAGTAGAGAGAGAAATCTTCCCAGTAAGTGTGTGTGTTGTAATGAAGTCAAGGTCAAATGTCGCATTGTCATGTTGAGGTCAGAATATAACGATCCGGTGTCTTTTCAAGAAGCCACGTCACGAGATGACAAAGATAAATGGTTTGAGGCAATGAACCAAGAGATTGCCCTCTTGGAAAAACATAATGTGTGGACACTTGCAGAAGATTCAGGTGGCAAGACTGTCATAGGCACCAAATGGGTGTATAAAACTAAACGAAACCAAGAAGGTGAAGTACTTAGGTATAGAGCACGTTTAGTAGCTCAAGGTCTCAGTCAGATAAAGGGTACAGATTTCCTGGAATCCTACAGTCCTGTGGTAAAAAGGAAAACTATTAGGGCCCTTATAGCCATAGGAGTAGAGCGTGAATGGGATAATTGTCATTTGGACATTGTATCGGCATACCTTAATAGCAAAATTAAGGAAACTGTATTTGTAAGTCAACCAGAAGGTTTTCGCAGTGTAGAATACCCAGACTATGTGCTAAAACTCAACAAGAGTATTCACGGTTTATGTCAAGCTGGTAAAGATTGGCACAATTGTATCACTGCACAACTTGTCAAGCTTGGCTTGAATCAAAGCAAATATGATCCATGTCTGTATTTTAGCCCAGATCATGACCTGTATGTTGCACTTTATGTTGATGATCTAGGTGTGTGGGGATTACAAGCTTAAATAGATTGGTTTGTAAAAAGATTTAAGTCAAAGTTTGAAGTGCGTAATTTGGGAAATATCTCAGATTTTTTGTCGATTAAAGTCACTCAAGGGTCTAAGAAAAATGTATGTTTAAGTCAAAACATGTACATAAGGACAAATGTTCTTAAATCACTAGAAGAACCCTAGCCAAAAGGTTGTGGTACCCCTTTACCTTCAACTGTACCAAACAATGTCACAGAGGAGTAAAAAAAAAGTTATAGAAAAATTGTAGGTAAAATCCTATACTTATCCAGTACAACTAGACCAGATTTAAGTTTCCCAGTATGTAAGGTTAGCCAGGCTAATTCAAATCCTAAAATGCAAAATTGGAAGGAAGCTCAACACCTCCTTCATTACCTCAAGGAGACCCAAGATTTGCCATTGTGTTATGAAAAATCAGGAGAAAAACTGAAGGTGTTTGATGATGTGCTTATGGAAATGATGTAAGTGGAAGGTCATATGAGGGGTATGTTTTTGTGCTGGCCAAGGGTGCCATTAGTTGGAAAACCACACTCCAAAGACGCATTGTACGATCAACTGTGGCAGCTGAATACGTATCAATGGCGGATGTGGTAGATGAGGTGAAATGGATGTGCAATTTGTTTAAAGAGATAGGACAGTCAACTTCTGTCGACAAGCCCTGTGTTGGTTTTGCTGACAACCAAGGAGCCATTTCACTATCTAAAAACCCAATAGTGTCAGAGAAAACTAAACAACTTCTGTTAGATTTATACTACTTACGAGAGGGTGTGCAAGAGGGTGAGATAGCATTTGAATATGTCAACACAGAATCAAACCTTGCTGATATATTTACCAAGGTGTTACCTAGGATAAAATTACGTAAAATCTACCCTCAATTGGGATTGTTACCATATAAGGATTGATGTACAAATGTTTGTTGTTAGTGTAAGGCTAGTTATGTATTTTTTTACGTTTTTTTGCAATTTGTGAATGGGGGGAAGTGTGAGTTTGCATTCACAAATTCTCATAGTGTGTTTCTTTTGTTTTTGTATTTCTCAGTGTTCTTTTGTTTTTGTATACCACACAAGTCAAATGTACTTTTTGAATATAACTGTCTGTTTCCGGTTGTGACCAATGGATGTCGGTGTTTGTTTCTTCTCCCATCAATTTGGAGTTTAGGACTGTATTTAGTAATCCTTTTTTGCTAATTATTTTATGACATGTACGATGATGATTTTTAATTAATTAATTAATTTAAATAACTTAATAAAAATCCTATCTTCAAGAAGAAGTAAAGACAAGGTATGTTATTTGTTTTATAATAATGTTATGGAATAAATCTGTGCATTATTTGGAAGTTGAATCAATGACTTAATGCTATGGATGTTTTTTGTTGCCGATAAAACAAGTTTGTGCATATAACAATTAGAGAGAGAGAGAGAGAGAGTAAAGCAGCTGTGTGAGATCAGTTTGAAAAAAAAATCATTTGCAAAAGGTGTGTACATATTGTTTATGACTAACGCTAAAATGAATGAATGCTATTTATTTAATGGTAATCCATGAACATTATGGAATATATTTATTCTTTGTTGCAGAATTAAACCGTGTGTATCAACACACAACCAGGAGTAGCAGCTTAACCACTAAGATACGATCCTGATATTGAAAAGGTACGTTATGAAGATATTTTTGTTTGTGTAAAATTACCTTTACTATTCCCAAGTAGGTGTGTTATTGTATGTGAGTGCGTATAATTAACCCTATTGCACCTCTAAACCTTTTTGTGTTTTTATGATGTGCTATAACTGAATGAATAAATGAATGAATTAATTAATTAATTAATGCACATGTTTAATCAATATATAACTATATCTAATAAAGGATTTTACTGCTCTGCTTTTCGGATAATTTCCTAACTGGCTGTCTGCTCGAGCCCCCACCTACAGTTGGAGAACAACACTTGCTACGACTCGTGTTTGTGTGTGCCAGTGTGTGAGTGTTTGCGAGTGTGTAAGAATACACCTGTATTGGCTGTTTTTTGGGAATACCCTATTTACCTATATAAGGTGAGTTAACATTCCATTTATTGTACTTTTTTAATTACGTCTATGCGTCAAGAATTAGTATGGCAACCATTAGCCAAATGTTTTAAAAGTAGAATATGTTCCGGACGAATTTACAATGTTAATTACTGTCTATCCCCTAAAGAATTTGTTGAATCGTGTTTGTCCATTTGTATGAGTGAAAGCAAGCAAGGCTTCACATTACATCACGCCTTAAAAATAAATTTCGAGCTACTATGTGAATTTATGTTGATCAAAAATAATGTTGAAGAGAAACACATGTTCAACCTTCGTACAAAAATGGAGAAATTACTGATATCCGATAATTTAGAAATGTGGTATCAGGAAAAAGTTATTCAAGCGCTTATGACAAAATTTGATAAGTTGCAACCGGGACCCAGTGGCTTGGCTCTGAATAGCATTGCGTATTTGCAAATTAATATTTGTAAATACAATCCGAAATGCGGGAAGGAGCTATATTCCCACACCGAGCTTTATCGCTTCGAAAAGGCAATTATTAATGAATGGAACACTGACGGTCATTGCTTTTTATGGAGTGTAGCTAGTTGCCTGCAACCCTGTGAAAATGATCAAAATGCTGGTTGACCAGGGAAGTACAAAGCTATGTTTGACCATTAACAGCAAACTCTCAATCTGGAGCATGTTTCATTTCCCATGCATGTAGATAACATTTATTTATTTATTTATTTATTTATTTATTTTAGAAAGACAATCCAAATTTCTCCTTCATGGTATATTGCGTTGAGGGATCCAATATTGTGGGTCCCTTGTATGCCATGAAAGAGACAAAACAATATCATATTCACTTATTATTATTGTCTAATGGGGGTAAACGCCATTATTGTTGGGTAAAGAATTTGAGAGTAGATTGGTATGCAGCCAAGTGTCCAATCATAAGTGTGCAAAACACATTTGCGAGCGCTGCCTTCAGTATTTTACAACTGCTGAACTTTTGGAACGACATATGGGAGACTGTGAGGGACAGCCGGCTGTAAATGTTGCACTGCCCGAAGGGCCACTAATTTAAGGCCACTAATAAACAAGATATGGTACTATTTACTGTTTACGCTGATTTTGAGGCCCTCACTGTTCCCATTCAGGGATGTGAACCAAGCCCCCATACAAGCTCAACCTATCCAGTGCAGCAACATGAGCCTTTTGCTGTTGGCTATTTTGTTGTCTGTCACTACGATAAATCCCAATGTAAGTATGTAAGTCACAAAGGTTCGGATTGTGCGCGGTGATTTGTTGATCAAATGGCGGCTTTAGCGGGCAAAATAGAAAACATTTTGGACAACCCTGTACCAATTCAGATGAATGACGTAGGCTACAGCAAAAAGAATATGACCAAGCCACCACCTGCCACATGTGCGATAAGCCTATTTTAGGCGGGGAAAAGTAAGAGACCACTGCCATAGGACAGGGCATTTTAGAGGTGCCGCCCATAGGGAATGCAATTTGAAGTATTCTACACCTCGCTTCCTCCCCGTCTTCTTACACAATTTCTCTCGCTATGACATTCACTTTATTTTAAACACTTTGGTCATGTAGATAAGAGCAAATTCACCATTTTGGCTAAAATCCATGAGAGCTTTACTACTCTTTCATGGAAAAATGAGGGATGAGCATTCGCTTTCTCGACTTATTCAAGTTTATGTCTAGTTCGCTGGATAGCCTTGTGAAAGGGCTAAGCGAGAATGAGTTGAAACATACCCATTCCCACTTTACCAATGCAGAACAATTTAAATTGCGTGTTCGTAAAGGCAAGTTATGAGGTGCTTGAAGAAACGTCTTTGCCCCCTCGAGAGAAATTTCTTTCTCAGTTAACTCAAAGCACCATCACTGAACAAGAATATGACCACGCATGCCATGTTTGGCGAGCGTTTGGCATAGAAACCATGGGACAGTATGCTATGCACACTTAAAATTAGATGTGCTGCTTTTGACAGAAGTATTTGAGACGTTCCGTCAGCTATGTCATACGATATATGGTCTGGGCCCAGCACACTACTACACTAGTCCAGGCTTAAGTTGGGATGCTGCTCTCAAATACACCCAAATCGAGCTTGATTTATTGACGGATCCTGATATGGTAGATAGATAGGTAGGTAGATAGATAGATAGTTTTATTTTGTCTGGCAAGTTTAGGGCCATTGGGCCCTCTCTTCCATCTAACCAGATTTTACAATTAATACATTATTACATTATATGCAGAACTTAACAATATGACATTTTTATGAAGCCATAGAAGATGTTTGCTATTTGTATGTGGTATGTAATAAGAGCGCTCAGGTGTTGAGATAATGAACTAGGTGTTTGTGTGTGCATATCTGTGGAGTCCATAAGCCTCCGTGGCTTAGGCGGCAGCACGCCGGCCTCTCACCGCTGGATCCGTGGTTCAAATCCCGGTCACTCCATGTGAGATCTGTGCTGGACAAAACGGAGGCAGACAGGTTTTTCTCCGGGCACTCCGGTTTTCCCTGTCAAAATTTCATTCCAGCAACACTCTCCACTATCATTTCATTTCATCTGTCATTCATTTAATCATTGCCCCAGAGGAGTGCGTCAGGCCTCGGCAGCCGGCACATTTCATATCCTCGCCGCTAGATGGGGGCTTCATTCATTCCATTCCTGACCCGGTCGGAGACTGGAAGCAGGCTGTGGATTTTCATTTTCATCTGTGGAGTCCATAGGAGAGGATACAACACTAGGTAGAGTGGCATATCTTTAGAAGGCAGAGAGAAAGGTATTAAAAGACAAAGGAAGTAAGTGGATAGTTGTTTATGAAGTTAAAAAAAGGATTGGATCTTAAATGAAGTAATGAGGTCTTGTATTAAAAACTGGAAGTGATTATAAATTGTATGAAGGTGTCTAGACTGCATGATTATAATAATGCCATAAATCTTCTAACTAAGAAGAGCAAGGTACTTAGAATACTCAATAGGTAAGCCATTCCGGGGTATGCGCTGTCGTTGGTCAGCGCTCCGTGACGCAGTCAGGCAGGCAGAACGGTCTCGATCGTTGAGTTACCCACAGAAATATGAATACTGTTTCACTCTTATTTTACTTCTGTCCGCATTAAAGGACAGCACCGATGGACTGTATTGTATTTTAAATATTTTGCTTTCGATAGAAATACATTGAATAACAATCAGGCAGATAAAGTGGCAATAAACTACGTTATATTTGCTGCCAGCCTTGCAGTAAACTTAAATTATGCATGTTCAATATGTAACGCACTGGCCGCCTACGGCTGTCAGCTTGGGAGTCCTACACCAGGGCTCTACGGAAGCCACACATCATTATCATTTTAACTAAACAATATTATTATAATACTATAAATGCGCTTCTTTTACCCTTTCAATATGTACACCTCAACAAAAGTTAATCAGAGATATTCCGTACCCTTGTGTTTCGTATTTTTTTTTTTCATAGACCTCCTGGTGAAGCGGCTAGCATTCTTAGCTGTCACTCTGGAGGTCCGGGTTCGATTCCCAGCTCTGACAAGGAATTTAATTCATGTATGTGGGCTGCAATGGGGTACACTGAGCCTCGTGAGGCAAAACTGTGAAGAGGAGGGATCTGCTCCCACCTCAGCCATATCGGAAATGGTTTTCCGTGGTTTCTCACGTCTACTTCAGGCCGCGGCCACCTCCTTCCCAATCCTCACCTGAATTACAAATATACGGACTATATCAGACACCACAATAAAATAGATTATCAGACAAATTCTGCAAACACCTTAGTACACGGGGCTAAATGACCACGATGTCCAAGCCTTTCAAATGAATCAATTGTAGGCCTAATTGTCCATGTAACTGTACCAATTTTGTGTATTGAAAAGTCTGACCTAAATCATTTCTTTTATCATGTAACTTACTGTTTTACCGTATGTCATGTAATTATCTTAATTGTTGGACTGTGAATAATGTTTAAATTTTCCATGCTTCTCGTACAAACAGTACTGGGCTAATATTTATGCAATCAATTCGTTTCATTCCAAACTTTTACTAAACAGACGTTAATCAAAAAAGACTAACAACTTACGTTATAACGTGGCTGAACGTCTAAACCTTCAGTCCTGAAGATGACGTCATCCAGAACAGGTTCTTCCGTGATGCATTTTTCTTCATTATCTCCAACTTCGACGTTTTGTTCAAGTGCCTTATGCGAATAAAAGTCCTAGTTCGCAAATAGAAGGCAATAATTTTCCTGTTGATTTCAGGGAATTTAGTCTGTATGATAGATGTTAAGGTTTCCATCACCGTGTTGGACTTAGAATATTGTTGCCCGTGGAAGGAAGCGAAAATTAATTCAAACTGCGTTATTGCAATCATCCATTCTGGTGTTGGAGAAATGATAGTGATCCAGTCGTGTTCAGCAGTTAGCTTTACAACAATAGGACATGTTTCAGCTACATTTCCTAAAGAACTGTCAATGTTTTTGCATTTGAAAGCAATAAAACCTGCGATGTATTTTAAGGCATCGTGAGTCACATCCTCATTGCGACATGTTGAATTGCCATGGTCGAGGTTGATATCTTGAAGCAACTGTTCTTCACTTCCATCGCCTGAATACTCACGAAGTACATGGGATGTGGTGCCTATCACTGAGATGCACAGTTCACTTGAGAGGAACTTCTCGAATTCTTCTGTTGTTTCTTCTACTATGCAGTCAGAAGAGCAACCAGTTTGACTTGCATCCTCAGCAACAGAGACACCACCGGGAAAAGGTATCTCGTTCGCATTCCCTGTTAATATTAGGTCTAGGAGGCGCATTCGGTTCTTTACTTCGAAAGGTGTAGGGTTGTTATAGAATACACCAAGGCTGCGAAGACGAGAAAAGAAATTTTCGAGGCAATCTTGGTTTAGTCTGGAGGTCAAAATATAGGTCACACCAATGCTTTTGAGATCTAGAAAAAGTCCAAAAAGAGAGTTTATTGATATTAAGAACCCTTTCTGAAATGGGAGAAGGCCGCTTCTCTTCCCTAGACGCATGCCTGAACAAATGTCTAGGAACCTTCTTAAGGTGTTCTCCTGGCTTATGTGATTCAGTCCATAACCACTTCTAAGGGGAGCCTTCTCATCCTTGGGGAATCTAGAATTTAGTACATCAAATACATCGTTAATTAATTCAATAATAATTCCTTCCTGATCTTGGTTTAGAATGTACTTCACAGCTTGGGCAGTGCGCCGCGAAAAGAGCTGTGCAGCCATTTTTACATTTTGTCGAGCACGTCCACTAACAGTCAGGTGGGCTTGAGAAATATGGTGTGTGATTGTTAGATCACCTCTGATGTTCCAGGAGATCTTCTATCAATTTTTTCGTGACAGTTGTTCCGTCGGGTAGAGTAATTCCTTCATCTAGGAAGTGATTTCGAAGAAGTTTTAGGAAGTGAGGGACGTCACAAAAAAAACACACTTTCCTATTACTGTCTACTGGGTTGTAGAAATACGTCTTGCTAGAGGATACCCCCAGTTCTTTCCACACCTTCCCATTTTTACCCCCCCCCCCATATCACAAGTGACAGCCACAACACGCACTCCAGCTCCTTCTACCTCCCGGTTTATGGATTGTAACAGTGTGCTTGTCATCGTGACATCAAAGTCATAGTACACAGGTTGTTTCCATGGCGAAAATAAGCTGCGAATCATCGCCACCTGAACGTTCTTATGAGGCCCAAGTATCACATCATCAGACGAATCGTAACTCACGCGACCGTCGATGTTCATTTCATCGAAACTTAGAACAGCCAGTGCTTCGAAAGGTTTGAAAGTTTCTGACCTAGCTTTAATTAAACTAAGAACTTCGGTTAAAATGCCCGGTCTATATTTGAACTGTCATGCCCATTTTTGGAGAGTTGAGCGGCAAGGCAATTGGTACTTCCTTTTCCTCAAGTACGCATACGCCTTGGGAGAAAGAGCTCTTAAAGTGAGAGCATTCGCGATGTCTCTAGGACCCCATCTAACGCGTTTTTTTAATTCTCAGTAAACAGCGAATTTGGCCAGATGTAAAGCATTGCAACAAAATACCTTTTACTTCTTTGTCTATCACTTGCTTTATGCTCCAATGTGATCTTCTGTAGGATACCACATGCCCTTTAAGTTTAACTTTCTTGAAAGCAGCATTCTTCCGCACAAGGATAGCATTCTTCACCAGGGCAGCATTTTTCCTCTTTAAGAACTCTATTTCTTTCAATAATTCTTTAATTTCTTGCTCTTTCATTAATAGGACAGGGTCGGTGATTACGTCTGTGTTGGTGTCCTTATCGAGTTTTCTTTTCTTTGGGGATGACGAATACAATGTTGTTAGAACCCTCTTCCGCACTGATCTTGTGTCACAGCGGAGTTCCCGATCTGTTACAACCTATAGAGAGAAAGAACTTTAGAACAACAGTTCATGCAAGATATATACTCATGAATTGACAACTTTCATCAATAACGCTCTTATTTAAAGGTGATTTTCTTCAATGCTCTAACGCTAACGCTAGTTACATCTGAAAGTTCATTACAACAGATCCGCACCTAATATACTGTATTTCCCCGTCCCTACAGAACAATAGGGTAAAGGAATGTCAAGACACTACTCCTACTGCACAAACGTGAAGTTGCACTACCACTTTAACTTCAATTCGTAGATTAATTATAAAAAGTAATACCATTTTAAAACTCTCAAACGTGCCCAATGATGTAGGCCTAATAAAAAAAGGAAAATATAGAAGTACGGTAACGGTAAAGACTGCAAAGAAGACTGTGTTTAGCATCAATAATAAATTATATCGAACCTTATCTCCTATATTGCTGGCCCCTGCTACAGGACATTCAATTTTATCTCCATGCCAGTTGGGTACTTTTTGAGATGGAACAGCGTCTGATTTCAGTATCTTCCTTAAGGGCAGACCCAATAATTCATTTTTTCAAATCCCGCTCGTAGTCCTCGGGAAGGAAATGTACTGAACATATTCGTGCATTGAGCACATTTATGAAGTCCGCTCGCTTGCAACGCGATACCCACTTACGTTGAAATTCCAGGTTTTGGGGGGAAACGATGGTAAACTACGTTTTGAGTCTTGTAAGCAATATTATTGCATTGTGCAACGGCACAATTAGATTTATTTGTACTCATTTCACCTTAAACGCAAGTAAAACAATACGGAAATTAAATAAAGTATGACCTGGTACCTTAACTTCTCCACTAAATACGTTTCGTACACTATAAACAATAACAATACCGCTCATAAACAGACAATGATTACACAGGGACTGCCACGCGCGGAGACTAGATGCCTGCCCAGTGACGTAGGTGCTCCCTGGCTGGCTGTATGGCGGGAAGCCGGAATACACCTACCTGTGTAAGAAGAGTACTTATAATAAAAAAAAAACTATAAAATCATATCATTACACTGCAGTAATACATATATTATGTATCATAATATTACTACTGAACCGTAAGTAATATTCTCAGTAAATGCTTGTATATTACAGTGAATATCAGAACTACTTCCCAAACTGATTGTATCCGCGTTGGTATATATTTTTACCCTACACCCTGATATCATAGAGACCTCGTGTTTATCTTGTTTTGAACTAAAGTATATTACTCTAATACATTTGTATTTGAGTTGGTGCCCAACGGGATTTCCCTATTTTATATTCTGCTTGCTGGGGGGACTCTTCAGGTATGGTTGCAGAGAAAGCTACTTAGGAAAACATTACAACAATGGTACTTAAATCTAACAGGAATACATTTCAGATCCGATCACAATACATATAAAGGCAGGTAAGCATGGCGTAGGAAAAAAAATATTGTAATTAGTTAATTATTGCTAAAGTAAGGAAATAATAGGGAAACACAAACACTAATAAAACAGAACCTAATGATGATGTGATGATGATGATGATGATGATGATGATGATGATAAGCATCATGGATGTGTTAATACTATAGCCTAATATTGATTTTGCAATGCGCATTTGAAAGGATATAAGAAAACATTTAGGTAACTAAACAGAAAATAAATCAAATGTAAATTAGAAACACGAATATAACTCAGCATAAGGATTCAAGTATTTGACGTGTTGAGTTCAGCTTTTATTTCTTTTGCGATATGTAAAGCTGGCATAGCTGCCTGAAGCTGGACGGGGTTGCTCCTCTGACAGAGCGCGGCAGGTTGTTCCACAGTCGTGCAGTAGAAACTACGAAGGTGTTAGTGTAGCGTACCGTGCGGTGTATAGGTATGAGCATGAGTGAATCATTTTTTGACCGTGTACCAAGACTAGTTCGTGTGAGAGGCAGTGAAACTGAGAATGCAGGTAAGCTGGAGAGGATCTTAAGAGTATTTGTTGGAAAAGACATAAAGAATGAAGATCGCGGCTTTGATTTAGTCGTAACCAGCTGAGTTATTCGTACGCAGGGGTGACATGGTCGTAATACCGTAAGTACTGATGATGGAGGGTTCGTATCGCTGAATCAGCGACATGCCAAGGCAAATAATCATTACATGCCTGATTATTGTCCCGAAGAACCGGAATCTTACTTGATGAATTTCGATGTAAACAATTTATATGGTTTCGCCATGAGCCGACCGCTACCGTACAAAAACTTTGTCTGGCTGTCTGAGGATGAAATTAAAGATTTTAATGTGCATAGCGCCAGCGAGCAACAGGACGTAGGATATGTTCTTGACGTTGACTTAGCTTATTCCCCCGATCTCAGACAGCGATCTGGAGATTTCCCCTTTTGCATTGAGAAAATGGTGCTGCCCGATAGTAAAGGCAATCATAAAAAAATGATGGGCACCTTGTATGACAAAAATCACTATATGTTGCATATTGACATGCTGGTAGAATGTTTAGCCCAGGGCTTAACCCTAAAAAAATCCATAGAGGTATCTATTTCTGTCAGAAACGGTGGTTGAAACCGTACATGGATTTAAATACCAGTCACAGACAAAATGCCACTCAGCCATTTCAAATATTTTTTTAAAACTAATGAATAATTGTATTTATGGCAAAGGTTTGGAAAATGTACGTCAGTATAGGGACATTAAATTGATCAACACATGGCATGGCGGATGGGGGGCTCAAAAATACATTTCAAAACCAAATTTCAAATCTTTGAACGTTATTGATCATGATCTAGTCACTATTGAGCTTGCTAAAAAAAAGTGGTCATGAATAAACCCATCTATTTAGGTCAAGTTATGTTAGATTTTTCTAAATTGCATATGTATAAATTTCACTATGGTTTTGCAATGCAGCGATTTGGTACCATTTCCTTGTTATATACAGACTCGGCTAGTTTCATTTACCATATCCGTGACTGTGATCCATATGTCGTTATCAAAGAAAACCCAAAATGGTTTGACACGTTCTCGTTTAGTGAGAAGAACGTGTTCGATATCCCCCGTCTGAACAAAAAAGAAATTGGTTTAATGAACCTACTACGGTGTCGTAGCAGGCGGAGAGGTGATACTCCGACGTGGCGCGTCCCAGGTGGCTTGCTGGTGGATTTGAGCAAAATAAAATAGCTCTCGCGGACCAAACACACAACAACCTCTACGGTTAACAACCGCAGTTGTAACTCGGAGCTTGCTCCATACAAGGTTGACTACCTTTGAAAGTCAAACATGGAAGGAAATCTTTTAAGGAATAATCTACCTAGACTGCATTCGGATACGGTAGGCAGTCACCTGAAGTAGTACCTCTGCTAAAGAATTAGGCTATTTGTCACTTGTAAGACCTATTCTGGAATATGCCTCGGCAGTTTGGGATCCATATCAAGTAGGGCTCATCAATGAGTTGGAAATGGTACAAAGGAAGGCCGCTAGATTTGTGCTCAGTGACTTTAATCCCAGGAGCAGTGTGAGCCGTATGTTAAAGAAACTTGGGTGGGAATCACTGGAGGCTAGGAGGATGAAATCTAGACTCTGCGCTATGTACAACATGTATACAAATCAACCAGCATGGGGTGAGCTTAGCAAACGATTGGGAAAGCCCATTTACATGAGTAGGAGCGATCATCCTTTGAAAGTTAAGGGCCGACCACAGCGAACAAATTATGGTAAATATTCTTTTGTAAACCGTGCCATTGATAACTGGAACTCTCTACCTGCTGCAGTCTTAGAGCCTTTTCCCAAACATATAGGTGTGTTTAAGAAAAGACTGACTATTTGTGTAAATACTCCAGTTTAATTGTTGTATAATTGTTATTGAATTGTTATGTATAATTATTTATTTGTTATGTATATTCAATTTGCCACCGGGGGACACACCCCCCATTGCAAATAAATGAATGAATGAATGAATGAATGAAAGATACCCTAGATGAGTCGGAGCATCTAAAAATACCCCCGACAGATAGAAAACCCAAATTTAGACTGAAGATAGGACAGATAAACTATATAGCAACACACAATATAAATTCCATCATACAGCCAGGAAAACTCAAAATTTTGACAGACGAAATGGATCGCAAAGGGATTCTAATAACCGGGCTTCAAGAAATGAGAAACACCGATCAGGAACCAATAGAATCAAAAGGGTATAGAATTTACAAGGGAATACCAGGGAAAAGAGTAATGAAGCAATGTCCACAATTCGGAACAGGATTTGTAGTCAATCTCAAAATAATTGAATCCATCATAGAATTTAAAGCATTATCCCCTAGGCTCTCGACGCTAACTCTAAAAGCTGCAAATAGAACATATACCATTCTAAATGCCCATGCCCCAACTAATGATAAAAATAATAAGAAAGAACACAAAGATGATGTGGAGGGATTTTGGGAGATTTTAGATCGGACAGCAACAAACATAAATAAAAGTCACACCAAAATTTTAATTGGAGACTTTAATTCCCAGTTAGGAAAGGAAAAAAGATATAGAGACATAATAGGAAAATGGCCAGCTCAAAGAAGAACAAACAGGAATGGCATAAGACTGGTGGAATTTTGCAGGAACCATGATATGATCTCCAAATCAACTCACTTCAAGAGAAGACCAAATAAACTCAAAACTTGGAAACATCCAGATTGGAAAAAATGTGAATGGCAACTAGATCATGTTTGTATGGATAAGAACTATCACAGGGAGGTCTACAATGTGAAAGTTCTGAGAGGAACAGATACTGAATCGGATCATTACATGATAAAGATTAAAATTAAATTTACCCCGTTGACAAATAAAAAAACTCGCCTAAAAGAAGAGAACATACGACCCGCATAAACTAATAAATAACAAGGGATACAAAGAACGAACTAGATATATTAAAATAACAGATGATCTAGAGGAAATAGTTCCCGAATTGAAACAAATAGCTGAACAAGTAGCCCCAATAAATCAAAGGAAGAAACACCAATGGTGGAACGATGAGTGTGATAATACAGTGGAAGATAGACATCAAGCCTGGTTACGGTATCAGAGTAAAAAAACAGATGAATCACGCTTGGATCTCATAAAACAAAGGAAGATAACTCAAAAAATAATACGAGGGGTTAAACGGCTATACCAAAAGGATATACTTCTGATGATCGAAACAAATAGCGCGAAAACAAACTCAAGAGATTACTATAAAATTTTTAGCAAACAACTACAAAGATATGAACCTCCAACATTAATGTTAAAAGACAAAAATGGCGAGTTAGCTCATAGTAATAAAAGAAATACAGAAATTTTAGCAGAAACATTCAACAAGTTGCTAAATTGCGAAGATCCACCAGAACTGCTTCAAATAAATACAGACACCACTATTAAAACACCATCAGAAAACATAAATCCATCCACAATCCAAGAAGTCTACAAAGCGCTGAGAGAGCTCAAAAACTACAAAGCGACTGGAGAAGATCAAACATTTGCAGAATTGTGGAAATATGCAGCAGAACCAGTAAAGATTTCAATACACCAATGCATAGCGAACATTTGGATCAAAGAAGAACTGCCAGACCATTGGACTACAGCTATAATTCATCCATTACACAAGAAAGGAGAAAAATCAAATCCTGACAACAATCGAGGAATTTCCCTTTTGGATATCACATATAAAATCATGTCACGAATTCTATATAATCGTTGTAAAGATCAATTAGAACTGGAAATAGGAGAATATCAAAGTGGATTTCGGCCATGGCGAAGCTGCCCTGAACAGATAATCACCTTAAAATTAGTAATGGACTACTACAAACGTAGACAAAAACAGCAAGTCATAACTTTCGTAGACTTCAAAAAAGCTTATGATTGTATACATAGATCTTCATTGCTGAAAATACTAAGGAATTTCGGACTTCATCCCAAATTAATAAAAATTATAAAACTAACTCTAACAAACACCAAATCTAAAGTAAAATTCAGAGGAGAAATATCTGAACCGTTTACGATTAAAACAGGATTAAGACAAGGAGATGGTTTATCGCCTCTACCTTTCAATTGTGCTTTGGAATATGTAATGAGGGAATGGTACAGGGAAAATCCTAGGAACATAAGAATTGGAACCAAGCAAGATCAAATAGACTTAAATTGCTTGGGATTCGCAGATGATTTAGCGTTACTGGCTAATAATATTCAAGAGGCTAGAAATCAAATAATAAGCCTACAAAATATAGCATAAAAATTGGACTTCAGATATCATTTGAAAAGACAGAGATAATGGCAACAAATCCACTTGTAATCAATCACATAACAATAAATAACAAGAAAGTTAAAATAGTGAAGCAATTTAAATACTTAGGAGAAATTATAACTTACAACTTGGATGAGAAACCTGCATGGCAAGAAAGAACTAATAAAATGATAAAAGCCCAAAAATTAACATGGTCTACATATAAAAGAAAATGTCTATCAATCGCAACAAAATTAAAACATTACAAGATGGTGGTTCAACCAGAGGTGACCTATGGAAGTAAAACACTTTTTAAAGTTACAAAGAAAAACAGAATCGACAAAATTTTAAAAGTAGAAAGAAGAATAGCTACAACATGCATAAATAAAAAATATCAGAAAGATGGACAGTGGCGGATAGTACCAAATGAAGTGGTATACAGAGAACTGGAGCCCATCACTGATACTATTCGGAAGAAATGGTTTTCTTTCTTTGGTCACATCATGAGGACACCAGACACCAGGTTATCTAGAAAAATTGTAGTGAAACTTTGGAATATGAAACAACAAGTAGGATGGATTAAGGAAATTAGAGAAGATATGAAAGAATTGGAAATAACCTTGGATGACTTGCAAAACAAAACAACAAAATTAAAAAACTGAGAGATATAAAAATAAGATTTCAGGCTAAAATAGACAAACGTAATACAGTAAAAAGGGTATTTACAGATGAGGAACGCCTGAGAAGATCAGAGCGAATGAAGAGCTACTGGGCGACTCGGAAAGGAAACTTACTGAAGAAGAGGACCAAGAAATGATTGACTGAAGTGGTCCAATGAGGCCGTAAAAGCAGAAGAAGAAGAAGAAAGATTAGTGTTCAGACTCCATGATGTTAGAGTTTGTTGGCCTTGTTCCGAAAATGTATAGTTTTCGGCAGCCAGATCGATGTGAATCTATGCGAGCCAAACTAATTAGTCAACACGTGGTTAAACGCCTCTGTGTGGATGATTATTTACACGTCCTTCAGACCCACACAGACATGTAAGATAGTCAGTTTAGGATTCTGTCGAAAAACCATTAAGTATTTTAATGAAACAGCGAAAACAAACACTCGCCTTGTTGGATGATAAAAGACAGTGGTGTCAGAATATAATGACAAGCCTTCCCTTCGGTTACAACCAGTAATGGTTGTTGCTATTGTTGTTGTACCACACGGCTAGTGTTTGGTTTGGTTGCTATAACGTGTGTGATGCCATGTCGAGCATTGGAATAAAAATAAAAAATTGTAGTGATTCATATAATTTTTGTGGATGAAAGCAAGGATGTGTGAATGCGTGTAATTGTATATAAACTGTATGTCTTATGCTATTTGCCTGTCAACACATAAAGAGAGCCATGCATCAAAGTTTGCATAGCTCACTGTGCACAGGCTAGATTAAAACATGTTGGCTTTTTTAGGTAGTGGCTTAATAGGCCTCATGTTTCAGCAAAGTGACCACCCACTCTCAGTTGACATGCGGCTTAATAGGTCTCACTAGGTTGTGGCTTAATAGTCCTAATGTTTCAGCAAAATGACCACCCACCCTCAGTAGGCATGTGGCTTAATAGGCCTCACTAGGTTGTGGCTTAATAGGCCACATGTTTCAGCAAAGTGACCACCCACCCTCACTAGACATGCGGCTTAATAGACCTCACTAGGTTGTGGCTTAATAGGCCTCATGTTTCATCAAAGTGACCACCCAACCTCAGTAGGCATGCGGCTTAATAGGCCTCTCGAGGTTGTGGCTTAATAGGCCTCATGCAAAAACAAAAATAATAATCTACTGTTTTTAATGTGGTCAATCTCACTTTATGACTAGTGTTAAGAGTGGTGGTATATTTGAAAACAATACCACTCAAATATCTGAACAAAAATTGTTTTTTTTAAACGTAATGCATGTTATCCTTGTAGCTTACAGCTAAAAAAAGTCAACAGACAGATGGTTATTTATTAGAGTTTTGTTTATTTTTTATTTTATTTTTGCTATTGACTTAGGGGGCAGACAGTGTATACATTAACAGTTTTTTTATTTACTTAGTAAAAACGTTAAACTACTACTTTTCAGATTCAATGATGAACCATGATGAAGATTATTTTATCGTCACTAAACACACTACGTTTAATGAATATGCAACTATGGTAAATTATAATCCGCAACGTGTGGCATATCCTTTGGAATATAGAAACACGAAAGTACGCACTGATACCACTTTTTATAACAACATTATGGATGATGACATGTTTTATGATCCAGGCCATCAGATTTTTGGTGTACACTATGTACAAAACCCTGTTTAATGTCTATTTTCCACTAACGTCAAATACGTATGTTTTGTTTCCACTTTTTTAAATTCCCTGCTGAGGAAGGAACCACTTCATATCGCCAACAAGCATTTCGTCAACTTTATTTTACTTTACCTATGAATCAATATTTACCACATAGAATACGGTCTGTTAGAAACAAACAACTACATATGATGCTTATATTTGTTTTTGTTTGATTCGTTTTTTTAGGAACATACTTTACGTTGAATAGACATTTGGCTAATTTCTTCTTTTAGTTTATGGTGTATTCACAGTGCGAATTTGCACGCCGACAGGGGAATCGTATACGACTCATTCAACAAGGGGATTATATACTAATATCTATTGAAAACAGAAGCATACATTTACCTCCAAGCGATCTTGAAAATGATTCTCACTTAATCTTCATAAAACATTTCCTATTAAATAATTTTAAAATTTATGTTTTGGCTGAAAACGATGAAAATGAATGTCAACTTTTATAAGTAGGCTACACAGTGTGGGACAATCATTTGTTTGTTCTACATGCGTTGAACCGAAAGGTAATACAGTGGTCATGTGAACATTGTCCACACGCCTACGTTTTGGTTAATCTGTCAAAGAAACTGTTGCCACAAATTCTTGAACCACCCATATAACAGATAATATGAATCATAACATGTTAATAATAATAATAATAATAATAATAATAACTTTGCAATTTTGTTATTTATCTTTTTAGAAAAAAAATGTGTGAAGCCCTTTGCTCAGAAGTTCAACATGATACAACATAAACAAGTCTTAGTTGTACCCATACAAAAAACAGGCCTAGCTGGTAATCAACCTTTAAACCAAAATCTTATTTTAGATTTTATAGATGTGAGAGACCCACTATTTTTAATTAAAATGATGGTGATTTGATACCATTTACATATTTGCCAGATTTTGAAAATACGTTCCGCCAGTGGCAATGGTTAGTGTTTTGTGCCACTTCATTAGCAGATGTGCAAGTGATTCAACCCTGTCCCTATAAATACGTTTTAATTGATTTATCTAATGATGCTCTAGCACGTTATTGATGTAATTCAACAACCCCCTCTACCCTATGGTAGGAATCAACTACTTTTTCTTTAATAAAAAAAATATAACAAGGTCTTGGTTTATTTATAGCTTTAAAAATAGTTTTAAACTGATGGCTTTGGTTTATTTTTTCTTTCTTTTAGAAAACATGGGCAGGTATCATAATATGAATCATCATATCGCAGACAGCCTAGTTTATATTCAGCAAAGACAGTTGTTTCTTCTTCCAGTGTTAAAAACTACTTGTTTTGACGGACGTGGTCCGTGGCAAGAAATTCATCAAGCACTATTAATGGACGTCGTACGCAGAAAAACACATATTTTTCTTATCGATGATGATTGTCATTTACAACAGTAAACCTATTTACGTCATGTGGACCATGAAACACAAAAAAATTGGCTGTTGATGTTGGTTCAACAGTTATCGCGTACCTCTTACAAACATTATTATATTTTTGTCAATTTATCCAATACTATCTACAACTTGAGGCATTAAACGCTCAGGCTTAAAAAACACGCTTTAATGTATTGACAATGTTGTTGTTGTTGTTGTTATATAAGAATGAGAGTGTTAAAAAAATTAACACTCTTTTCTTTCCTTATAGCGAAGCATGGACGCCTTGAACGCCATTGGCCAAGATTGCGGCTTTGCACGCAAGAAAATGAGTGAATTGCCTACACAAACACCCTTTCGCATACATAAAATTCAAAAATTAAAAACCAAATTTGGTGAACGAGCTCTTTGCATTTGTCAAGACTTTGAGACATTTCTTCCCACACGATTTAATAACATACCTGGTAATGTCATGGAAGATGTCAATTCGAGTATTCACCATGTGTATTTAATCTATGAGTGTGAAAAAAATCGCTGCATAATTCGTTTTGTAAAACTAGAAAACGAATAATCATTGTACGCTAGCCATGACTTTGTTTATTGATGCCTTACTATAACAAAAATATTTTTTGGTGCTCAACCGTTTGACGTTTATTAATTGTTGCTCATGTTTTATAATGGTAAATAATAATATTTTTTTGAACTTTTTAAATGTTTGTTTTAGCCTTAAGCTATGTCAATACAATGATGGCTATAATGGCAATAGGTAAATGGTAACTTTTTGTAAGTTCTCTCCTTAATGAGAGATTTTTTTTAGCCTTTGGCTACGTGAATAGAAACATGCCTATAATGCATGTTTATTTTAACTTTTTATGTTTGTTTTTAACCTTAAGCTATGTCAATACAATGACGTCTATAATGGTTATAGGAAATGCTAATTTTTTGTAAGTTCACTCTCTAATGAGAGAATTATTTTAGCCTTTAGGGCTACGTGAATAGAAACATGCCTATGATGCATCCGTTTTACTTTCTTTTCATGTACTGTACATGTATAGTTTTTTAAAATAAGTTTAAATGACATGCGCTTAAGGGTAGCTTGTTGATTTAGCACACGCACTCATGCAATGCAACCACAAGTAAAAAAACAGGAAAAAAAAGAGCCAAACTTAAAAAAGAAAACAAATCAACACTATTTACTAATTATATAATTTAAAGTTAACGTCACAGTGTCTTAAATGGTCACGTAGTTTTGTACAAACCAAATCAAAATGACATGTTTTATTACATAATAGTGGTGTATTCTTGGAATACACGGTACGAGAGAATATAATTTTTAATGCTTTTGCATGTTCATTCCTTCCTTTTCATCAAACACCAACAGTGATTTTCTATTTTCTCTTTGGTGATCATGTCGCTTATATCTTTTGTGAGTCTGTTCTAGATATATATCTTCCATGACCCACCTAGCGTCATCTAGCAGCGAATCTCTGAAGCTCCTCAATTCTTCCTGGTGCAAGAGGATTTACTTATCCATCTGGCCACCAGATTTTGCTACCATCGCCAGCTATCTTCTCCGTGAGCAAGAGAACTTCGTCTACCTTTTCACTCACCATGCTGCTCTGGTATCGCCTGTTATCAACTCTTTGAAGACCATCTCCTCAAGAGAATTTAATTTCTTATGTTGGTTATGCTGATATGTATACCTTTTGTTTCCTACCCCCACTCTTTTCCTTTTCTTGGACCGTCCACGCTTTGCTGAGCAGGTCTCACTTGTAAATCGGCAGTTGACTCGATCAGTCAGGGCTCAACTAGAGCCAGTCTCCTCAAACCAAGAGGCACTCTCTACGTTATACGCCATGTTGGCACATTAAGTATCTGTGAAAGGGAACTTCACCTTCGCCATGCAACGAAGATAAGTACCTACTTCAAGTTTTAACTTCATCTTCATCGGTTTTAACTCCTACATGCTTTTAACGATATTTTATAGACAGCGTGAGATTACTTATTTGGGGCAGAAATCATTCTTCGCGGGATTTGCCATGTTGAGTTTTTGTCTGTCTAAGCCAACCTTAATAGAAGGTAGCTTTTCTTAAGCTAATTAATGAGAAATCTTCTCACCACGTGGGATATTATCTAATACCCGCTGTCTATAAATTACCAAGCTAGTTCCTCCGCTGGATTAACTTTGGCCCCATTCTTCTATTAGGACTGTTCTGGAACCTTCCAGATTCTGCACTCTATTTACAAGTCTTGCCGTCATGTATTTTTCACTCACTTGTGGGAATACTATTTAAAATGAGGAATCTTCCTGATAAATTACTGCAATAGCGAATTTTCTTCCACCGTTGGAATGTTCTATGGCTCATTTAATTGTAATTCACAACCTTCTCAAGAAATAGACTCTCGCCTACCTAGTGCAACCAGTTATTTTCATCATTGCAATAACTTTCTTTCCCATAAACTTTCGTGTTTCTACAGTGAACTTTTCATCTATTTAACAGACTATAGTGAAAACTAGTGCTTGTTCAACTTTTCTACCGCGTCGCGATCGTCCGTTTACATTAAATAAGGCCATGAACATTTATCCTCAATCCCAATTGATCTTTCCTAAACCTTTTACTAACAAACCATATTAATAAAATTATAACTCTGGATCATTTCCAATAAGGTGTCACTCTAACGAAGTGCCCTTCCATCTTGTTTGTTTATCATTAATTAATTTCTGCATAACTACGTGTTTTATACACGGTTCAAACTTACATTGTTTCTACCTTATAATCAGGGAAAGCAATTCATTCAACTCTTGAGTGAGTTATTTCTAGGTCTCACGAAATGGAAACTGCCCCATTTGGCTCGTGATTCCTACTTAAACATAGGAGGTCGAGAACCTTCCTTTTGATTCTCTCTTCAGGTTTCACAGTAAGTGACCTGCCCTTATTTGTATAATAACCAAAAGTAATTCAGCTTAAATATAAGAAGTTGTAGGAACTTCTATCTTATTCTTCATGTTTTTCTTATTGTTATTTTCGAAGTTGTCACTCTTTCTAGAATATTCTCTCAGGAGTTTCTTAAAGTACACACCTTGTACTCTATTTATTGTTAAAGTTTAATTACTTCATTTGGTTTTTTTTTTCTTACAAAGATTTTAGAAAATATATAAGGTTCGAAACCTCATAAATTGTTAATTGCCTGGCGCAAACGTTTAATGTTTTCTGAGGTCTGTGACCCCAAAATTGTTAACCAAATTGAAAATATATATTTGTTAAAGTTATCAACTTCCTTTGAATTTTTAAATAAATTAAATATTTGTTTTTGGATTTATAATTTCGCAAATACTACAGTTAGGCAAGATCCTGGCTTTCCTAACTCTTCCTAGGTTCATGCCCTCGTTAATACGCAATGAATCTGTTACTATCTGTCTTGCCAGACTATCACCCTTCCCCATAATAGTCTTATGCATGCTTGAGAGGGAATACACTAAAGCCTCTCTCTGGCAAACCGCCCAAGTCTTAGCTGCGGTTCCCGTCAGCTTCGACCAGGTCCTTACCCACTTTAGGTATCAGAGAGCGGATTTGCAGTGGCAACCGCCTCTAAGTGCATTTAAAGTTAAATATATAACTTTTGTGGGACTCTCATCCTATTTCTCTATCCTTTCTCTCCAGTCCGAAACCCACCTCCTCTTCTTTATCATCTTCCCTTGGTGGGTAGGTTATTCCTCAGCCAATAATCTACCCAAATAGTAATAATAATAATAAATATAAATAATAATAAATAATTTAAAGTTAACGTTACATTGTCTTAAATGGTCACATGGTTTTGTACAAGCAAAATCATGACATGTTTTATTACATAATAATCATAAGCATTTTACAAAAAAAAAACATAGTACTAGACTTGTTAATGATTTCATATGCTACTATCACTACTTTTAAAACATTTTTTTTTACTTTTATTTTTTTTACTTGTGCATGTGGTGCATGAGGGGGGTGTTTAATGAACAAGCGACCCTTAAGCCCATGACGTTTCAACTTATTTTATTATTTAGTACAAATAGCATTTATAGCTATTCATTATTCATTATCATAATGAAACTATTAGTCAATAATAATGCAATGTCATACTTTTTTATTGTTTATAATTTAAAAAAAAGTTTTAGTACAATAATTTATAATGATCATATTTAATTGATTAGTCAATAATAATCCATTGTAATTTCTTTTCATTGTTTATAATTTAAAAAATTGTTTTAGTAGAAATACAATACCGTATTTATTTATAATCATCATATTCAAACTATTAGTCAATAATAATGCACTGTTGCCCTTTCTTTTTTATTGGTTATAATTTTAAAAATAATTTTAATTGAAATACCATTTATATCATTGTTATCATGTTCATATTTAATCAATTAATCAATAATAATGAAAATAGTTAGCTTTCTAATGAAATCTACCTAAAACACAACATGGTCTCTTGTGTATTTATTTATTTTTTCAAAATCATAACAGTGATACTATACATTAAAAAAAAAACATCATGTTATAGCCCATATTTAGATAAAAGTAATTTGCTTTTCATAGCACCAATAACCATAAATGCAGTCATTCGTTCTGATAGACTGGCATCTGAAGCTCTTATTCGTTGCTTGTCATGTTCAACAAGACTATGTCGTCAATGCGTCTTTGTGTGGGATCACTGTTTTGTTAGGCTATATCATGATTACGACATGCATGGTCCAAAGCATTCATCCCCATATCCCCTCTCCTCAAACGATCTTCAAGACGAATACCAGGTCCGCAAAAGCTGTAAGCAGGTAGGTTAAGTTCAAATGGTAAGTTTTTAATGATGCTATCAATAATTCCACGGCCTGTACACTTGCTGCATGGAGGTTTCACTCGGTGAAAAACACTTTTGTTGTTGTTGTTGTTCTTCTTCTTCTTGTTGTTGTTGTTGTTGTTGTTGTTGTTAATGTTGTTGATTGTAGGTGGCTGCTGACGAGCATGGTAGTTGGTTGTTCTCCGCATGTCAGCCATGGAATGATGAAACAATGGCTTTACAGTGAGTTTTATGACCATGATATAATTTCATCAATTGGCATGTGGCACACTGTCGAATGGAAGGTATTTTTGCCATGGTTAATTGCTTGTGATGGGAAAAAAGGCTGCATGGTTGTAGTTCACTCAATACAGGGTCAGTAGTCCACTCGGCAGGTGCCTTTTCCCAACTTTTTTCACAGCGTTGGCAGCAACATTAAAAATAAATGATTTAGGTAGTGCTAATAATTCACGATGAGTGAAGCTAATAAGTTTTTCTTGCACCCAAAGAACTTTCCAATAGCCTTGTCGATTTTAGTGGCGTCCATGTTTATAACGATGATGTTATCACCTCACGTGTACAACTCTCACTGCTCTCATTGGACGATAAACTTTCAGTTTTAATTTTATTCAACAACTCCCAACATGCATTGGTGGTGAGCCAGTGATACAATTGCCACGCATAGGCTAAGGCTTTATTTTCAATATTGTCGCAAGGACAAGTATCCATAAGCGTTTGCAGGGATGGGCAACCCAAATCTAAAAGGTCAATACATTGATAGTGAGAGGATAAAAATGGTTAGAGCCACTGGCGTTTTTCACTCCCTTTAACAAATAATACATTGACCGAGGACAAATGGGCTTTCATGACGATGTCAAGATACTTGAAGGAAATATCACCCTCTTCCCATACTAATTGCAAATGATTTTCAATCCATTGGTTCTGCTTTTTACGTTTTTCTCTAAGCAACTCAAAAGCATAGGGAGGTTTAAACACCAAATGAATGGGGTTGGACACCCAAAACGTAATACAATCGATAAAAGTTACTTCCTTAAATATAAATTTGTTATCTGCAATTTTAAACCCCTGACAATCCACGATGAGTGTACGTATGATTTTTTTTATTTATTACCTCGTTGACGACTAATCAACAACTAACCCATTTCATGGTTTAACATTGCAAAAGTCAAAGGGCATCAAGGAACAAATGAATTGAACAACAGGTATTTTTTTTACTTTAGTTTACAGGTTTTATTCATGACATAAAAAACACTTTCTATTTTATTACAAAGTTTGTTTGTTTAATCTGGAACAACATTCAAATGAACAGTTTGCACATACGGTCCACAGGTATCTCCTAGTTCTGCAGGGTCTGATACAATGTCAGGGTAATTCAAACTCCACGGAATATTTCCCACATCATAGCGATTCAGGTAAGAACAAGATGGACTCCTTCGCTGATGATCGCTAAATGGTCGATCCCCCAACTCCCAGTTTCCAATTTCAATGTTGCCAAAAATACACTTGACCACATCCCCACAGTTAAATTCCGCTCGCTGCCAATTCTCCATAATCCATAAAGGGAACTGTCCATGTTTCAAAAATTTTCAAACGATTAAATTCACATTCTAAATTCCATGGTTCGTCTGTCACGTTGTTGTTGTTGCTTATTGAGGGACACTTATCGTTTGTTGTTGTTGTATGTGTGCACAGTGCCAGAGCGCAACAGATAGTGTGCATGCATGCGCTTATCATCAATCCAATGATTATTATTTTTCCACCTGACCACAGGTGGTTTACATGCTGGTGACATAATTGGACAAAGGATGATATTTCACTTGTCTGGCATGAATAATCAAACAGTAGGCAGTGGTATGGTCTGGCACGTTTTCTTGTGTTTCAAAATCTACTCTTAAATCAATGGTGGTGATTTTCATAGAATCTTCTAAATACGAACAATCGGAAACAACCAGTGGTGCCTTTGCTTTAAACCCTTGCGGCGACAACATAGGGCAATCCTTTTTTTCATAATAAGACGATTGAAATTTAGCAAACATGTCTTAAAGGGGGCCAAACTTATTTTTTGAAAAATTGATTTCCAACCCCTCATAGGGAAAGCAAACATTGTTTAAAAATAGACGTATATTTCTCAAGTGAATGTGAGCAAAAAGGGTGATATCTTTGCTTTGTTGGTATTTTCTATTGGTTTGAAAACCAATAATAACATAGAGGGGTCTCTCGGTTGAGCGAGCGGATTTCACACTCCAACTATGAGTGTCTGTGGTAGGTAGCAAGGGGTACTCATGTAGACTCCAACTTCGAAAGGCGATAGGCAAGGCTTTATCTTTTTGCACCAAATTTAACATGCTTAGCTTTTTACTATCCGATAGCTTCACGTGGGCCACTTTCCAAAGTAATCGAAGCAATTGAATTTTTGAGTCTATCACTTGGTCAGAGGCTCCTTTTAGTGCATTACTAGCAGAAGTACCCGTTCTTCGAACGGTGTTATATATTAACACCAGACATTATCAATTGAGCTACTGTTGCAATGGTTAGCGGTTTGCCATTCCTTCATAAGTTGATCAGAACGAAGTTCGTTTTCTGGTGATATCACACACACTGTTAATTTAAGGGCCTTAAAATGTGGTTTTCGGAGACCCCTTATAGACTCGCGAATTCTGTGTCTCACAATGAGAAGTGCAACATATGCTTTGATCGTCCTTCTAGGATAATTTTTATATTTCGCCTATTTTATCAAGTATTTTGAGAAGTTTTTCCCTATATCCACCCTCCTACTGTATGAAAAGTACGGTGAGGAGTTTTATAAATGATTGGTGTATTGACTCATGTTTACCTTACCTAATTTTACGATGCACCAAGCATCCGAACACGATTTATATGCGTACATAAAGATATACAGAAAGACAGACAGACAATTCTATTGTCTACAACATATCACCCAGATATCCAAATATGGGTATATCTACCATACGTATCAAACAAAATCATCCTTACGATGAACCCGTATGTCGACAAAAAAAAAAGATTAGTTAAAATGTGCTCTCAAACTAAATTCACCTAACGTGTACTTCCTGACGTGAAATAGATTTGAAAGCCTTGTAGACGAAACGCAATACACCTCATATAAAAAATGACCCTCTACGTTGTGTTAGGTCCCCATACTCAGGAAGACCTCTTTCAAAAATTATAAAGGCTTATGGTGCTTGAAAATTCAAGTTCTTTAGCCTCAAATGGCCCAAATTCCTAAAACTCGAAAAAAATGCTGATTCAATTCAGGAATTTTTGAAAATAACGTTGCTGTTTGTGGATATAATAGACTTTCTGTACTATATGTCGCACGTGAAATTGCATGAAAAAATCTAGGTTACCCCTTGACCCCCTTAATTGCATTGACGAATTATACAGTCTACGTTGGTTCCGTGATAACCTTATAGCCATTTGCAAACATTCACAGAAATGTAATAAATGGAGTAGCCTAATAATATTATCGTATGGCCTCGGATGCCGGGTGCAAGCTTTGTAATATAACACCCAGAGGGTAGCTTGCATGTCGAAATTTCGTTGTTCCTTGAATCACTATGAAAGTCAAGGAGGGTAGATATCTAAGCTCCTTGAACACTATAGCGCTTTCTAGTAGAGAAATGAGGAACTTTGTGATGGCGGAAACTCCTGAGGTGAATTTTGTCATTATGAACACGGCCTACTGAATTCAAATGGGTTCTTTGACATGCCAACATCGTATGACATGCGAGTCGTATTTTTGCCGCCTTTCAAAAATCACGTACAGGCCGGACGTTTGTTTTAGACGATTGCCCTTGACCTTGAAGCCTGCGGGTGAGCCTGTACACAGTCACTCTCTCACCCTATCACTTCACATTTGTCATCACCGATCTGATGTAATGGAATTCCAAACTTGAGCAGACAGTACAGTCCACGTCGAAGTATTGTGTGACACGGAAGTACACGTTACGTAGTTACGAACAGAACGTCATTATATTTGCCAGTGACTATACTTCAGCAATAGTGTGAAACAGCTTTATCAATCATCGGAGCGCTTGAGGCAGCTGATAACAACACAGGTACTGTAGTAACTCGCCTCCAGGCTTCCATTATGATTTTTCACTCGTCTAAAACAAACGTCCGGCCTGTACCACGGCCAGGACTGAACCTGCAAACTTGGGGTTAGTAGACCGACACGCTATCCACTCACCCACCGTGGCAAGGTATAAATGGAGTGACATTGCTTCTTACAGAAATAGATGGAAAGTTGGATGCCACCCCTTGAGATAATGTTGTCATGGTTACCGATTTCCATTCCTTCATTATTTCGTTAAATTAAATTAAATTAGTTTTCTGGGAATATTTCAGATACTGTTGGTTTTAGAGCCTTATAATGTAGTTTTCGAGGTCCCCAAGTTTTGTTTCTGGCACCGAGGGGCTTTGTCTCCTCGTTGTACGCCATATTATAATGCTAATAATAATAATATAATATAGGGATAGGAATATAATAGACCTGCCGTACCACACCCGCAGGTGTAAATCGCGTGAAAAAATTCTAGTGTACCCCTTGACCCCCTTAAGCGCATTATACGTATTGATGAATTTTACAGCTTAATTTGGTTCCGTGATAACCTTCTAGCCGTTTGCAAACTTTCACACCAATGTAATTAATGGAATTGCATTGCTTCTTACAGCAATAGATGGACCTCTGAGAATCTGTTGCCATGGTTACCGGCTTGTATTCGTTCATTAGTTTATTAAATAAAATTAGTTCTGGGAATATCTCAAAAATGGTTGGTTTTAGGGCCTTAAAATGTGGATTTCGGGGACCCTTCAGGGCCCCCGAGTTTTGTCTCTCACATTGAGAGGCTGAAAATGATCTTCGTCTCGTCCTTTTACTCCTATTTCAGCATGTATTTTAAGGGGGTAGGCCCTCTTTTATGAGAGGTACGGAGAAGGGTTACATGAATGATTAGTGTCGTGCCTCTGATGGATATCTGTACCAAATTTTACGTTGATACACCCAGCCGTTCTCGAGTTATAAGGGAACAAAGTTGTCCACAGACAAACAGACAGACAGACAGACAGACCAAAATATTATTTTCGCGCGCATCCATAATAAAACAGTCTGAAACACGTAAATAACTCAAATTTCCGTAGAAATTGCGAAAAAAACATACAAACTTTAATTTTTATATATGTAGAGCTATACTGCACCGCTCGGTGTTGACCGTGTTTTATTGCACAAATTTAGGTTTTACTCGCTAACCGTTGGAGATACACGAAAAGTGATAAGGACCTTTTGGATAGAAAATTAAATGTTAAATCTCTTGTATACATCAAAGGTTTGCTATTTCTTAGCGTTCTCTTTTTATTTGAAATGGAAATGTGAAATTTTGAAACCAAAGGGTATAGTGACGTCACATATGTGGGTTTTACTCGCTAACCGTTGGAGATAAACGAAAAGTGATAATGACCTTTCGGATAGGAAATTAAATTTTGAAGCTCGTATGTACCATCAAAAGTTTGCTGTTTCTTAGCGTTCTCTTTTTATTTGATATGGAAATATGAAATTTTGAAACCAAAGGGTGTAGTGACGTCACTAAAATGGTCGCCATTTTTTTATAGTGCAATATTTCGAAATTAAAAGTATCCTTTATGTAAACATGGTAAATCAGCTACATCCATGCAAAATTTCATTTAAATCGGACCAGTGGTTCTTGCGTTATGGAGTAACAGACAGACAGACACACACCATCTCATTTTTATATATTAGTATGATAATCACTGCGGTCTCTCACGAGATACAAACTTTGTCTTGCATTTAAAATCTTCGGCGAAGCCACGGAGTAATTTTAAGTGTAGGAAGCCTGTAAAAGTGCCATCGGTATGAACTAGCTAGTCATTGCTACTGTTGCACCACCATCCTTCCTTGCTATAGGAAGGATATAATTTCTTAAGACTAGTCATGCCCACATTTTGACTCATATCTATGACAGTATCATTTATGACGTAGCGCACTTCAGAAAACAGAAAAGCCAAACCATGATTCGCCAACGTAGATGTCGTGGGGGTGCCGCCATCTGCTTTCATCAATTTACCCTCATTTTGAAGGACACTTTCATGAGGTAGGGTAAAAATATATTGATTGTTGATGATGAATTGAATCTCGTCATTGTCATTGAGTCCTGTTGCTTGAGGTTGATAGGAATGCATATCACTGCGCACGACGCCATCTTCCACTTGTATGGGATTTAACACTTGCAACAGCCCCTTGTTCATGATTGGGGTGTAACGTATAACCAATACGATGTAAACATTGTCGGTTTACTCGTGTCAGCCGTTTCATACACTGTGGGAAACCAACCGACCTCGTAGACGTTGTTGCTTTATAGATAAATTTCATAGCGTCTTTAAAACCAACTTGTAGGTCACAGGGGTGTTGACGTCCAAAGCAATCAGTTGTTGCTTTCTATTCACTATGCGTAAGGTAATATTACTAATATCGCTGACACACACAGGATGATATAGAACCACTGAAGGGTTTTCACGAATAATATAGCCACAAGGGGAGGTGACAATAAAATCATAGAGGGAATGGCTTTGTTCTTGATTCGTAAATACGTCTCTAATAATATTACAAGTCACAGAAATGAGATGGTCGTCGATGAATTTCACTGAATAATCTCAACCATGGGGTTGGTGAGCTGCCAACACTCTTGGTTTAAATCCTAGTAAAGGGCCAATAGAATGAACTCGTGTTTCAAAGTCAATGCTAAACGTAGATAAATACGACAGCGATGAGTAATCGTATTGGCTGTAAGTTCAAATTTGTGTGTCTCATCTGCAAATGGCTTGACAACAAATTAATTTATCAACGACACACTAATGGCCTCGTGCACATCGTCTATAGTATAATCTCCAGGGGATAGCCTCAACATATAATCATCATATAAGTTGCGTTCAAAAAGTAACGAGCCGGAGGCTGCAAAGTGCAAACCGGTGACGACATCGGTTAATCGTGGCGTGTGCAACGAGATGTGGTTAGTAGGGGGGTAAGGGTAATATAATACATGGTCCATAGGAAAGAGGACGTCAGCCCGAGTCCAACGATATGTCGCATGCCCATGGTTTCATGAAATATAAATGAGAGTTCAGCGTAGCCGAGTGGCTCGTGTCACTATTTAGAAACTGCCTTAGAAACTGAGGTTCCCACCAGAGAGTGGAAGGTCACAGCCCGTCGCTAGAGGGCACGCGTGCACGTCACGTGACGATACAAAGCGAGCAGCAGCCTGCATCAATCGTTTAACCAAGACCAAGAGAGTAGGCCATTCGACATGCTTCCTGGTGTTGTTGAAGACAGTGGGGCACCCATTGGGCACACACTTTGCAAGTGCAGTCGTTCCTTCATGATGGTGTGCACACTTCCGACGCTCAATCCGACCACGGCGGCTATGGCGTTCACTGTCACTCGGCGGTCCTGGGTGATGAGTGAATCAACCAGCTGGACGTTGTCATCGGTAATGCAGGGGGGGGGGGGGTCTAGACGGGGCATCATCGGTTAACGACGCCTGTCCTTCCCTGAAGCGCTTGTGCCACGCCTTGACCTTTGCAAGGGACATGCAGTGTTCGCCGTACACTTGTGAAATTCGGCGATGAATGTCCCTCCCCTACTCCTTTCGCTGTCAGAAACGCTTCGTTTGACACCTCCATGTCACTGTTTGCAATGTGACTGGCAGCGTTGGACGATTGATGCATGCTGCTGCTCGCTTTGTATCGTCTCGTGACATGCACGCGTGCCCTCTAGTGACGGTATGTGACCTTCCACGCTCTGGTCGGAAACACACCTCGTTACACACGCCACGATTAGCCGATGTCGTCACCGGATTACGCATTACAGCCTCCAGCTCGTTACGTTTTGAACGCACCTGATAATAAAACTTATCATTAATACGGTATCCAGTTGTATATTGTGAATTCTGTTGCAACTTTCCAAAGAAATTATCCCAGCACATAGGATTGTTCGGGATGCAATTCAATAGGGGGAAAGAAATCCAGGGACACTCCAGGTCCGCGGCTGTGCACGGTAAAGGTCTTGGCGTTGACATTCATAATTATGAGACTGCTGGCTTAATGCGATCTCTTATATAAAAAATGTAAACAGAAACGTCCACACTCTTCACTGTCAATGGTTTGTTGACGATTCACATTGTAGAATATCTTTACCCGGTTTCCCAAATAACGTAGCAACTCGATCGTGGGTGGTAAATTTCCATAACTGTCAAAGTACCATACTCTGGAACCTTGTTTCACATAGGCTACAAAATGGGTTTCTGGGCCTGCATCATCATCTAAATTGATTATGGCTCGTTCTTCTTTCCACGGTGCTTTGGGTAATTCATTTCGCATAAATACACCTCGAAAATGAGAAATCTTTAGTTGTTTGGCATAGCTTTCCACTGGTTCATGGGTCATGGCATGACGAGGCAGTTGCCTTAAGCGCTTATCAAAGATGGACAATTTTTTTCTTAGACGATAGGCCATGGCCTTGTTGATAAAAGACTGGCTTTAAAGGATTGCCGTCTCTAGCTCCCATAGCAATGGCTTCTAACGTTTTATTGTGTCGCTCGCTTTCTTTGAGTTGTTGCTTGCCTTGCTCCACGGCTTTTATGCTTTTCGCTACGGCAGTGGCACCACCCAAAAGGGAGCACAAAGCTGCCAACCCTGCAAATAAAGCCGGCAAAACCCCCCCACGCTTAGCAACAGGTTTGACTTGCCCACGTCTTTCTTTCTTTCTTTCTTTCTTTCTTTCTTTCTTTCTTTCTTTCTTTCTTTTCTTTTCTTTTTATGGATGCATTATGGTGGGATTTCGGGGCTGTAGACACTTTTTTTTTTTAAGTTTTAAGACCGGGTGTGAGGAAGATCGACTCGGTTTCGATCCTGGCTTTTTTAAATGTTCACCACATATATTATTTTCACCATGGTGCTAGCTGGTGAACCTTTCACAGCAAACATACGATAACAACTAATAACCCAGTCAATAAAGGTAAAAATATACGCTTTGTCGCAACTAATTAGAGGAAAGCTGAATTTTTGCAGGATGTTAGTATACAAAGTAAATAGCCAAAAATTACAAAGTCCCGACCCCCACCCCTCTTGCTTCCCCCCCCCCACCCCCTCCTATACCTCGCTAGAGCAGTACTATGGTTAAATGCCTACAGCTCGAAAACTAATAAAGTTACAGACGTGATTGTTTTTTTATTTTACTCCTTACAATATTTTTAACAATTTATTTAAGAATAAATTTTTATGTAGACAACCTATTATCACCATAATACATTAATATATGCAAAAAACTGTCATTGCAAAAAACAAAAAGTAATTTATACTAATTATAACTATTTACCCTTATGTCGTAGAAAAAATATGTTCGATTAAAATGTTTAGCTACTGTTATTATCTTTAACGTTATGGGTCTACAAAAGATATTTGTTAACATGATGGCTTCACAGAGCGATGAACAGTAGCGGATACCGCACATCCCGCCGGGCAGCCGCGTATAGCGTGGTGTGGTGACTCGGCCGCTTGGCTGTCTGCATGAGTCAGACTGCACGTTGCAACTTGTTTGTTTACTGCCCTCTTATCTCTACTACGCTGCTTATTGAGTCCTTTTCGTTATTAGTGGGCCTTGCCTGTTTAGTGTTCGGTTAACCATGGCATTGTGCGGTTCGTTGCATTTTGTGTTTCGTGATAGTTTTACTTTTTGTACAGAAATACAAGTTGTTGTGTTGTGCCAAGTGCAGTGAAATGCTGATAGTTTTGCTATTGTTATGTATTGTTGAGCGAGATAAGCAAGATAAAAGGTAACCCTTAAAAATAGTAAAAACTTGTTAAATCTGAACTGTTACCCACAAACTTTACAGCTAGGCGCTCTTTATTATCAACAGTTTTCAATAATGACTGATTTTACCAATATATGCGTAATATGTAATGAGGAAGTGAAAGATGCTGGGGTAACAGTCACTAAAGGTATAAACACTAATAAAACGTAGTATTGAGAGAAATGACGAAATCCATAGGTTACTTGTTAACGTCGATGTTATAAAAGTACATACTGTATGCAGGAAAAATTATACCTGACCTAGCAATATTAAAGCAGCATTAAAAGCTCAAAATTCGGAATCTTCCACCTCGCAGCGCCTTCTCCGAGAATTAGACACCAAATTTGATTTCAAGCATGACTGTTTGTTATGTGAAAAAATGCTGTGTTTGACCCAAAACTTCCTTCTCAATACCGAACCCAAATTCATGAGGTTTCAACAATTGAAATAAAGCAAACTCTCCTTAATGCTTGTGATAATAGGAATGATGATTGGGCCTGTAAAGTTAAGTCCAGGCTTTTAGATGTGATTGATTTAGTTGCGGCCGAAGCCCGTTATCATGGGCAATGTTATAAGGACTTTTGTAAACCTAAACCTCATGAACAAAAGGTAGGACGTCCATTATTAGCCGAGTCAGTAGATAAATTTAATTTGCTTACTAATTACCGTGAGAGCGACAATGAGTGCCAGTATTCACTAAAAGAATTAAGAGAGATAGTAGTGGAGTTATGTGGTTCTGATATAGATTATAGTGACTATTATCTCAAGTCAAAACTTGTAGATCTTTTCAAAGATCGGCTAGTTGTACATAATTTATCTCGAAAGAGAAGTATTTTATGTATGTCACATACTAGTCACAAGGTATTAGATTCGTGGTACAAAAACAGAGAAACAACTACTGAAGACGAACGTAAAAGAATTGTTAGAACAGCAGCAGAAATCGTTAGGGAAGGTATACAAAAAATGAATTATGACTGTGGAAAATACGCAAGTGAAAAGGAAGTGAGTACTGTATCAACTGATTTGATTCCTGAAACATTGGTACTACAGCGGACAGGCAAGTTCCAAGTCTATCAAAGTGAGATCTAAAGAAGTTTCAATTAACTCCCAGCAAATATTCAATCGAATTTAATGCATCTGTGACAGCCACGTTAAGTTGAAATCTTATTTTGAGTTCGAATTAGCATCTCACCCACCGTCACTATTTGACGAGGCATCAATACGTAAAGGTACGAAAGCATCGTTTATGAAATTATTTGAAGATGGAATTGTTGAAGAAAGCTTCAAGGCAAATGAAGATGTTTTTGCGATGGATGGTGGATATTTGTTACATGCTGTGGTTTGGAGAAAAAAAACAGCACTTTTAAGGAAATAATAGATTCTTATTTAAGCTCTATACTTTGTAAATACGGAAATAAAGTTACAGTGGTATTCGACGGTTATCCCAACTTTCCAATCACAAAACAGCAAGAACAAGAGAGAAGAGCATCAAAGAAATCTTCTCACACAGTTTTTTTTAATGAAAATACAGTTTGCACAACACAACAAGCAGACTTTCTAGCAAACCCTCATAACAAAAAGAGGTTGATAGAAGCAATTACAACACGTTGTGTGACTGAGGATATTAAATATTTTTACTTCGGAAGGTGACGCTGACACTGTCATTGTCGACCAGGCAATTAAATATGTGCAAACTAATAATACTACAGTTGTTGTCGTGGGAACTGATACAGATCTCTTGGTTTTACTCGTAGCATTAGCTCCCCAGCAAGACGCCAAACTTTTCTTCTTAAAGCCTTCGTCGTCAATGTCCAAACTGTACTCTGTCGATTTTCTTATAAATCAACATATCAAGCAGCAAACTTTACTGCTTTTTTTCTCATTCAATGACTGGTTGTGATACGACGTCTGCTTTCTATGGGCTAGGGAAATAAAAAGCAGCCGACATGATACGTAAATCAACTGAAGCTAGATCTCAGGCTGAGCTTTCCACAAAACAAACAAGACATTACAAAAGATATCCTTCTAGAAAGTGGAGAACAGTTTATCCGAAGCATGTACAAGTTATCAAAGTTCAAAACCCTCAATGAAAAAAGGTACTTTAAGTTCAAGCAATTAACCGCAAAAATGTCTCTCAAGCCTAATTTTGATTTAGCAAAACTTCCACCAACTTCAGATGCTGCCCATCAACATATTTTGAGGGTTTACCACCAGATTCAAACTTGGTTAGGTTGTAAAATTCCGGCAGAAGAATGGGGTTGGCAGTATACATCAAATAACAGACTGATACCTAAGCCCAAGTGCTGCTCCAAGTGAACTTCTTCTACTGATAACTTGTAATTGCAAAACATTGTGTGTTACAAACTGTAGTTGTCGTAAAGCTGGGTTCGATTGCACATCTATGTGTGTGAACTGCAGTGGAATGTATTGTAAAAATTCTTCAGACCAAACCGATGAAACATTAGAAAATGACCCGTTATACTAAAAAAAAAAGGAAAGAACATAAACGTTGTTTATTATTAGGCCGTGTTAGTTGTGCAGGAATTAATAAGTTATCAAAAATACTATACAATGAAACTTTATTATTTGTCAGCTATAAAAGTGTACTAAGTACAGGATTTGGGTAATGAAAAGTTGAAGTTAAAGTTTTTATATTTCATCATCATAAACTCAATGACTATTCGAGATTAAGGATATGAGTACACACAGCGGTGCCCTTCAGCATCGAGTGACAACGGCGCGGCGCTGCTTCGTCTGGCGCGGCAACGCGGTGGCCATTACTGTTCATAACTCTCTTTGAAGCCATCGTTTGAACGGTAAGCATTATAGTAGACACATATTTTTAAAGCTAATTAAATTGTCTATAAGTTTTGTACAGAAACCAGACAGCAGTCATTCGGGTTGAAGGACATGAGAGAGACGCTGGTATTCGGAAAGGTGTAAGGCAGGGCTGCAACTTATCACCCATACTTTTCAATCTTTACATTGAACAAGCAATGAAGGAAATTAGAGAAAAATTTAAAGTGGGAGTGAAGATTCAAGGAGAAATAATTTCAACTCTGAGATTTGCTGATGACATCGTCATCTTGGCCGACAAGCCTGAGGATTTGAATGAGTTTTTGAATGGTATGGACTCCGTCTTACGGAAAGAATTCATGATGAAAATAAATAAATGTAAAACAAAAATACTGGAATGCAGCCGAAATAAATCAGGAACCTCTATGGAGATCAAATTGGCAGGTGAAAGCTGAAGGAAGTAGGAGACTTCTGTTACTTAGGAAGCAGAATAACCAGTGATGGACGAAGCAAAGAGGATATTAAAAGTAGGTTGGCTCAGGCAAAGAAAGCATTTCTACAAAAAAGGAATCTGCTGATATCGAATATAGATTTAGGTATTAGGAAGTCATTTTTGAAAGCCTTTGTCTGGAGCGTGGCGCTCTATGGAAGTGAAACTTGGACTATTGGTGCAGCAGAAAAGAGGAGAATTGAAGCATTTGAAATGTGGTGTTACAGGAGAATGATGAAGATCAGATGGGTAGATAGGGTTACAAACAAAGAGGTATTAAGACGAGTGGGAGAGGAGAGATGTTTCTGGCGACTGCTAATGAAGAGAAGAGATAGGTTGGTAGGACACATACTAAGACACCCAGGAATAGCAAGCTTAGTTATGGAAGGAAGGGTCGAGGACAAAAACTGTAGGGGTAGACCAAGGTTAGAATATGTTAAACAGATTGCCTCCAATGTAGGGTGTCGGAGCTATGTAGAGATGAAACGATTAGCTCAGGACAGGGAGGCATGGACTGCTACATCAAACCAGTCAAAAGACTGAAGACTCAAACATAAGTTTTGTGCAAAACATTTCATTGTATGACGGAAGGATAAAAAGGTACAATAGGTTGAAGTTACTTTTTGTGTTTTGTAGTGGCAGTTTTTTTTGGCATATATTGGAGTATTACGGTGAAATTACGCTATCTACATAAAAAGTTTATATGACATAATTTGTTTAGAATAATGTTAGGCGTAAAATTATTAAAAATCGCGTTTGTAACTTCATTAGTTCTTTAACTGTAAGCATTAAACCAGAGTACTCCTCTTGTAAGGTTAGGGAGGGGGTGGGGATGGAAGAAAGGGGGGTGGGGGTAGGGACTTTGTGTTTTTTTACTTTATACTTTATATACTAACATCCTGAAAAAAAATCAGCTTTCCTCTAATTAGTTGCGACACTAAACATTTATTGACTGGGCTATAATGTAAAGAACCTTATTTCATAGCAGTATATTCCATTTCTATATAAAGCGGAAAATCGTTCACCGTTTTCCCTGCTTCATTTTCCTCAAATGTAAGCATGAGATGATAGGATAGTTGATCTCCAACATTTACCGTTTGATTGTTGTGGGCCAGCAATCTATTACAGTTTATTTGTATTTTTAAATGTTTCTCATCGGGCATCGCATATTGAATATGAATCACGCCATCATAATGCAATCGATAATAACTTAAACCGGAAGCAAGTATATAGGTAAGTCCATCATTCACCAGTGGTGGTGGTGGTGGTGGGGAATGGTTTCTGTCATTATCCAGTTCTTGATTTGACAGATACACTAAAAATACCGATGGGACAAATGTATAAAACCTTTTCATTTGGTAAGTCACATAACGTTTTGTGCAGGCGGCATTGTCGTCTCGAGGCTCTTGCACATCAATAATACTATGATGATTGGCTGAATAGCACTCGGCGGTTAGTCTCGGGACCATGTAGTATACACTTTGCACTTTGCAATCGACATAGCTTTTTGTAGCCACCTCTCGAGACTGTTTTGACAATGAGGCGACCGAGGCCATGGTTACACGAGCTCGCCCAAACACGTCCATGGTGATGGACGTTAACTAACCTATCCTACTCACCGCTTGCCTATATATAAACCTTATACACACATGAAAAACTCTCATTCATCGTCACTATGGAATTAATGAAACAACCTCATGCTTTGCCCGTCTCTGATTTGGTTTCAGAGCTATCACTGTCCGTGTGCTAGCCTAAACGTCATGGCACCCTATTCCCATCTACCGTTCGATGTATCATGGTAGGGCCTTCGGGCTGTGGAAAGACCAATGTTTTGCTGATCATTATTACCGCGCCTCATGGCCTACGATTTCAAAATATTTATATTTTTGCCAAATCCTTGTACCAACCGCTGTACGTGTATCTGGAACAAATTATGTCTTCATTAAATAAAGAAGCCATGGGCTATTTTACATTCACCTCACCTCAAAATGGCATTCAACCAGATTCCATTATAATTTTGATGATATTGCCACTCAACGACAGGCCATTATTCAAGAGTATTTTAGTATGGGACGCCATAAACAAGTGGATTGTTAGGTATATTTCTTTAGAAAGCTAACTATTGCAATGGGTCCCATGTTTCGACTTCCGGAAAATTTCGACATATCTTCGCGTTTCACATCCCTCAGACCCCAAAACCACCGTCAGTTCAAAAGTTTATATATAATTTATGTATGTATATCAGTTTCTTGTGGACACGATAACTGCCGTAATTTTGCACCAATCACTTTGAATTTTTTACATAATATGTATCCCTATAAAATCTCGGTCGAGTTCGTTAATGGGCAAAATCGGTCGAAGGGGGTGAAAATGGGGGGCTTTTTTTTCGAAAAATTGAAATATTGCTATAACTCTCTTAATACGCGAAATATCGAATCTATTCAAAGTTCATAATATGTGTCGGATAAGTGCCAACAATTTATGTCAAATAAGATTTTTGATAGCACCAACCATTGACCAAAGGGGTGGAAAAAAGTGGGTTTTTCGGGAAACATTAATCATATCTCTCTTAATAGGCACAATATCAAAACCGTACAAAATGGACAATATTCCCCTAATAATTACCTAAAACTTTTGTCTGAAAGAATTTTTGATATGACCCACCATTACGCCAAGGGATGAGAAAAATGATTTCGGAATTATAAGAAAATGCCAAGAGCTATCAGAGGTTGCCATGGCAACACTACTAAATTGATGAGGGATGAGCCATCAGACGTTGCCATGACAACGCACTTGCACGAGATCAGATTCAGTATTTCCATCTGACAAAGCCGGCCCCGTGGTGTTGGGGTAGCGCGCCTGCCTCTCACCCGGAGTCCCCGGGTTCGATCCCCGGCTCCGTCAGGGATTTTAAAACTGACGTGAGGGTTGGAACGGGGTGCACTCAGCCTCGTGAGGACAATTGAGTAGCTGTCTGACAGTGAGACAGCACCCCGATCACGAATACCAATATTAACGGCTGAGGGGACCCGACGCGCTGATCACGCGTCACCCCAATATCTGCAGGCCAAATGGCTGGGCAGCGGTCGCTTGGTCGGCCTTAGCCCGTCATGGGCTGGTTGGTGCCAGGGGTTGACTTTGACATCTGACTAAGTGGGAAGCGGGTTCGGTGACGTAACTGGTAGCATGCAGAATGTCTATGCCCAAGGTCGCGGTTTCAAAGCCGGCCGAAGTCGTCGGATTTTCTAAGAGCGCTAAAAATCCCTCACTATGCTTTCCTTTGGAGGGGAAGTTCCAACGTTCGTTACGAGTTGCTGGTTGGGGTGGCATCTAGTAGCCAAGTTCACAGCTAGGTGTCATTGACGGTAGTACCTGGTGGCAACATTAGGAACTACTGCTTGAAATTGACCGTCTGCAGTCCTTACCTGAATTACAGACTAATACATCCATTACAATTCACACCGTTTATCAGACAGATTCTACACTCACCCAAAGTACACGGGGTTAGATGACCACGTTGTCGCAGCCCCTAAACTGAGGAACCAACCAGAGGTAGATTTCATTAGAAAGCTAACTATTGCAATGGGTAGGCTACCATATTTCGACTTCCGGAAAATTTCGACATATCTTCGCGTTTCACATCCCCCAGACCCCAAAACCACCGTCAGTTCAAAAGTATATATATATCAGTTTCTTGTGGACACGATAACTGCCGTAATTTTTCACCAATCACTTTTTACCGAATATGTATACCTATAAAATCTCGGTCGAGTTCGTTACTGGGCTAAACCGGTAGAAGGGGGTGAAAATGGGGGGCTTTTTTTTCTCGAAAAAGTGAAATATTGCTATAACTCTCTTAATATATGAAATATCGAATCCGTTCAACGTTCATACTATGTGTCGGATAAAGCCCAAAAATTTATGTTTGAAGAGTTTTTTTATATCACCAACCATTGACCAAAGGGGTGGGAAAAGTGGGATTTTCGGGAAACATTAATCATATCTCTCTTAATAGGCACAATATCAAAACCGTACGAAATGGACAATATTCCCCTAATAATTACCTAAAACTTTTGTCTGAAAGAATTTTTGATATGACCCACCATTATGCCAAGGGATGAGAAAAATGATTTCGGAATTATAAGAAAATGCCAAGAGCTATCAGAGGTTGCCATGGCAACACTACTAAATTGATGAGGGATGAGCCATCAGACGTTGCCATGACAACGCACTTGCACGAGATCAGATTCAGTATTTTCATCTAAGTGGGAAGCGGCTTCGGTGACGTAACTAGTAGCATGCAGAATGTCTATGCCCAAGGTCGCGGTTTCAAAGCCGGCCGAAGTCGTCGGATTTTCTAAGAGAGCTAAAATCCCTCAGTATGCTTTCCTTTGGAGGGGAAGTTCCAACGTTCGTTGCGAGTTGCTGGTTAGGGTGGCATCTAGTAGCCAAGTTCACAGCTAGGTGTCGTTGACGGTAATACCTGGTAGCAACATTAGGAACTACTGCTTGAAATTGACCGTCTGCAGTCCTTACCTGAATTAAGACTACTACAGCCATTACAATTCACACCGTTTATCAAACAGATTCTACACTCACCCAAAGTACACGGTGTTAGATGACCGCGTTGTCGCAGCCCCTAAACTGAGGAATCAACCAGAGGTAGATTTCATTAGAAAGCTAACTATTGCAATGGGTACCATGTTTCGACTTCCGGAAAATTTCGACATATCTTCGCGTTTCACATCCCCCAGACCCCAAAACCACCGTCAGGCTCAAAAGTTTATATATAATTTATGTATGTATATGTATATATATATGCATATCAGTTTCTTGTGGACACGATAACTGCCGTAATTTTGCACCAATCACTTTGAATATTTTACCGAATATGTATACCTATAAAATCTCGGTCGAGTTGTTAATGGGCTAAATCGGTCGAAGGGGGTGAAAATGGGGGGCTTTTTTCGAAAATGTGAAATATTGCTATAACTCTCTTAATATGTGAAATATAGAATCCGTTCAATGTTCATACTATGTGTCGGATAAAGCCCAAAAATTTATGTTTGAAGAGCTTTTTTTATAGCACCAACCATTGACCAAAGGGGTGGGAAAAAGTGGGTTTTTCGGGAAACATTAATCATATCTCTCTTAATAGGCACAATCTCAAAACCGTACAAAATGGGCAATATTCCCCTAATAATTACCTAAAATTTTGTCTTAAAGAATTTTTGACATGACCCACCATTATGCCAAGGGATGAGAAAAATGATTTCGGAATTATAAGAAAATGCCAAGAGCTATCAGTGCTTGCCATGGCAACTCTACTAAATTGATGAGGGATGAGCCATCAGACGTTGCCAAGATAACGCACTTGCACGAGATCATATTCAGAATTCCATATGACTAAGTGTGAAGCGGCTTCGGTGACGTAACTGGTAGCAAGCATGCTGAATGTCTATGCCCAAGGTCGCGAGTTCAAAGCCTGCCGAAGTCGTCGAATTTTCTAAGAGAGCTAAAAATCCATCAGTATGCTTTCCTTTGGAGGGGAAATTCCAACGTTCGTTGCGAGTTGCTAGCTGCGGTGGCATCTAGTAGCCAAGTTCACAGGTAGGTGTCGCTGACGGTAGTACCTGGTAGCAACATTAGGAACTACTGCTTGAAATTGACCGTCTGCAGTCCTTACCTGAATTACAGACTAATACAGCCATCCCTAAGTACACGGGGTCACATGACCGCGTTGTCGCAGCCCCTAAACTGAGGAACCAACCAAAATCTCTGCGGGAGATATAATTTTGCGTGAAGAAGTTACAGACCGTTACATAGTTACACATCAGTGTCAAAACCTAGCATAAGGACAGTGTGACCACAAGTATAAAAATGGACCCCAAATGACAAGAAGGTTACCGTTCCCATAAGACAATAAAATGTTTAAAATAAGCATAAAATGACGAAAAACAAAGTTAATTAAGCTCCAATTATAAAATACCTTCTCGCAATAAATGAGGTCTGATCCTTCTACGAAAACCTGCATATTCTGCCTATTTTCGCCTATCCCCAAGTTTGTCCGGTGAAATCTACCTCCGCCTTCCGGCGTGCCGAGAGAAGTTTTTTTTTATCTGGCGCAGACCTATTCTAAACTCCCCAAACAGTTGATTCTTGACAATGCCAATCTCATTGTTCTCTTTCGCCAAGACTCTAGAAATCTCTATCATATTTTTGAAGATCATGTGAATCCAAATATGTCCTTTACAGCTTTCACGCAATTGTGTGCCTCATGTTGGAACCATCATCCCCATGCCTGTTTGGTAATTAATAAACAGAGTGAACGGTGTGAAGGACGTTATCGCTTGGGTTTTGATCATTTTATTTCTGTTTAAAAAGACCCAGGGTTTGACATTTCCTGTTAGTGTGTCTTTACCTTCACCGTGGCGAACCCCGTAGGGTACAAGAAACTTGTTCAAATCATGCAGCGTATTATTGAGGCACGAAATACAATTCGAAATACATTTCGTGAATTACAACGTTTAAAAAACGTGAATCCTTTACCCACGATAAAACATGCGCCATCATCGGTTGATCCCATGAGGTTCAAACCAAATGCTTCAGCTGCTACTGCTGCTGCTGCCACCTCACAAACCAAACCCTTAGCAAGTTCAAACAGATTCAACACGGCGGGTAAAATCCTCCTCCTCTTCCTCCTCTAATGATAGTCAACAAGAATACGAAGAAGAACAAGGAGAAGAAGAAGAAGAACAACAACAACATGGGCAAAGTGAAAGTGAAAGTGAAACCGTATTTAGTCCTGAAAGAGAAAAAAATATTCACCTCTTCAACAGTTTCTAAAAACAAAACAAAAATCATCCGTCATAGCGGGAACACCGTCTTCCTCCACATCGTCTCCGTTTTCACAAGTCTTGGCCACTCCTCAAAATAAACTCAACCCAAAAACATTTTAATCAATCATTATGGGGAAACACTGGAACCGTATCTGACCCTTCTATTTATTGGAAAGACAGATACCACGTATGGTGTTCGCTATGAGAATGATAGTATTAAAATTGGGGATTCATCCATTAAATTTGCTCGTACTAAAGCTGTCATTAAAAAGATCAACTATAAATTAACACCAGGACTGTTAAAGCTGCTATTCTCTCGCACCCCCTCTCTAAAAGATTTTACGTCCGAGGACCTTACTACAGTGAGTCCGGGAATGTTCTCCGCAGCGCCTACATGCGTCTGGGAGAGATAGCTAGAGCAGTTACGTTGGTATCACGGCTGCCGCTTGCAACATCTCTACTTAGTATAAAACTAAGTCCCCGATTCTTGAATGCTACGGGTAAACTCGAGAACCACTGGATGGATTTTGATGCGGTTTTCACCATTCTGTAAAGGATATACCGAGTATGATTTCTGTAGAAAACAATTTATTTATGATCAACGGAAGCCGAGCAGTAACGATTTTAGTGGAAAAATCGATAAAATACATGGCGTCGAGCGCTTTGTAAGCTGACGCTGGGCAAACCGTTAAAAATATCTAAATACTATGAGTGTAAGAATTGTTCAGCATGAAAAGTTCTACAAAAAGTCCGCGAGAGCATATGTCTATCTTCCATACATCGCTCACTATAAGGGAACAACTGAAGCTTGTCTCTTACAGCTCTATGTGCTGACGACTTAGAGATCCCTGTTTGTTGAGCTAATTTTCGTGTTTATTTACTTGGACTACGCAGCATTATATCGGAGATTTCATCAAGTTCTTCGTCTGTTAAAAGCGTAGGCCTGCCTGTTCCCGGTACATCGTGAACTGAGCCAGTCACACGAAATTTACTTACCAAATCCCGAACGGTATCACGGTTTGGACACTATGAATTAGGAAACCGCGCCTGAAATCTTAATTTTACATTTTCTGTAAACCGATCGCCTTCGCGAATAACGTATTCCACCAAAAAAATTCTCTCTTCAGTAGTAAACATTACCGCCTATATACTGTTACACTCTTCCAATAATAATCTATCTGAACGCTCGCTGATTGTACTATACGCTGAAGACATGTAGGCTGGCGCGCTTATCGCGAGACACATCAACAGCTCACCCGGGGAAGTCCCGCTTTGAAGGACACAGTGCATTGCAGCCAACTAAAACTCATGACTCAACCACTCACAGCTGCACTTTCTCACTGCGGAGAACATTCTCGGGCGCCCTGTAAATATAAATGCATTTTATTAGCCACCAACGCTCACAAAGGAAACTATAAATCCTCTCAGCAGCTCAATGCCAATATATCCCAAAAATATAAAACCATTATTGCAAACTTGTTTGGTAAGCGAAAACACCACTTTGCCTCTGGTGTAAGGTTTAAGAAATCAAAACCCTACACAGATATAACCTATTTGAATAATCCCAATCAGTTAGTAGAGCGCTTGTACTTGCTTCATGCGTCAAAACCAGCTGGACACACAGGACATGAGGCAGAAATCACCCGCATTGATTAACAACTCAGACATGCTCAAATTATCTTATAAGCCATCCCCCATCAAAGTGGGTATCGCTCATGAAGTACATAAACCAGCCCGTCGCATTTATGAACGCCGTCGTGTGATTTCCAAAGGTGTGGATGAACTTTGGCAAGCAGACCTGGTTGAGATGATACCTTATTCTAACGTTAACGACGGTGTACGCTATATGTTTACCGTCATTGATATCTATTCAAAAATGGCTTTTGTTCAACCAGTAAAAAATAAAACTGGTGTCTTAGTCACAAAGGCCTTTCAACATATTATTGAACAATCAAAACGTCAACCTCACTTGTTACACACCGACCAGGGCAAAAAAAATCAACAAGGATTTCTCCAGTTTTCTCAAATCTAAGGATATTCACCATTACACCACATATAGCAATCTCAAAGCTAGCGTAGTTGAACGCTTCAATCGAACATTAAAAATTTATAAGTGGAAAGAGTTTACAATACATGTTTCCTATCGATGGATAGACTGGTTACATCAACTTGTGTCACGATACAACAATACGATTCATTCCACTATTGGCATGAAACCACGTCTCGTCTCCAAGAACCTACCCAGACTCAATAGACTGCTTAACCCTATAAAAAGGGTTGACCCAAGGCGACATCGCCTTAAAATTGGGTATTTTGTTCGCATCAGTAAACATAGAAGTGTGTTTTCAAAATCGTACACTCCACAGTGGACGACAGAAATTTTTAAAATTCGCCAAGTCAAGCTAGGTCAACCAGTGACGTATCTTTTAGAAGATCAAAGCGGTCAACCCATCAAAGGACGATTATATTATGAAGAAGTGCAAAAAACTTTATATCCCAACGATTATCTAATTGAACGAGTAATTAAAGTCAAAGGTGCAAAATATTTTGTAAAGTGGTTAGGGTTTCCTTCCACGTTTAATTCATGGGTCAATAAACACGATTTTTTGTAATAAAACCCTATTTATTTATTTAATTAGACTAAACCCCCCTTTAAAAAAAAGTGTATAACTCACCTCCCCTATCCAATCCAATCCATCATGGCTAGAAAAAGACAAAATAACTCCAAATATCAAAAATAACAAAAAACATAGGTTCAACCCCAAAAACGTGCATAGGTTTTTCACCTAGAGACTTGAAATGTATGGTGCAGGTAGAGGAGGTAAATACCAACCATCCATGTCAAACAAACTTTTTTCTCATCATCACCGTTTCCAAAATAGTCAGCATTTTTTCAAAATTCATTTTCTTTTCCCCAACAGTCTTAAAACTTGGTTTCTGCCTACAACAGCTAGGGACCTTTCATTCACGTGAAACCAACTTTTTTTTCCAAAGTTCACCGTTTCCAAAATAATTACAAATTCAAAATCAAATATTTTCATTTTTTAATACCAACACACATTCATAGCAAAGAGGACGTTATCCCAACGCCAACAACATCTCAATCGTTAAAATCCGACCATGCGTTCGCGAATTATCGCCAATGTTCGCCAGAAAGTAGGCTATAATTTTTTGTTGTCCTACACACTTGAAACTTGCTGTCCGCCTAGAGGGCCTAGCAACCTTTCATTAACGTCAAACAAACGTTTTTCCAAAATTCACCGTTTCCAAAATAGCGCCAATGACAAAAACAATAATTTTCAAAAAAAAAAAATACCAACACACATTCTTGGCCAATAGGACGTCACTCCAACGCCAACAACACTTCGTTCGTTAAAATCCGATCATGCGTTCGGGAGATATCGGCTAAGTTGTTAGGAAATTAGGCTGCGAGTTAGGACCCCCATTCTAGCACTACTAATGTGCTTAAAACGTGAGATGCGCGAGGGAAGATTCTTGTTATTTTACCTTGTTTGTTTCAAGAAACGACGTACGTGCTGTTGTTTCCGGGCAGGAGTAATTATTTTATGTGTCCCAGTATCTTACATCAGTTTTAAACCAAGGCTCAGGAATAATAGTTCGAAAATGCACCTTTTCGGATCGTCGTGTTAAGTGGAAAATGCTCAAAGCACCTCGGTTTTTGGCTCAGTTAACGCCTTGGTGGGAATCGGGAGAGGGGGGTAAAAACAGACTGTTCGTTCAGTAGAATAAAGATATTACGACTAAGCAAGACAAGATGGCTTTTCCCATTTTCCACCTAACGTACCGTAGTATTAAATCGTTTATAGAATCGGGATGTCTGCTGTAAGGATGAAATAAAAATTAGTTGATTTTTAGCTACCTTTTAGTTACCTACTAATTCAAGATGCGTCTGCAAGCAAAGTAGCTCATCAAGCGGTGGAAAAATAATGAACTCTGCTTAAAGCGATATTATAAAAACTAAATAATAAATAAATAATAGAGAATTAGAACTTTTTGAACAAACACTTTTAGCACCACTTAAACAAGACACTGCTGATGCATATGCACTTACAGAACCTGAGTTATTTAAGATATAAAGTCCATTCGACTCTTCAATCAATAATTGCACATCACGTGTAACTTGACAGTCATTGTCTTGAAACACTTTACAACCTTCTTCATCAAAACCAATTACGTGACCCTTTTTAACAATACTGTTCACAGAGAGCAAGTTTGCTGTAAGGTTAGGTACATACATGACATCACTCACCTTTGTAAAATCATTTGCTTGTACTGGAACATCACCTATGCCGCCACTATATAGTTTACAATCGTTTGCTACGGTGACTTCATATCCAACCTCCCTTTTATCATCAAATTTTGACATCCAATCCACTCTACCAGTCATGTGTTTGGAGGCTGCGGAGTCCATGTACCAGCTGTCTGCTGAGTGGGTATCAACTCCAAGTGCTGTGAGCAGAGCCCTACCCTTCTTCTTCTCTTCTTTCTTCTCTAGTGACTTGGCATCTGCTTGATGTGCTGCTGTCTTGTTTTGGTGTTTGAAATCTTGTTTCCAGTGGCCAGTTTTGCAGCAGTTCCAACAGAACGGTTTCTTGGGTTTAGTATTCTTGAATCCAATCCTGTTAGTGTAGAGTGCTGTTTCTTTGCTGGAGCTGCGTTTGTCTTCCTGTAGCAGTTTCAATTTCACAAAGTCACTAGTCAATTCTGCGCCTGAATTTTCCAATGCCATAATCATAGGTTCATAGTCATCAGATAGTCCCTGCAAGAGCAAGGCACCTAGAAATTCATCATCAAGTGGTCTTTTAACTGCTGATAGCCGCTAGAAGAGCCCCAAAACTGTGGTGACATATTCTTCCATATTCTTGAATTGTTCAAGCTTGGTGGAACACAGTTGGCGAAGAATTCTTGTGTGCCTGTTGGCGCCTTTATCTTCATGTGCCATCTCGAGCGAATTCAATGCTGCTTTCGCCGTTTTTGCTTCCATGACGTGCGGAAAAACACTATTTTCCACCATAAGGTTAATCTTGCACAAAGCACGTTCGTCGCGCCGTACCTTAACCTTTGCACCCGTTTTATCATCTTCTGCATAACCAGATATGCATTTCCAAATATCATCGTGCATAAGATAATTCTTCATCTGGAAACGCCAGTCAATGTAGTTTTCTCTCCCCTTCAGTTTCTCGAGTTTATAAAGAGAACCGGTGCTGGATTCCGCCATGATGCACACACTTATTGCACGCGATCACAGTTTTGTTAATTCAAATAGAATCACACTGGCCAGAACATTATTCACTCGTCAATGATCCTGCTGGGCCCATAACCTGTAGGAGTATATGGCAGGAGAAAGACGTCTGGGCGTATATGCAGTATACATGTTTAATACGAACTGAACGACAAGGTTATATACAGGCGTATATGTACAAAAACAGACAAAAGAATCAACGAGAACATTCTCGTAACTAGAACCGCCACCAATGGCGTTGCGCTTCCTGGCACTGAATTTTAAACCATAGATCACCAGTTGGGTTACATATTTCTAACAGTCCCCAGGTGGTGGATATGGGAGCCCTAACTGTATTGTTGGTGTTGGTTCTAATATCCTCCAATAAAACCCGCGGACCAACATGTAGCCCAATTCCTGGGGGCTTTACAATGCTGGGACACCCTCTCTCCAGGGTTTATAAATATGGAGGGCCCAGCTCAGGTTTATGAGTGAAGACCTGAACGGCACCTGCAGCGGTGAAGGAGTCCTTCGGTACAGTGAAGTTGGCGGAAGTGGCAACCCAGTGCTCGGGGTTAATAGAGTAAAAGGTATTTGTCCATATTATGGACTCTTATCAGGCAACGTAGCGTCTGTTCCACAGGTCAGGGGCGGCTACAAAAGTCGTCTGTTCCCCAGGTTAGGGACGCCTCATAAAATCTAACGCCAGGTGACGCGGCACATCGGTTGGCATATTTCTTGTCGAATCAAATTAATTAAGGTTGTTACGTCAATTTATGTAGATCCAAAGGTTAGGGCGTTCTCCACAGGCGACGCGCGTTGCCCCCACCCGAGTGACGTGAGAAATGGACAAGGGCTACCCATTCATGGACGAAGTAGGCTAAAGAAGCGAGTCCCCGAACCACGATTAGCCACCATTAATATAGGAACACTCACTGGAAGAAGTCGTGAACTTTCCGACACCCTTAAGATCATACGAATTGACATTGCTTGTGTCCAAGAAACAAGGTGGAACGTCTCAAAATCAAAAACTATTGGCGAAGGCTACACGCTTATTTATCATGGCACAAATTCTGCCAGGAATGGTGTCGCAGTAGTCATACACCAGAAGCTACGCGACTCTGTCGTTGAAGTAGATAGAATATCGGATCGCATTATCTCAGTTAGGATTGACACAAGCACAGCAACATTGCGAATCATCTCATGCTACGCTCCACAAACTGGTTGCCTTGAAACTGAGAAGGATGACTTCTGGGAGAAACTGAGTGCCTACGTTCAAACAATAGTCCCAGGAGAGTATGTTTTTCTTGGCGGAGACCTCAATGGCCACGTTGCGAAAGCAATAGATGGATACATCCAGTGCCATGGTGGTCAAGCATTTGGAGAAAGAAATGGAGATGGATGCAAGATCCTAGACTTTGCTGAAGCTCATGACCTAGTGGTTGTCAATACCTTCTTTAAGAAGAGACATACACATCTTATCACTTAAACCAGCGGTGAACACTCCACACAGATCGACCACTGGCTGGTACGGAGGCACGATCTCAAAATGGCAAGAAGTACCAAGGTAATACCATATGAAAGTATAGCGCCACAGCATAAACTACTAGTTCTAGATATGTAAATTGGCAAAATCAAACCGATTCAGCACAGAACTGGTCCAGAGAGAAGCAAATGGTGGAAGCTTGATGAGGTGAAGAATAAATTTGTATGGGGGCTGTTTTTTAAGTAAGGGCCGTTTTTTCTTCAAATTAACCGAACATTTTATTTTGAAACCACATTTATATTTAGGTTTTACATTCCTTTCTTTCTTTTTTCTACATAGTTGCCTTGTTTATTTAGGCACTTGTCATACCTTAAAACTAAGTTCTGAAATCCCTCTGCATAAAAGTTTGCCGCCTGCTCTAACAACCAAGAATTCACACTTGAGAAAAATCCATTGATAGAGTGGTTATCATGAATCTTCGGTCCTCGTGAATTTTCGTGTCAATTGCAGTCAGCAAGTCATCTGTGATCACAGACCTGAGCGTTCATCGTCATGAACATTTTTACGGCCACTTTTGAACTCGCGTACCCATTTTCGCACTTTACCTTCCATCATTGCATTATCACCATACACCTCACAAAGCTGACGATGAATGTCTGCAGCCGAAATGTTTCTTGCACTAAAAAAAAAAGTACCACAGATCGTACCTCACACGAGTCGGGCGAATCAATAATCTTGAACATTGTACAGATGCACAGTTCAGCGTACAGGTTAGCTACACAGCTGAAACTGACGCCTGCTTGTTGGCAAAAGATGCCGGGAGGTATCGCGCACGCTTGTTGCGGCGTGCGCACTAAGTACGGGCTTAAAAAAACGTCCCTTACTTAATAAACAGCCCTCGTATCTAAGCTCAATGCACTCACTGTAAATTTTGACCAACCAGCAGAAGCCATATGGAGAGAAATCGCAGACCAGGTACTTGCAATGGCAATCCAAACCCTCGGAGTAACGAAGCAGTGAATGCGGTTCGTTGATAAACAGACCTGGTGAAGGAACGAAGACGTTCAACTAGCCATCAAAGCGAAGAAGCAGGCCTTCAAGACTTGGAGTCAAACAAGGTTAGCTGAAGATCTTCATCCGTACAAGTCTCTGAAATCAACTGGTAAAGAAGCTTTTATCAGATAAAAAAAACACCATTATCAGGAACTGTATAACCAGCTTGATACATCAGAAGGTGCTAACGAGGTCTATTGCCTTGCAAGATCCCGTCATCGAGCAACGGAAGATATTGGACATGTCCTGCAGATTAAAAATGCTAACCACCAACCTCTGAGAGACCCAACAGACCTCCTACGTCGATGGAGAGATTATTTCAAAGAAATTTACAATGAAGAGTTTCCACACCCAGCTATATCGAGCAGTAATCCAATTGCAGGACCTGTCCCTCAAATTACAGTAGAAGGCTGTAAGGGGCTGTAAGTAAAATTAAAAACGGCAAAGCGACCCACCCAGATGACATACCATCTGAAATCTGGAAGTTACTTGGACAGCATGGCACTGAAATTCTTACAGCACTTTTCAACTGTATCCTTGATGATGGATGTTTAACTAAAATCTGGCGAACCAGTAGGACCATACCAATTTAGAAGGGCAAAGGCGTTGTTGGTGAGTGTTCCAATTACGGTACCGCCCAATTCACCTGCTCTGCCACACAATGCAAATCTTTGAGCGTATTCTTGACAGCCGAATGCGCTGCATGATCCAAATCTCTCCAAGCCAATGTGGTTTTGTTAAAGGGGTTTGTACAGCAGATGCAATCCACGCGGCACGCCTACTCACTGAAAAACACAGAGAAAAGAACCAGCATGTACATCTGGATTTTCTGGATCTCGAAAAGGCTTTCGACAGAGTGCCACATCAGCTCATATGGAGATCACTTCGGGTTCTCAGGGTCCCAGAAGCTTATGTACGATGCATCCAGTCCCTCTACCAAAAAAGTCACAAGTATGGTACGCTGTCCAGCTGGAGTTTCACTTACTTTCCCCATCAGTCTTGGAGTTCATCAAGGTTCTGCATTTTCGCCCCCTTTTGTTCATACATACAAACACCTCACCTATGGACAATCTTATATGCTGATGATGTATTTCTCGCCGATCAAACTCGTGAAAATCTCGAGATCGTGTTCTGTGCTGGAAAGATCGTTTGGGCAAAAATGGTTTAAAACTCAACACAGGAAAAACCGAATATCTACAATGTGGCACACAAACCACTGGTACCATCTACCATTAACATTGAAGATCATCTACTCAAATGTACTAAATTTAAGTACCTTGGTTCTCTCATCACTTCGGATGGCGAAACCATTCTCGATGCCCGAGGACGAGTAAATGCTGCGTGGCTGAAATGGCGCCAAGTCACTTGAGTACCTTTTGATAAGAAAATACCTATCCACTTGAAAGGAAAAGTTTACGAGACCATGATAAGGCCAGTGGCACTCTATGCCACAGAATGTTGGCCAGCTTCAATCAAACACGAACAAGCCCTCCATGTTATTGAAATGAAAATGTTGCGTTGGTCCATGGGTACCGTTTTACAAGACTTGCCCATGTCAGAAATGAACACGTAAGGAAGCAAATGGGAGTTGCAACAATTAAAGACAAAATGAGGGAAGCACGTTTTCGCTGGCATGGGCATGTCACTAGAAGTGATGAGAACTCTGAGATAAAAACGGCCCTCCGATATGATCCAGGAGGGCATAGACCCCGTTTTTGCCCAAAGAAACGATGGATGGATACAATCAGTGAAGACCTACTGGTGTGCGGTCTCAAACCTGAAGATGCCCTTGACAGGAAGAAGTAGCGAACAACAACCAAGCAAGCGGACCCTGCGCCAACGCGGGAAATACGCTAGGAAAGAAGAGGTAAATATGAGACAAAAATTGAGGGTGACAGGTAGGTACTGTAATGAAATGAAAAATATTACTTGTCCCCCCCCCCCCCGGAAAAATTCCTGCGGGCGCCCATGCTTCCTATGATATGAATCGTGATATTATTGTTTTCTGTTTCGATTTTTATTCCAACCTTTCACCTTTGGACTTTATTCTTCATTACTGATCAGTATTTCTCTCTCTGTCAGATTCTTCTTTGGAGGCGTAACAGCTGGCAGTGCCTTGATATTAGTTCTTTGCTTGAGTGATCAGACTGAAAGAATGGCGTCTTACGTTGTGAGGAAACTCCCCAAAACTGTAATAAATGGCAACGTATATAGTGTACCTTTTGGTAAGAATTTTTCTTGAACTATCTGATTTTGCACACCAATTTAATTTTGTGCATTAACACTAATTGTTTTCATGTAATTCCACAATTATTCCTACATTGATATAAAAAAGTTTTGTATTTGAGTTATATCGTTACAATTCATGAGTTTAGTATACTATTCTTTTGCTAAATGATTCTTTGTGTGGATTTGAACTATACAACACTTTCTTTAAACTCAATAGCTAAAGGTTTTCATTTCCGAACATACTGATCAGTTTTTCAAGTGGTGTTGTGTAATTGCTAATTTTTTGGTGGCCTACCGTATAACCTATACGGTTTGAAGCTTACTTCTTTAGTGCTGTTGTGGTTATTTTGTTTTAAAGAAAGTTGACAAATCTACTGAGCTGTGTGATGTTAGCATGTGATATTTTCGAAGTGAAATGCCATGTCCTGTGGTTCGGAATCCACGTTATATGAAGTCCCGAGGCTCATGATCGCGAGATTAACGGTCACGTTAAACTACAAGCTTCCTGTTTTTGATTTTTATAGTAATAGATTTATTGCATACCATGTGCAAACTAGACTATAATCACCTTTCACATTAAGTGTTAATCCTTAACATAATCCCAGACTGAACAGATTATCGAGGTTCACTTCTGTATATCATACCTTTCACAGACATGGTCACATAGCCTACATACACAGTTTATGTTAGGTTCATGAAATGCCTTGTTCCTACACATTTTAAAATGGAACCCATGAACAGCCAATCTTGTGACTAAATGTCTCAGTTCATAGCCCGTACCCCTCCATCTTCGATCCGGCATGGCCTTCGTTGTGTAAAAGTCTTCTCATATATCCTTCTTTTTATCCTTTAGCTTATGCAACAGCTGATCGTAAGCAGCACTTGCTGGCAAAAGGTTGTATCTCAGATCCTCTATCAGAAATGTCGGTGGCAATAGAGAGTACCTCATCCTTTGTATAAATATTTTTAGAAACTGAAATTACCTGAATTAACCCTTCCCGAGCGGACGTTTTTATGGCTCTGAGCGGATTATTTTTAAAAAATTTCAGAACATGTAGATTGTATTTTTCATGCACTAAATTTAATTAGAACTCACATATATTTCGTATACCTGTTGATAATTCAAGTTTGAGTAGCATCTGAAGGATGTAAAGTTAATTAAGTTAATTATAGTTATTAATTAATTAATAATTATTATTTTATTAATAATTCAGTGTGGAAACACTTCAAACCATCACTCAAATCCAAAGCAGACACTATATCTTCATCATTCCATAGCCATTTCCGTGAAATTATGCTCACATCACCAAATAAACACTATAAAAGTACACTCACTTTACCATCTACGTAATACGACACGTGCGTTCCATGAGCGTTCATCTGAAGCAACACCTGTCTGCGGGTATTTGTGAAGTCAAAGAGTCCCTAAGGGTGACGTAATTTACTATCAAACATGCGTCTGCATAGTGGTGCCATCTCCTGGGTTTAGCATTAACTATTTTGCTGAAAAAGGCGCCAGATTTAAATGTAGGAATTTTCCGGATATATCCGTTTTCCACTCTCGGCTGAAAAGAACGCTCCGGATATATCCGTATTTCGCTCGGGAAAGGTTAATAGTCGGGAGAATATCTGGAGAAGGTTTAGTATTAGATGTTCACTCCTCCGCTGTCATAGACCCACCAACCCGCCCTAATAGGAGCACGACTTATTAAGTTGAAATTGGAGCTCTGACAGCCATCTTTGTGAATCTTTGCGAATGAGTCCATAATGCCAACCCCACGCATTCGGTACCATATCGCATCGGGTGACGAATGGTTTTGCCTAGACCAATATTTTTGTCCAGACCAATGGTGGTTGGGTTAGCTGACATATAACACCCCTGGTTTTTGTCACGCACAGTGGGGGTAGTCATGCATCAATAATCTTTATCCAGGCCTATGGTTTTGCCCTTTATTTCATTATTCATGTTGGCAACGTGTCACGTGGGTATTGTGAAATATAAAAATTTCAAAAATTTTCCGCCTAATCAACACTTTTTTGAATAATCACGTGGGTATGACGTAGTGTCCGATGTCTTGTAAAATGGGGGACGTTGTTCAAATGAACACGACCAAAAATGCTTGCTTTATGTAAAAAGCAATTATATTTCCTGTGTAGGCAGTGGGAATTCAAACAAATGAACTCGCTAGGACTCCCAGAAAGGTATGTAAATCATAAATGATATATTTTCAATAAGCTATCTTGTTAAAAGTACGAAAAGGGAGGATGGGGAACTCTCAAGTTTTAATGAAAAGTCTCCTTTGTAAGTTCATAAAATGAGTCTCGATCTTGTCAACTTTGACACACTAAGGACTCTCTTCAAGTACCTTGATTTTAACTTTTCCAGGTCCTCCAGTTGCTTCACACTTAGAAATTCTCCTATAATCTTAAGCCCGTAAGTTAACAAAGGTAATACTTTTTACTCCAAATATCACCAGGGCTGATTCTACTGCAATTAGCGAGATGTTCTACAGGGTCTTTCACTCAAGGTGCGGCCAGCCCAGCGCTCCAGGTAGAACGTGGGGCTATAAAGGTCAGGCGAGCATATCGCAGTGCGCTGCTTCACAGCATATGTCATAATTAAGATAAGGAAGAAGTGCTGTTGGATTGATGTTTCGGAGCAGCGCGGGACTTCGCAGTGCTGGAACAGTTACAATGCAGGGTTTACCTAGTAAAGTTGACTTTGTTATTTCGTTTATAGCCTATTTATTGTTATAAGTGTTATAAGTTTATAATGTGTGTACGTGTTAGTGGTTATTGATTAATTGTTATTGTGTTCCAAAATTTTATAACGTGTTATTGCTAATTGTTAAAGCCTATTGGTTCAATAATGCCTCAACCTGCGTACACATTAGAACAAAAGATTTTCATGTATGACACTTATGTATTGACGAATTCCTGTAGAGAAGTTAGAAGGCGGTATATAGGAAAATTCCCAGGTGCGACCATTCCAAATAGAGAAACTGTTAGAAGACTTGTCAACAAATTTAGAAGTACAGGTTCGATTCTGGTTGGAAAACGAAGAGTAAAAAAGCGAGTGCTTACTGAGGGGAAATTAGGCGAGGTAGGGGAAATGTTACAACGTACTCCTACAAAATCGCTCAAAAAACTTTCACAGCAAACACAAATTTCGATTACCTCAGCGTGGCGGGCTACAAAAATGTTAAAATTGAAACCATACAGGATTACTGTTGTTCAAGAGTTGCTTCCACGTGATAATGAGAGCAGGGTAAATTTTTGTAACTGGGTTTTAAGGGGTGTTGATGATGGGGTACTTGATCCGAAATTAATAATATTCTCTGATGAAGCATGGTTCCATTTAAGTGGACATGTTTCAAGTCAGAATAACAGGTACTGGTCTTCAGAAAAACCTGTTAATTTCATACATCAAACACCCCTACATGATGTGAAAATGGGAGTGAGGGCGGCAGTAACTGCAGACAGGATAATAGGGCCTATATTTTTTGAAACCACAATCACTGGGCAGAGATATAGGGATGACATTCTCGTGCCATTTTTTGAACAATCGACGGTTACTGAATGTCAATCTGGATATTTCTAGCAAGACTCTGCAACTGCGCATACGGCCAACGAGTCATTAGATTTAATTGAGGAAATTTTCGACAACAGGGTAATTAGTAAACCATTGTGGCCCGCAAGATCCCCCAGATCTTACGGTTTGCGATTTTTATTTATGGGGAAAACTGAAAAATAAGGTTTATACAACAAACCCTCACACTCTAGATGAACTCAAACAGAATATAACCAAAGAAATTGAGGCTATCTCGGTAGACGAACTGAAGCGTGTAAATGAAAATTTCCTTAGACGATGCCGGAAATGTGTAGATGCAGGTGGAGGACATTTTCAACATCATCTGTGACAAGGTGGGTAATTATTTTACTTTGATTTTGTGTTATTATGTGTACTCTTTATTTACATGTGATTTGTACGGGTGCTCTCTCCACCCTAAGCTCAGCGAGCTGCCTCTACGCGCCGCCGGCAGCTCGCTGAGCTTAGGGTCGAGAGTCCGAAGCATCAATCCACAGCACTTCCTTCCTTATCTTAATTATGACATATGCTCTGACAGCAGCGCGCTGCGATATGCTCGTCTGACCTTTATAGCTGCACGTTCTACCTAGAGCGCTGGGCTGGCCGCACCTTGAGTGAAAGACCCTGTAGATGTCATTCATCGCTTTCAATGCTACGACCATTCTTTCTCTTAGGTGAATCCTGAAACAGCTGCCCGTTGTCTGAAAGGTTACACCTTGGTAACGAAAACTTCTAACTCTGCGGAGATGGACGATATTACACGATATGCGATCTGTTTCCTTGTATTTTCCTCCATTTCTAAATACAACTAATTCAGTCTTCTCTTCATTAATTTTCATGTCATTCCTTTTCGCCTAATCTGCTAGCAAGTCCATCGCATGCTGTAGCTCATTGATGTCTTCAGCCGCAATTGCCATGTCATTCGCATACAGGTACATTTGTGTGTCAGTCTTTTCCTTTATTTCAGACACTACATCTGCGGTGAAAGCGTTAAATAATATAGGGCTAAGTGGGTCGCCTTGAAGCACACCTATCGTTTGCAACATCCAATCTGATGATCCCATACCATGTACATAGTTTTCGGTCAGTAGATTTGATATGAGTGTTGTGACTTGAGATGTTCCAATTAACCTCTTCAGCTTATTTATGAGAAGCCTTCTATTCACACAAACGCCTTGGAATAGTCAATGGAAACCACGAATAACTTGCCTCCTGACACTTCAAGTGTGAGACGAATGTGACTGAGTAGATTCTCCAGTGCCATCATTGTTGACCTCTTCCGTCTGAAGCCAAATTGTTCCTCAGGTAACGGAGGATCCAATTCATTCACCACCCTCTTTGTCAGAATTCTTGTAAGTAATTTTAGTCCTGTTTGTTCCATCGTGATCCCTCGATATGCATTTGGGTCATCTGCATTTCCTTTTCCCTTATACAACATCATTCTGATTGTTGCCTTCCTCCAATCTAATGGGACTCGGCCAGTATCAAGACATTTATTTAGGATGGCACACCACACCGGTAACATTTCCTTCATGGAATCTTTTAGGTGCTCATTTCTGACTCCATCTGGTCCTGCGGTCAAGCTGTATGCCTCTCGCCAAGGGTTCGATTCCCGGTCAATGCATATGAGATTTTCGATGTGAAATGCTATGTCCTGTGGTTCGGATTCCACGTAAAAAGGAGGTCCCGTGGCTCATGATCGCGAGATTAACGGTCACGTTAAACTACAAGCTTCCTTTTTCCATCTGGTCCTGGCACTCGATTATTTTTCCTTCTGTGACTACCTGTACAATTTCACCTTCCGATATGACTTGTGTATGGTCACTATAATCTGAATGGTATCTGAATGGTGGTCTAGTGTCTCTCGAGTCAACTGTCGTACTGAGGTGTGTTTTCCATGTTGATATTGGACTGTATTCTGAGCGATTTTGGTCGCAGAGCCTTGATTTTAATTCTATGTTTAGGAGCCGTGCGGAGCATATCGACCACCAAAACACACAAAGCAGCAAAGAAGACAATACCTGACAAAACTGGAAAGAATGTAGTGTTTGTTGATGCAGTGAGAACACCTTTCCTTCAGTCTGGCACTCAGTATGTCAAGTTGATGCCTCATGATTTGGCCAGGCATTCTTTATTGTAAGTAACCTATTCTTATTGCTCAGTCATGGTGCAGATTATTCAATATATTACAACTGCATCCTAAATACACTTTGTGCTTCTACAGAGAACTATTAAGAAGAACAGGAGTGCCTAAAGAAGTCGTTGAGTATATTGTTTATGGATCAGTCATCCAGGAAGTGAAGACGAGCAACATTGCACGCGAAGCTGCATTATGTGCTGGCTTCTCTGACAAAACACCAGCTCATACGGTGACGATGGCATGCATTAGCTCCAATGTTGCTATGACAACAGGTAATGTCATCTGTCGTTGAAATAAGTTTATGAAACCTTAAAAGTTAAAATTTGCCCATGAAATTATTGAATAAGATTCTGCAACTAGCCTAGGCATGTCATAAGACACAATCAATATGGTAGCAATTATGTTGTCTGGCAAACGGACTGGATATACCTTTGATGTAGGAGTTTTAGGTAGGGGTATTTCTCAAAGAAAACACAACTTTTGAAAGTGTACTCTGTACGCTTGGATAATGTGATTGATGTATTACCAGTGCATGAGACAGGAACCTCACCTCACTTCACAGTTTCAGTTACCGTATATACCCGAATGTAAGACGACTCCGAATATAAGACGAGGCCTAGTTATCAACTGCCTCTTACAGATTTTTTCAAAAAAAATACTCGCTAACTCATAACTTGCACAATATAGGCCCTTAAGGTCGTGCTTTCATTTTTATAACGTCTCTTGTTACCGGAAATCCCTCTGCCCGCTTTTTCCAAGACATACTCCATAATTTCTTTGTTCAAGAATGGGAGACATTATTAAATTAAGATACGTTGATCACTCAATTACTGCTCGTAAAACTGACTGGTTGTTCTTGTAAACATTGTTTTAAAACATATTTCCATATGCTTTCGAACATATAATTTATCCGCTTGAAATGACGTGTATGCGTAAATCCTAACCTCAAAATGTACGCTATTCGTATATGCATGGTAATTAAACATAACAAACCATATTTTAATCTTCGTTAACGCATTGATTCGTTGCGAGTTACTAGATGCCAACACCACATACTACTTTGCAAATAATAACAACAATTAAAAAAAAAAAATTTTTTTAAATATAAGACGACCCCAAATTTTTGTAACACAAAAAGTGGAAAAAAAACTAGTCTTACATTCGGGTATATACGGTACATGGTAAGTGATATTTGATTTTCATACCTTTTCAGGGGTTCCAGGGGACAATTCCTATTGAAATTGCCATTCATTATGACTAATATACTGGAAATATGTGCTCAATTATGTAATTATATGTTTTTCTTTCTCGTTGAATTTGAACTACGGCGGCCATGTTGGTCACTTCAGCTGGGAGAGACATGACGAGATATGACGAGACATGGACGTTACGGCAGTGTGCCTGACATGTAAGATATGAAACACACTACCACTAGGAGAATCTGGATGCGTTAGGCTGTAAAAATTTTCAAAACTATTGATCTGGACTTGTTGGGCTGTAACCATTGTTAAAAACCATTGGATTGGACAAAACTAAGGTTAGAATGGTCTGGTGTAGGTGCGACCTTTTGCCGCGGGAAGCTAGCGGGGCACTGTTGACCCAAAATCCATTGGATTAGATGTGTTAGGCTGTAACCATTGTCAAAGTTATTGGTGTAGGCAAATGTAACTTTTACTAAAGCAAATCGTTTAATGCAGAGAAAACGATATATAACAAATAATAAAAAATATTCACTCCGAAAAAGTGCGTATTCTTCACACAAAACAAATTATTTCATTAACAGTGCGTAATATTCACACAAAAAAAAGTATATTCACTCTGAAAAAGTGTGTAATCTTCACACACAAAAATATCACTAAATAGTGCGTTATGTTAAAAAAACAGCAGTTCACTGGTTGGCTGGATACAGATGAGAGATTACTTTTAAAAAGTGGTGAATCCTGGATCTTGGGGGGTGGTTTGTTTTGAAAAGGTGCACTGCCCGGTAGCCTGTGAAGTGTTTCTTTGTTTTTCCGACAATCGGGATTCTGTATCTTACATTGCACCATTCCCACTCGATGTTCTGTGTATGTACGGACATCTGTGGGACGTTGGCTGTCTGCATGATGAGGATATTTTGATCATATACGTGACCGCCTTTTTTTTTGTGGACACTAATTCCAATTTATGGTTCACCTTCAAGTGCACGAAGCCCTCATTTTTTAGTGCATTATATGCGGCCCAGCAGTCGGAAATAATAATTGAACCAGGTAGGATCCAGTCCCGAATTACTTCGAGGAGTGTCCCTTTGGGCAACAGGAATGATTAAAATTTTTTTTTTTATTGTTCCTTTTGACGGCACCGAAAACCCATTGACCTTTGATTGCAGGTCCTATATTATATTAACGCTTGCCAAACTTGGCCTCATCAATTTCTACAATTACACCTGGTCCTCAAATTTGTACCCTGTTTTGGTACAACCAACGTTCACATTCTTCTCGGCAGATGGAAGACCAGTCTACTACTGTGTGTTGTCGTTTGTAGATCGTTGACTATTGTTGTTTGACGAGGATTTGTAAGGAGGCACCACAGAGTAACAAAATTTAGAATATTGGGTTTTGGCACTTTTGTGTTGTGATAAAAAAAAAAGGTGCCTTTCGTGGCAATTTTTTTATGTAATTGCGTTTGACAGTGAGGTCCGGGAAGTTTCCCGTTGCACGCAACACTGAGGTTATGTCTCACCCACTTTACTTTTAGTTAACTCACATTTTGGGCACGGTAATATTTTCGGTACCGGTACTAAATTGTGCTCTTGTAGCAGTGTGAGCAAGTCTTCATGATTGCATACCTGCCATCTTTTCCGTTTTTTCCATATATTTTATGGAAAGGTAGTGTGTTTTACGGATGAACTTTAATATTTTACGGATTTACGTACCAAGATCTTCTTTTTAAAATTCGCGTCAGAACAAGCTTCCGCATGCCGCCGATGCATTGCTGTGTGACAAGCGCACATTCGATACATCGCTCTGAACTATATTCATCCGATCGTTAGTCTTCCACTGGGAATACGAGATGCGTCCTGATTTGCCTGAATCCTAGTCGATCGATATCGATTTGTTTGTGTTGAATGAAAGCCCTGGGATAACTGTTTACTTGTTCTTTAATGCGTTGAATAGTTCGATAGCCTTTACCGTTCTGTATAAAAATAGTTATTTTCTTCTTCACCACGAATTACAAACCGTAGGTCGTGTTATAGTTACGGAATAATATGTGAATTATCAGGGTGTCTACCGGTAAAGAGAAGTAAAGAAAAGTAGCTAATTTTTGTCTGGATATTTGAAGGTAACGAAAATTTGTGGAGGTCGGTTAAAATCATTTCAACTCTCGCCGGTAGGCTCACAGATTGCGATGGAGCAAGTTTCACACAAGCGGCTTCGATTGCGTAAGCTATATTTCCCCGTGCCCGCCCTCAAGGAAATCAGGATGACCGCTTTCTGGAAAACTCAGGGAACACAGGGAATTTAAATTGCATAGAATAAACAGGGAAAATACAGGGGAAAAATTTGGCACGGATGAAAAAAACAATATCTTGACCTATGATTGGACTTAATAATAATGCATCGTTGGCGGTTCTTGCATACAAGATTAATTCCAGTTAAGATTAAAGTTTAAGTACCGTAATTTGACCGTTCTGCCATATATATACATATATATATTTTTTTTCGGATGTTCACCTTTAGGATATCCAAAGTCAAAAAAATTAGCTTCGCGAGAAAATAACGCCAGAGCCGCGAAGACGTGCTCTTACCTAGACGAGCACACCTTCGATTGAAATATTACAGACATCCTATTTACCTGTTGAGTGCTACGCCCAGCTATAGACAGTGCATGAGAACGTTCATTTTTTTTCATATTTACCATTTGCTATCTAGTGCCGAGTCGATCTCTGGCATGCTCTGCTATCTGTTGGACATCATGTAGCACTATTTGAGATTTCTACTTTTGCTTCCAGAAGTAACTAACCGAGCATTTTGTAGACATCTGCCGTCTACAGTTAGAGTTCATCTCTGTTGTAAATAAGCATGACGGAACAACAAGCAAGTTCTTCTCGCTGTGTTGTGATTTCAGATTAAAGAATCCTTCAATTATTAATCACTAGTAAGGAACATCATGTACGTATTAGTTTCCCCCTGATTTTAGGAAATAATTTGATTTTGAAACCTTTACTTGGTATGGAGGTAATGGAAGTGTGGCACATAAAAATTAATTTTGATTTGTCTCAAAATGAAAATTAATATACACGTAGGATTCTGATTTTACATTTAGATTGATGAAGACTCAAAACTTGAAGACAATTTCAGAATAGGTTACAAGTTATGGCTTCTACAAGTTTTATTATATGCGAATGAAAAATCTCAGCACTTGAAAGGTTAATTGTATACTGGCTTTAACTTCACGTCAGTAAGAGGTAAGAGCGTGTTGTCATTTGACTCAACTTATATGGAATAGTTGTGCTGTAACGTGATTCACTGAACAGATGGCGCAAAATCTGAATTGAGTTTACTTATGTCCAGGCATCCTTCCTGTACTGTCGATGTGCGTAAATGATTTGCAGACTGTCGAAGCTTTTTTAAGGATCACCAGCCAACCTGTGACTGCGCTTTTGTCAGGTCGAGCCCTACTTCAGTTCGGTAGTTTTATATCTCGTGTCAACAAGACTGAGCTTGAATAATTTGATAGGAGTAAACCTCGCCTGGATCATTTTTATACTAATCAGTTCAAGGGCTTGGAAGAATATTAAGATGTGTGGCAGATCATAAAAATCATCCTCATATTTTCTCATGGTAACGCCTTTGTGTGGAGTTTTTTTTTTCCTTAACAAAGAAATGTTAGTGGAAAACATTCACGAGGAAACTCTCATAGCGATGAGAAGAGCAAGGGATGAAATTCTGGATGCGGGTGGAGAAGATGTTATAAACATTGATGATGAATTGGTTCATTATGATTGTGGAGATAGGGCTAAGGACAAAATCGCTATCGAAGAAAGAAAACTACTAGAAATGGAAATAGAGCAGTTGAGTCGGTACGAGAGAGAAAAGAAGTAGTGAAAGGATGAAGTGTTAATGGCATTAAATAAAGAATATGAAGACTTGTGCACAAAACAACATGAGCTGGAAATGAAAATAAAAATATTGAAGAAATAAGAACTCAAATATAATCAGTCACCTAAATATCTCTGATTAAATGTTATACATAAATAATTGTGATTATTTTGTGATGTGATCAATGAAACGTGTAAGTTGTTTAATTTGTGAAAGATATACGTTGTCGTAAGAGACTATATGTGTTATGTATTTTAGTTCAATAATGGTTTAAAATTGAAACTGGACTAAAGCAAGGAAGGGTGTTGTCACCATTATTGTTCTTAATGGTGATGGATGACATCATGAAGGCAGCAATGAAAGACTATAGTAGGGCAAGATGAAGGTAATGCTGTTTGCAGACGATGTTGTGATCTGGGGCGAGGATGAAATGGAGGTAAAAGAACAGCTAGATGTAATAAATGAAAAGATGAGCAATGGGGATTGAAGATAAATGTGGAGAAGAGTAAAACAGTGGTGATGAGTAGAGGTAAGAAAGAAGGAAAAGGAGTAATCAAAGTAGCAGATAAGGAATTGGAAGTGGTGAAACACTTCAAATATTTGGGAAGTGAACTGACTGAAGATGGAAGACTAGATTTGGAAATTAGCAGAAGAATACAACATGGGAGTGCTTTCTATTATCAGGTACGGGGGCTAGTATGGAACAAGGATATACCAATTAAGGCTAAAGAAGTTATGTACAAAGCATATTATGTTCCTATAACGACATTTGCAGCAGAAACTTGGACAATGACTAAGAGGGATGAGAGCAGAGATAAGATTCCTGAGAAGTATGGTCCAGAAAACGCGGAGAGACAGAGTGAGAAAATAAGATATACGGAAAGAACTGGGAGTACATAAACTAAATGACAACTGGAGCAAAACAGATTGAGATGGTTTGGACATGTCAAAGGGATGAATGAAGTAAGGCTACCAAGACGAGCACTGGAACGATGGATGACAGGGAAGATAGGATGAGGAAGACCAAGAATGTGTTGGATGGACTCGGTGAAGAATAACATTAGTAAACGGAACCTGGATTGGAACACCGTGTTGGAAGAGGAATAGTGGAACGACAGAACCAAGTGGAGAGGAACCATATTTGCCCCCACCCATTGTCAGCTGGAAAAGGGGAAATGAAGATGATGATGATGATGATGAATAAATAAAAATATATATTTACCGTACATAAACTTTTTTTGAAAATAAACATAAATTGTATCCTTATAAAAGTATATGTGTTAATGAAAGGTTAAATTCAACACAGGGAAAAATTATAACACAGTGAAAATGCAGGGAAAACACAGGGAAAATAATTTTAGTTAACCAGCGGTCACCCTGGAAATGCATACTGAGGATACCTTGAATGGTATAAATCAGTTTAACGTATATTTTCGGCATCAAGAAGAGTTTTTAGTTTTGTGTAAAATATATTTCTTTGTTATTAGGAAACTTGACTTTTTGCGACACGTTTATTCACGAAAACTTTAGAAACAAAACAGACACCTCTCATTTCTGATATTGACCTCTAAGTTTGGAGACTATCTTCTATATATTTGTCAAATACCATTCACTCCCTCACTCATTCATTCATCACGAAATCTCAGAAACCACCAAATGGATTGGAATGAAATTTGGTATGCATCTTCCTCAAGGGCCGTAGGTGCTCGCTAAGAATGGTTTTCAAACAATTCACTCGGGATTATATGAAGCAATGCGGGTTGCAGCACGTCGCCCCTACCAGTCTTTGCAGGCAGTGAGCTTACGTCATAACGTGCATGTCATTATTGTCTGTACTCCCGACCTTTACCCACTCTCTCTGTTCAAACAGTACTTCTATGTAATTTCTGTTTGTACTTTATACTTTCACCATCACTTTATAATCATCATATTGCATTATATATTAGCCTTTAATTGAAGTAACTGTAGAGTTCCTTTGTTTGTTGGATTAGGTATGGCGTTTTTCATCATTTATTGGTAGTACATAACAATGGGAAGATTAGTTGCCATTTTTGGTCCGTATTGACAAATATGAATTATTTAGTCTGTTTTGCAGCTTCCACCAAATCAATACCATTTGTGTTTGTGTTGTTAAAACGCTAAGTACGGTACATGTTTTGAACCTTACAAAAATTGGTCCTTCATTTAGGCAAGAAATTAAGAAGCATCTAATGGAACAGGAAAAACGCCTCCGTGGCTTAGGCGGCAGCACGCCGGCCTCTCACCGCTGATTCCGTGGTTCAAATCCCGGTCACTCCATGTGAGATCTGTGCTGGACAAAACGGAGGCAGACAGGTTTTTCTCCGGGTACTCCGGTTTTCCCTGTCAACATTTCATTCCAGCAACACTCTCCACTATCATTTCATTTCACCTGTCATTCATTTAATCATTGCCCCAGAGGAGTGTGTCAGGCCTCGGCAGCCGGCACAGTTCATATCCTCGCCGCTAGATGGGGGCTTCATTCATTCCATTCCTGACCCGGTCGGAGACTGGAAGCAGGTTGTGGATTTTCATTTCTAATGGAACAGGACAAAGATCTCCAACCATAACGTCACATACTCAAATGTTGACGTTTGAATGAGTCAAATGGACATGCAGTGCTTTTAATATGTGTACAGTTTTTAATGGAACATTTTAATATGTGTTTATGAATGTCTTAGTGTGCATGCATTTTATTTTTGATATTGTTCAGTGTTTTTAATGTGTTGCCATTCATGTGATATGTCGTGGCTGATGAAGGACCGATTTTTGTAAGTTTCGAAACATGTACTGTACTTAGCGTTTTAACAACGCAAACACAATTTGTATTGATTTGGCGGAAGCTGCAAAACAGACTAAATAATTAGTAGTACATAGTTAGAGAGCAGAGTACAGGCAGTTAAGATGAGACGAGTATGGTCCAGAAAACGATGTACAGCCCGTCGGCAGTACCCCCTGAGATCCACCCCGCCATCTTTCACCAAAACCACCCCAACTGGAAACACTATAATTCCAGAACATATCTCTACACAGAAAGCGGCGACCACCTAAGCCTAGGAGGTTAGCCAACGGCTTGCAAAACTCACATAAATATTTACACTAACAACTATCTGGGGCAGCTACACTGATGCAATGCTGACTAAACAGCGCTGAAACATATAAGAATGGAACCCGGACAGGAGGGATTATCTGTTCTGTTCTGTTCTTCGCCAGCGGCCTTGCCCGACGTCCGTTCCAGCTCTTCACCAGGTGAGATCTAGTTTGTGCTCAGAGTCCTTTATCTTTGTAAAACACCTACCCTGACACTTTACAAATTGTACTACATTTTATATTTGTTCAAACTCCCCAAGAGGGACATCACATCACATGGCCAATAAACACATGGTCAGTAAACATACACCATTTATTACTAATCACACTCCGCTTTACATCCTTATACCCAACCTGACCTTAGTCATAATTGCCCCTGACCGTAGCGGCCAGTAATTGCATCGTCAGGTTCTGTTGTACTCGAGCACGCGACTTGACTGCAGAGCGTCGAGTCACTGACTGCACATTCATTGAATTGCTCATTCTACTCGGCTGGTAGGCTAGTTTAGCAGCCTACACTTAGACATTCATCCCCTGGCAGATAATTGCATCCTGCAGGGACGCCCCCAATAGATTAAGCATTCACACCAACACACTCCACTGGTAGTCTCTCCCAATCACGGGAAGCTACTCTCATCCGGAAGCAGCCTTCAAAATTAGCACACTAACACTACCGTGTTTATCCCAACCCCCAACCAAGGGATAAGACATATTTGGTGGAGGCGCGACTACCACGCATAATAAGTGTAAGGGACTCAAAACAACGAGCCCTCGTGGTAGAGCGATCCAGACCGCAAGCAAAAAGTTTTTTTTTTTTTTGGGGTGAAAGCATTATTTATTTCCCTTCACTCTAGAAACACAAGGGAAATTTTAATCAACTCCCCCCCCCCCCCCCCCCCTGGAAAGAATCAGAAATCCAATACATTAGAAGCCACACACATTTCTTTTTATACCCACACTTAGCTCAGAATGGCACCACATGCAGAAGCAACAGGGATTGTAAGCCATAGAGGCAATAGCGGTACACCAATATTATTCACATTATTACTAAGGTGCCAGAGGCATATACAAAGGCGACAGGCGCAAATACGGGCACTCCAGACAAAGGTTGGAGCAATACAGGACAAGCAACCATGCACCCCGTCAGAGGGTAGGACAGCGCAATTAAGATGCGCACACAGACACTCAAGTAACATACATGAACACCTCAACAGGAGCCATGTTCGAAGGAACAGGATATACGACCACTTAATCACTACACATGGCCCTACAATGGATAACACAACCCTAGAGAGGATAAGGATGCACTACACAATTTTATATGCCCAATACAGGGAGCTTATCCGCGAACAGGCGTTTCTCCTGTTGGCGGCCACAGAACTGTATAGGACGCAGACACGTCAATACAGCAATTTGCGAACTGGTCCATAATTATACCCGTACCGCTACACAAGGGAAGGAGTCTACCGTGGCCGTAGGCCAGAAATCTGTCAGACCACCCTCCAATACATTGCAAGAGCACACACAGACAATTACACGACCCCTACCGCCAGTTCAGAAGGCGATTTCGCCAGAATGGAAGCGGACACTAACATGTGCACCCCCAGTGCAAAGACATGCAGGGGGATTGTTTACAGTTCACCAGGGTGTAACACACACGCCTGCACACACTATCCTGCCTCCGAAACAAAATACACGGGGTTTAAGGAAAATTTTACTGGCCACCCCATGCGGCCAGGCAGACAGGAGGGCATACACGCGCACAGACATTAATAAGGAAGCGCGGAGCCAACACAGCCCTTCAGGCGCCAGCATACCTACGCCTATTAACAGGCACTACGGGGAACGTAGGCTTAGGCCTGCTTTACTTAAAACACCCCTGAAAGATAGTAAAGAAGCGCCTCAATGGGAACCTGAGGCCTATGCCTTCATAACAGGGCGCAATAATTCACCCCGACGAGCGAGGGCGTGCGCACAATAGTGACATTCACTGACCGCACAAGCCCATGGATAAATGTTCCCAAGACCCTCACGGGGGCGCGTACACACAATTAACACAAAAAGACAGGTTCTACCCCTGTAGAGGGTAAACACACAAAAAACACATGCACAAAACTGTACAATTTGCATGTATATATATATTTAACCCATAAGTGTACGCTATTTCTTACGCTGCCCATTGCAGGAATTTTTCTTGTCCCCTATGATGTCGCTCAGACTAAGCGTAAATACCAGGGGATAATACTCACAATTCAGGGGAAAATACTGTAACATATTTTTGAAGTCGCACAGTAAACACAGTTATCATAAAAAGAGACAAAAACACTAACAAAACTGTCACAGAGACACAGGCCCAAAAGGCGACCGGAATGATCATCCTGAACAAAGACGGTCTCAAACCCGTGGCCTTCTGAATACCAGGAGCGCAAGGTCGGGTAGCCATCCAATTGAAGGATACAGCGATAAGGGACAGTCACGCTAACAGGAACATATTCGCACCAGACCTACAATAACACAAAATTTGGGGACACACAATATATGAACAGAGGTAGGGTCTTTTACATGATGAAGAACCAAAGGCACACTGTATATGCAAACAATAGAAAAGCGTGTCAGCAAACCCACGCACATTGTCTCAACACATGTGATAAGCGGACCGCCAGACTAGCAAGCACTTCCTACACAATTGAAACTTGACACTATCGCCAGTCAGCGATAAGACATAAATGAACATGCGACATTCGCGAGTATCAGACAGGCTAGGAGCGCTATCGCTCTGGCAGTCATACACAAAATCATTCACGCCATTTTCAAAGCCGGACAACTCCCGAAATTAAAGTACGAGGGACGTTCCGAATTACACAAAATACTCACATTAATGTACATTTTCGCACACGTATCTCAAACATACAATACACGCCATGGTACATAAAACACAGAAAATGTGGTCCCAAGGCATTAGCCTACGCATTAGCCTAAGGCATATGCGCACACACAGAAACCCGATACAAACGTGCCAAAAAGGAAGCTAGCCAACGGCATTTTTGGCGCGACAACACAATCAGAGGCCACACTAGGGACGCACAAAATCCCAACAGACAACGCAGACATAAAACACAGAGCGCTACACGGGATCATGGGTCCGAATACCCAATAAAACTGGACGCCGTGAAAAACAAAAATTGTTGAACGACGAAAAATCATCACAACGACACGCCCACTCTATTTTCCGTTCGCGAGGACGCGAACAAACGGAAAAGGGGACTTGTACAGCCCGGGGGCAGTACCCCCTGAGATCCACCCCGCCATCTTTCACCAAAACCATCCCAACTGGAAACACTATAATTCCAGAACATATCTCTACACAGCAAGCGGCGACCACCTAAGCCTAGGAGGTTAGCCAACGGCTTGCAAAACTCACATAAACATTTACACTAACAACTATCTGGGGCAGCTACACTGATGCAATGCTGACTAAGCAGCGCCGAAACATACAAGAATGGAACCCGGACAGGAGGGATTATCTGTTCTGTTCTGTTCTTCGCCAGCGGCCCTGCCCGACGTCCGTTCCAGCTCTTCACCAGGTGAGATCTAGTTTGTGCTCAGAGTCCTTTATCTTTGTAAAACACCTACCCTGACACTTTACAAATTGTACTACATTTTATATTTGTTCAAACTCCCCAAGATGGACATCACATCACATCTACTGGCCAATAAACACATGGTCAGTAAACACACCATTTATTACTAATCACACTCCGCTTTACATCCTTATACCCAACCTGACCTTAAGTCATAATTGCCCTTGACCGTAGCGGCCAGTAATTGCATCGTCAGGTTCTGTTGTACTCGAGCACACGACTCGACTGCAGAGCGTCGAGTCACTGACTCTGCACATTCATTGAATTGCTCATTCTACTCAGCTGGTAGGCTAGTTTAGCAGCCTGCACTTAGACATTCATCCCCTGGCAGATAATTGCATCCTGCAGGGACGCCCCCAATAGATTAAGCATTCACACCAACAAACTACACTGGTAGTCTCTCCCAATTACGGGAAGCTACTCTCATCCGGAAGCAGCCTTCAAAATTAGCACACTAACACTACCGTGTTTATCCCAACCCCCAACCAAGGGATAAAACAACGAGGAGAGACTGAGTGAGAAATGAAGATATACGGAAAGAACTGGGAGTACAGAAACTAAATGACAAACTGGAGCAAAACAGATTGAGATGGTTTGGACATGTAAAAAAGATGAATGAAGTAAGTCTACCAAGACGAGCACTGGAACGACGGATGATAGTGAAGAGATGACGAGGAAGACCAAGAATGCGTTGGATGGACTCTGTGGAGAATAGCATTAGAAAACGGAACCTGGATTGGAACACCGTGTCGGAAGAGGAATGGTGGAACGACAGAACAAAGTGGAGAGGAACCATATTTGCCCCCACCCATTGTCAGCTGGAAAAGGGGAAATGAAGAAGAAGACAGTTATAATGAAAAGTAGACTTTGGTAAAAGAAAATTACCTCTACCAACGTTAATTTTGTTAGGTTAGGCTAGGACTATTCCATTTATTAGTTTTTTTTTAAAGTAGAGATTTGTTTTATTACGTTAGGAGAATATCCCTCAACGTCACAACAGCACTCGAGCACCTTTGAAGAAGACAGTGTCTGCCGCTAACTTTTACAGCTTCAGAATATTTGAGCTTGAGGGTGATAATTCTTATCTTTAGTTATTTCACAATCTTCTCAATCAGTTTCAGGTTGATATGTATGCAAAGATTGAGACAGAGAGACCACTTTGGATTCGCATCAATCGGAAAGGGTTGAGAAGTGAGGAATATGTGCACCTGAAGGACGCAATGAGTAAAGCTGTCAGCCCTTTGTCAGATATCGGTAAAATGGTCGTCTTGCCGTCGACTTTCACTGGAGGCCCGCGCTATATGCATGATCGCATGCGCCATTTTGGACGCCCTGATTTTCTTAATAACATTCATCTGCAATCCAAAATGGTCTGAAGTAGTCGAGGACCTGAAACAAGGTCAACAACCTCAAGATAGGCATGATTTGGTAGCACGGGTATTCCATTTGAAAGTCAAGCACATGATAAGACTTCTTAATAAGGGTTGTATCTTTGGTCCTTCAAGGTGTCACATGTATTCCATTGAATGGCAAAAGCGAGGATTACCTCATGTTCAAATACTTCTGTGGCTGGAAGAAAAGCTAAGGCCTGAAGACATCGACAAGGTGATCAGTGCTGACATTCCTGACCCAAATCTTGACCCTGCTCTCCATGAGATTGTCAAGGCAACCATGATCCACGGTCCATGTGGAGTTCTCAACAGGAGTTCGTCTTGCATGGTGGAAGGAGTATGCAACAAGAAGTACCCAGACCACTCATCAAGGAAACCCAAACTGGGGAAGATGGATCGCTACCAGTTGCGTAAAATCACCAAATCCGTGTCCGATCGAGAACTTGTGATCACGAGGAGGGTGTGGTACGGTGCCAATTGAATATTATCGCGTACTCTGTGTCCAACCGCGAGGAAACGTGGACCTAGTAAAACGGTCGAGAGCTATTGCGGTACATCGCGATATTTCCCCGCATTCGATGACAAGGTCAACTGGATTCTTGTCAAACGGACAGAAAGCGGCGCCGATCGCGCAATAATGCAAGAATTTCCCGTGCCTGATCTCAAGGACAATGCAAATCTCTTCGAACGACTAAAAGTGACACCGATTATGTAAATCGCGATCTGCGTTTTTTCTCCATGTTCTATCGTGAAAGCTACGGGAATCTCGTCCAACGGCTGAGACCAGCGCCGATCGTATAACATCTCGATATTTCTCTGTGCTTGACTGCGAAGACAGAATGTGATCGAATTTTTAGCCTGATTAAGAAGAACAGAACACAGGTCTGGTCATCGATGTACAATGGAACTCTGGAAGCCATTTCCATTTTGAAGACTGGAAGTTCTGAACCAATATAAATACATATTCTGTTGACTTCCTGAAGAAAGCAAAGCAAGCCACAACTTTAGCTATTAATTCAGACCCCCCCATCGGGGCAGATGACCTCGTAGTTCCGCCCCTTTAAACAACCCTTGTAATGTCATTGGTTACTGATTTTTCGAAGTGAAGAAAATACATGAATTTTATCCAGAATGAATCTCTGCAGTCTCTTTATATTTTGAAGACCAGGAGTTCTGGTCCCTGTTATGCCAGCACCTTTCCTCCAGACTTTTTGCAGGAAGCTATAAAAAGCACAGCTATGAATTTAAAAGTGTAAGTAATTTCCAGTGAGTGATGAGTGTATTACCTAGGTACATTATTTCAAGGAAGTCCTATTGTATCTACGCTCCAAACCAAAATTCTCCACTCCTGCTTCTTGAGGGTGATGCTCGACTACAAATTATTGGCGTAGATACGATTTCATTGAACTGTTCTGTTCAAGGCATGAATTACTCTATTTTGTAGCCCAGGAGGATTATTGTTTCAAGCCGGGGTATGTCGAAATTTGTTAGATTTTTTGGCGCATGCGAGTTTTACTGAAAGCCCGTTTTGAAAGTTGACAGGTATGTGATTGTTATAATATTGGCGATGATAACTAGAAATACTTACGTCACAACTTGGGCAATCCATGATTTTGATGCACAGTGATAAAAGTATAAATGAACTTGGCGTTCTTTTGTTTTAGAAAACTGCGTATAAAATTGGTACCGTATGCATGAGGTTGGCAATACTGTTCCAACGCCTAAAATGGCTGTCACAGCTGGAATTTATACTATATAACTGGTTATAATTTGGAAGGTGGGTGGGTTTTAGACAGCCGAGGAGTGAACTATTGTATATTCCCAGATCAATTTTGAATCATTAGAAAAGGTATTTATTGCAAATTTCAGAAGCTAATTTATTTTCCCCCTGGGTTCATGTCTCATGCACTGTTGTTATTGATGTTCCTCATCTTGTCATGTGGTCGGAGAATGAGGTTGCCAAACTTCTCACTCCTACCAAGCGGGTAAATACCTTAAATCATTCAACTTGTAACAATACCCATAATAATCATTTTTGTGATAAGCTACAGAATTGTTTAGAAACTAGAACATAATTATGTGAGAAATTAAATAATTGGGCCTTTGTGTATTATTTGTATTTGTAAATAATGCTTGTATGAGGCAATGGTGCCAACTTCACTGCACCGCAATCCCCTGTATTAAGGTTTGGCGACTGTCTGGACGAAACTATTGGTCTGGACAAAACCATAGGTTACTTGGTTGGTCGACGGTCTGGACGAAATTTACTGATTGCACCACAAGCAAGGGGGTCTGGGGCATAAGCGCCAGGTTAGGTTTGTTTTGTATGTAGAACAGTATTTGTTTGGATGGAAATTATTATTGAAAGAACACTATAATATATTGAAATCTGAGAGTCACTTATTGTGGGAAAAAGCAAAAACAAAACACACATTGGTTGTGGAGAAAACAAAACAAGAAATAGTAATGAGACAGCTTCCACAATTCTTTGTGGATTGGTTCAAACTCAACGCTGTTTTGTTCCATGGTACCGGTCATATACAAAGTAGTACTGTAAGTGCGGGGTTGGCGAAAATGGAGGACACAGCTGGAATTTCATGTATACAAGTCGTGATCTTATTTGGGATGGTGGGTGGGTTATAGACAGCGGAGGAGTAAATATGTTACTACATCATCTCCAGATATTTCCTGACCATTACTACAGGTATTTTGGTTAATTTTTGTACTTTAGAAAAGTTATGAGAGAGTGATACGTTATGCACCACTATCGCTAGATGTACCCATGGAAGGATTTGACCTCTGTCAATGAATTGGATAGTCTCAGCGAACAGCTGCTGAAACGGTTGCCTCTGGAAACGAGCCCATTATTGTTCTGTTTTCTCGCTACCCGGAGAGGGACAGTGTGGAGGGCTAAGCGATCATTAAAAGAATCAAAATCCTAATAACATAATCTCTAACACAAACAAGAAAAACTCTCTTAAATGCATCTTGCATCATTTTGGCCTCACCAAAGTATGGACACAAGATGGCAGAGTGGTCATACCTCTTCCAGATGGCGCTAGAAAGCAAATCAGCATGGGTATGGACTTGGGTAAACAATACTGTATAAATAGATGATAATGTGTTATAAATATCTGTTGAAGTGTGTGTCGTATTCATCAGGAGGTTGGGGTAAGTTATATGTCATGGATTACATTCAATTTTAAGAAAGATTTGCTTTGCAGGTAGCCCAGAGTTATCACACTGAAGTTGGTAAGGGAAAAGACACATCCCACTCCCCCATCCCACCTGCCTTATCAGGTACCACTGGTACCCTTTTGACACAAGTTTTTACCTCCTCTCCCTAGTGTTTACATTGTTGCTACCAGCCCACTTAGATGAAATCAGTGCGATAGTAGCTGAAAACATGATCCACGTCTTGTGCATTAGTGCAAGCTGGCTAAGACCAAGAGTTCCAACAAGTTTTGTACAATTTGAACGCTACCAACGCTCCTAAAAATAACGAACATGACAGAGTTTGAGACCTGTTTGTTTGACATGCTGCCAACTTATGGAAATGCTACTGCTGTAGGAGACTTCAATACCAATTTATTGATAGAGACATATGACAGTAAACAATAGAAAGCATGTTTTCATCTCACTTACGGTACTACTTTGCTAATGCGCGGTACCGTGAAACAAAACATCGCTGAGTTTGAACCAGTTCACAATGAATTGTCTCCTTACTATTTCTTGTTTTGTGTTCTCCACAACCAATGTTTTCTTGTTGTTTTTTCCCACCGTAATAGTGTTCTTTCAATAATAATTTTCAAGTGTTCTTTCAATAATAATTTCCATCCAAACAAATACTGTTCTACATACAAAAGAAACCTAACCTGGGGATTATGGCCCAGACCCCCTTGCTTGTAGGCAATCCTCTCTCTTGGACCCACAAACCACACTTTGTCAAAATGAATCATCACACACTTCAATTGACCTTATAGCAACTAATAATCCAGATAAAGTGTGAACCTATGGTCAGGTTTCTGTTCCTTCGGTTTCCACACAAGACATGATATAGCTTACTCTATATTACCCGTTTAACGTTTGATTGCCGTTGAGCCTGGCTGCGCCAGCGTTTGTTGTTGATTGTAGCAGCTGCCCCGCAGGGCGAAGCGGGAAACACAGCGATGACAAGAGTTCATTCTGCACATAAGACAAGCAGCATTGTGCGTCACAGGAGTTCATGTCACCACGGGCAGTCAAACGATAACTGAGGCTATTAGAGCTGAGTCATATCCTACTCACGCAACTGTACCTGTCAACGAAGCAGGCTTACGTTTGACACAAGTAAACAAGGAATAGTTCCCATCATGACTGCCGGCAATCAATTCGTGAAAGGGTAGTATTGTACTGAGGTACGAAACTAAATTTATAACTTGAAGAGACATGAAAAATATCAATTTGATTGACCTGAGGCAAGACACATACAGTATACCCTGGAATTACATCCAATTGGTAAACGATTGATGAGAAAGTAAATGTTAACTTCATTTGTAAACAATCTATATGACGACAATGCACCTAAATGACAGATTAAGGTTACTCGCCCTTGTTGTCCATGGTTTACGAATAAGATTAAAAACAAGAATGCCAACTGCGACACACGTTACAAAAGTAATCATGATGAAAATCACGTTGAAGATTATCGAATACTAAGAAACAAAATTAAACAAGTAATACGAAATTGCAGATTTAAGTACTTCATGAATTTAGGGAGAACATGTCCACGGACTCTCCCGGCACTAAAAGCCATACAATAAATAATTGAAGTCCTTGTGTCTTTGAGTCTTCAGTCTTTTGACTGGTTTGATGCAGCCCTCCATGCTTCCTGTCCTGAGCTAATTGTTTCATCTTTACATAGCTACCACACCCTACATCTGAGGCAATCTGTTTAACATATTCTAACTGTGGTCTACCCCTACAGTTCTTATCCTCGACCCTTCCTTCCATAACTAACTTTGCTATTCCTGGGGGGTCTTAGTATGTCTCCTACTAACCTATCTCTTCTCTTCATTAGCTCCCTCAGGGGCTCACATCTAATGGGACGTGGGTTGGCGACCACGGGACCCCAGCTGAGTCAGGCATTGCTTCCCCTTACTTGTGCCGGGCTCCTCTCTGTCTTCTTTCCTGTCGACCTCCCTTGGTCAACTCTTGTTCTCTTCCTACCCCGAAGGTATTAGGGTATCCGAGGCCTAGTGAGTCTTTCACTTTCCCGCCTTAACTGGCCCTTGTCTCATCTTTCCTGATTCCCTCCTTCTGTTGGGGGTCAGCCTTCTTTTTCTTTTCCTTTTACCTCCTGCCTTGTGCTCAAGGCCCTTAAGGAGGCAGGGTGTATGTAGCCCCACCACTTCTGGTGCACTCTAGATAATGCTACACCCTCAGGGGCTCACGGCTGGTGAGTTCGGGAGTTGGCGACCCCGAGGGATTCCTGAGCTGGGTCCGTTTTCCCCTTTTGTCCCTTACCTTTGTGGCGGACCCTCTCCTCTCTCTCCTCTCCTCTCCTCTTTTCCTTATATTTCCTTTTCTCTTTAAGATTCCCGCACTGTTTTTGTTACTTGGTTCACCGTGTATCTAAATTCCCTTTTAGCGATTTTTTAAGGCATTTTTAATCTACGTTGCATTTTGTAAGTTTTTTCGATCTAAATTACATCTCGCGATTGTTTTCAACCTCAATTGCATTTTGTAAAGATTGACAATCTAAATTTCTTTTTAGTAAGTCTTTCAATGTAGGCGCAGGACATTTTAGTGAGATTATTGAATTTCAAGTGCATTCTGTATTTTCAACCTAAACCGCAATTCGCAAGAATTTTGAATCTAAATTGCATTTTGTTTGGCGGGCATTTTGCAAATATTTTGATTCTCAATTGCATTTTGTAGATATTTTGATTCTAAATTACATTTTGTCTTGTATTTTCAATCTAAATTGCATTTTTTAAGTATTGTCGATCTACATGAGTCGTTTGAATCTACCGTACATTTTGTAAGTATTTTCAATTTCAATTGCATTTTGTAAGTATTTTGAACCTCAATTGCATTTTGTACGTATTTTCGATCTCGTTTACATTTTGTAAGGATTTTGAATTTCAGTTGCATTTTGTAAGTACATTTTTGTAAGTATGCTACATTACATTTTGTACGTATTTTGAATCTAGCCTACGTATTGTGGGTCTTTTTCAATCTGTTCTTTTTGTGAATCTTTTCGTTCTAAATTCCCTTTTGTAAGACTATATTGTGAGTTGTTTCCATCTGAGTTACTCTTTGCACGTATTTTCCGTCTCACATAATTTTCGTTCTGGTTTCCATTTCAATCACATTTTTGCTATCACCCAGATCATTAGGGGCCGATAACCTAGATGTTAGGCCCCTTAAAACGACAATTATCATCATCTTCATTAGCAGTCGCCAGAAGCATCCTCTCCCACTCGCCTTAATACCTCTTCATTTGTAACCCTTTCTACCCATCTGATCTTCATTATTCTCCTGCAATACCACATTGCAAATGCTTCAATTCTCTTTTCTGCTCCGACAGTCCAAGTTTCACTTCCATAGAGCGCCATGCTCCAGACAAAGGCTTTTAAAAACAACTTCCTAATACCTAAATTGATATCACTATTATATTCTGGTCCATTGTTGATGTTTTTCATGTATTTTCCCCCAGGGGCTCACATCTATTGGGACGTGGGTTGGCGACCACGGGACTCCATCTGAATCTGGCATTGATTCCACTTGTGCCGGGCTCCTCTCTGTCTTCTTTCCTATCATTCTCTCTTGGTCAACTCTTGTTCTCTTCTGATCCCGACGGTATTAGGGTATCCAGACGGTATTAGGGTACCGTAGGCCTAGGGAGTCATTCACTTTCCCGCCTTAATTGGACCTTGTCTCATCTCTCCTGATACCCTCCTTCTTCGAGGGGTCAGCCTTCTTTTTCTTTTCATGTTATCTCCAGCCTTCTGTAGAAGGTCCTCAAGGAGGCAGGGAGTATGTAGCCCCACCACTTCTGGTGCACCGTGGATAATGCTTCACCCACAAGGGCTCACGGCTGGTGAGCCCGAGGGATTCCTGACCTGGGTCCGTTTTTTCCCCTTTTTCCGCTGACTATGGGGCGGACCCTCTCCTCTTTCCCCTTTCCTATCTGCTTTTCATGGCTCTACTTCCTTCAAAGTCCCTCAATCCTCATTCTTCGAGGATTGAGGGCATTTATTGTCTTCCTGTCCGTTATTTGCCTTATTCTTTATTTGTTTACGATTTCTTCTTCTAGTATGTAGGTCTGTAGTTAGTATTAGTTATAGTTTTCATTCTCATCTTATCTTTCACTAGTTTTCATTCTCATCTCATCTTTCACTATCACCCAAACCATTAGGGACCGATAACCTAGATGTTAGGCCCCTTAAAACAACAATTATCATCAAGTCATGTATTTTGTCTTCTCAAAGGAAACCCGTAACCCTACTTTCTCTGCCATTTCTGTCAACCGATGATAACCTAGATATTAGGCCCCTTAAAACAACAATTATCATGTCCTGTATTTTGTCTTAAAGGAAACCTGTAATCCTACTTTCTCTGCCATTTCTGTCAACCGATTAATCTTCACTATTGGTGTGTTGATATTGTTAGAAAAAATAGCTAGGGCTTCTGCAAAGGTCAGGCAATCAACATTTCAGTTTGGGCCCTAATCTGAACCGTCCTCGATTCTCGACTCAGTGTCTTCCTCCATTCTCGAATGACAGAGTTGAAACAAGACCACAAACTGATTTGCTGTGAATTAAGCATGGACCTAAAGTGCATAAAGTGAGTTATGTTGAAAATCTCTAGTATAAGGGACTTAAGCAGAAATACATGGAAATGATAGATGGGAAATTCCAAAGAGTAGATAGTAATGAATTACAGGATACAGGGATACAGTACTAGAAGGCATGTCTTGGGATAACAGTGTGAATAGACAGGAAAAATCGTGCACCCCGGTGGAATGACATGGTGAAGTCCGATAGTAAAAGTAACAAGAAGTTCTGTGACGATCTAAAGAGCCTACTTTTCTTAAAATTTAAGATTCATGCCAATGATTAATTTAAATAGATCTATCTAGAATAATGACGAAATTAAGTTGGTAATATCAATATGCAGGAGTGGATGAGGTGACCACAGAAATGATAAAAGCAGCGGGACCAATAGGGGTACAGTGGCTGTATAGATTATTTACAATAATTTGGAAGAAAGAATTTCCAGAAGAATGGGGAAAGGGTTTAATTATCCCGATTTTTAAGAAAGGCGACAAAAAGGAATGTAATAACTACAGAGGGATCACTCTTATTGCTCATGTAGCTAAGATCTTTGAGAGAGTATTGGAAGGTAGACTGAGGAGGAAGATAGAAGGAGAGTTGGAAGAAGAACAGTATGGTTTTAGGAAAGACAGATCAACATTTGACCTAATCTTTACATTAAGGCAAATGATGAGAAAAGATGGGAATTTGGAAAAGACATGGTGATGACATTTATTGATATTGAGAAAGCATATGACAGCGTGCCTAGACAGGTGGTTTGGGATGTATTAAGAAAAAGAAGAGTTATCAGGGCAGAAGTCCAAATGTTAAAAGCTATGTACAAAAATTGTGTCAGTAGCGTGAAAACCAGTATAGGAGAAACAGAATGGTTTAAAGTGGAAACGGGTCTCCGACAGGGAAGTGTATTGTCCCCATTACTATTCATCATAGTCATGGATGAAATCCACAAGAATGTCAAACAGAGATTGGGACAAGAAGCAACAAAGGCCATGCTGTTTGCAGATGATATAGTTATATGGGGTGAGGATGAAAAGGATGTACAAAAACAACTAGATGTATGGAACCAAGAGATAGAGAAATTTGGGATGAAAGTAAGCACAGAGAAGAGTAAGATAATGGTAATGTCAAGAGGAAGGAAGAAAGGAAGAGGAAAGATAGAATTGAATGGCAAAATTCTAGAAGTCGTTAAAAGTTAGTATTTGGGAAGTGTGATCGCAGAAGATGGAAAGATAACTGAGGAAATTGGAAAGAGAATACAACAAACGAACAGTTTTTACCAGAGTGTAAGGGGTATTGTGTGGAACCGAGATGTCCCAAAGAAATGCAAAAAAGTATTATATTCAACCTACTACAGACCCATACTAACATATGCAGCTGGAGCGTGGACTACTACAAAAAGAGAGGAGAGTAGAATACAAGCCGCAGAGATGAAATTCCTAAGAGGTATAGAGGGCAAGACCAGAAGAGATAGAGTTAGAAATGAAGAGATTAGAGAAAGGACAGGAATATTGAAGCTGCAGGACAGGATAGAAACAACAAAGTTAAAGTGGTATGGACATATGATGAGAATGGGAGAGGAGAGAGTACCAAAGAAAACTTTCTGTGAAAGATGACAGGGAAGAGACCACGAGGAAGGCCCCGGAAGAGATGGGCAGATACAGTGTGGGAGTGTGTAGTAAAGAAGGGAGGAAAACCCGAAGATGTACTAAAATCAGGAGAGGAGTGGTGGAGAGACAGGCAACGATGGAGGTCCTTGATTCACAACCCGACCCAGGAAGCTGGAAACGGGAAATGAAGAAGAATATCGAAATTTCTAATTAGTTCGAAATACTGTATACCTGGCATAATGTAGCCTAATAGAGAACTACAGTTGGCAGCCCTGGTGACTGAGTATATTCTTAGTTCCATCTCTTGAGGTACAGAATACAAAATTTGGTTGAAATCCAATGGATAGCATGGACGTTCCATGCAGTTAAACATTGCATCTAACAGCACGCGTAAAATCATGTTGGCATCAATGACATACATGTATTGGTCTGAAATAATATGATCTATTGTTGTGTCAATTTAGAATGAAATCCATTAGTTAGTAGAGAAGTTACATGCATTTTAAAATTGGACCTATCAACAGGCTTAGAATCATGTTGGCAGCACTGGCATAGGCCTATATTAGTTACTCCAAATTAATCTAGAATGCCAGATACTATACGTGCGCAAAGTTTTGAGCTATTGGCTTGCATACTTTCCGATTTATTGATATTAGGGTTACATAAATAGAGACAGTATTTATTAACAGTTGGCAGCCCTGGTTGCTCCTAAATATACGCATAGTCATATCTGTTATGGTACACATAACACACACAAAATTCGGTTGAAATCCAAATGATAGTATAGAAGTTACGTGTATTTAAAGTTGGATCTCTCAGCAGGCTTAGAATCATGTTGGTAGCACTGACGTATATAAGTTACTCCAAATTAATATAGAATGTCAGGTACTATGCGTGTGCATAGTTTAAAGCTGTCTGCTTGCATACTTTCTGATATATTGGTATTTGGATAAAAACAATAGGGAGTGCATTTATCAGTTGGCAGCCCTGGTGGTTCTTAAGAATATGCTCATTCATATCTGTGTATGTACACATAGTACATACGAAATTTGGTTGAATTCCAATTGATAGTGTAGAAGTTATATGCATTTAAAAATTGGACCTATCAGCAAGCTTATTATCATTTTGGCAACACTGCCATGTATGGCCTCCTGGAAATTAAACTGCAATATTATTATCTGCACGTGTGCCAATTTTGAAATAGCTCCCATTCATACCTTCCAAGATATCCAACATGGAGCTCAAATTTCAATTGCGATTTTTCAGCAATTGGTAGCACTGACATCATTTTCAAATATGGCCGTGAGATATTCAGGTATAGATCTTTTCTCCTACCAAATTTTGTTTCGATTGCTCCAGCCGTTTAGGAGTTGATAGGGGGGACACACACACAGCCAGACAGACAGAAGGACAGACAGACACACATTTGCCCGATCTCATAAGTCTACTTTTTCCTCATTTTTGCAAAATGTGAAAAGTAGGCTAAAATAAGAAGGCTTAAAAAAATGGGCTCCAAACAAGGAGTCTGGCAGACAGCTCTATGTAGGGGAAAGGAACAGAGTCAAAAGGAAATCTTGGGGGGGGGGGATTTGGAAGAAAATTAGGAACTTAATGTCTAGCGGCTGGGAAGTTATGAAGAATCTTAGAAATGGTACAAAAAGAGAAATGAGTAGTGTTTTGGATCAATTAGGGAAACTCATTGTAGATGCCAAGGAAGCACAGGGAAGATGGCAAGAATACTTTGAAAACTCGCTAAATGTTAATGGAGAATTATCTGGCAATGTGGCTGATGATGAGGTTATGCAGGAGGAGGATGGAAACAAGATCATGGTTGACGAAGTAGAGGGGGTGGTAAATTAACTACAATGTCACAAATCGGAAAGGGTAGATGAAATTGGTCGCGAGTATGATGGATGAAAACCAGTGTGGCTTTAGACAACAACGATGATGTCAGTATCAAATTTTTATTATGCGGAGAGTTATTGGGAAATATAGATCTAGATAATGTGTACGATAGACTACGCAGGGAGATGATGATGAGCATCGTGAGGGTTTATGGTATTGAGAAAAGACTGCTGCAGCCAATCAAAAGTATTTATGTTGATAATCAGGCTGCAGTGCGTGTTGATGGTAGGACGAGTTCTTAGTTTTTGGTTACAGGAGTGAGACGAGGCTGTTATCTTTCACCATTACTGTTTATTTTATATATAGGCCATTTACTGAAGGGCATAAACCGGCTGGATGGGATTCAATTTGATGGAGGCGAGGTAAGCAGTCTGGCCTATGCTGATTTGGTTGTAATGACACTCTGTCGAAAGCCTACAAGCCAACATATTAGAACTTAAACAGAAATGTAGGGAATAGGGTATGAAAATTCAGCATTTCAAAGATGAATGTGATGTTGGTAGGGAAGATACACAATAAAATAGAATGCCAGATAGGTGGAACTAAATTGGATCAGGTGGATCATTTGAAGTACTTCTCAGAATGGTTTATTTAATCGTATGGTGAATTACATAAAAACAAATCACAAATCCAAGTTCAAGTTTTGGAGCCATTCCACAGTACATTCTCGAAGATGAAACAGATCACTAGGGCTCCCGGAGTAGGCATGTAGAGGGCAGCTCTGGATAATATGGTCCATGGTCTGTTCTTCCTCATTGCATTGACACAATGGGGAATCTATCCAACCCCACTTATGGCATAGGTAATTGCAACGGCCGTGCCTGGTTCTCAGTCTATTGAGGCGACACCATAATTTTCTAGGAAGGTCAAATCCTTGTATTTTCACCGTTGGGTTGATCTCCTGGGCACTAGTTCCAGACGTTGAGTTTGACCATTCGTCCTGCCAGCATTGGTTTAGGTTGAATCGATTTGCCAGAAGTTGGTCGGCCAATAAACTGGTTGGTCTCCTCGAATGAAGTCGCTTCGGTGGAGGGTGGCAGAATTCCTGGTGTATTGGTAATGAGGGAGAAGCATAGATCTTCTTTGCTTCTCTGATCAGAGCTTCCTTCCTCCTCAGGTGAGGTGGTGGAATGTGGCTGAGTACTGGTAGCCAGTGGCGAGGGGTTGATTTTATGGTGCCGGTTATGCAACGCATAGTGTCATTCAGCTTGGTATCCACTTTATGCACATGTGCACTTTCCAACCATACTGGAGCACAGTATTCCGCTGCAGAATAGACTAGACTGATACCCGTTAATCTTAAGCAGTCCGCCGTGGCTCCCCATGAACTACCGCAAAGCTTGTGCAGGATGTTATTTCTGGTGGAAATTTTGTGAGAGAGCTTGGTGAGGTGTTCTTTGTAGCTCAGAGTTCGGTCCAGCGTGACACCTAGGTATTTCGGGAAAGGGTTGTATTTCAGTTTTTCACCACGAAATACAACATTTAGCTTGTAGTTTGCTAGTCGGTTGGCAAGATGGAAGCATGAAACCTCTGTCTTAGACATACTTGGGATCAGTCGCCAGGACTTGAAGAACGTTGACATTTTCTCCAGATCGGTTGTAAGAGTGCCTTCTGCATCTTCAAAAGTTCTGCTTTGAGCTACCAGTGCAATGTCATCTGCGTAAATAAACGTAGTAGCTGTTGTTGGTGGCAAGTCATGAATGTACAGATTGAATAGAACTGGGGCCAAAACTGATCCTTGGGGTAGACCATTATTTAGTTTCCTTTTGCGACTTTTAGCATCATCTAGAAATACTACGAACTCTCTTTCACAAAGCATGTTAGAGATAAGATTTGCAATTTCCAAACAGGGGATAGCTTCCAGCACTTTGAGGATCAGTCCATGTCGCCAGACAGTATCATATGCGCTAGTCAGGTCGATAAAGACAGCTGTTGATTTTAGCTTCTTTTGAAACCCTGCTTCAATGTGAGTGGTGAGGGCCAAGACTTGATCAGTACAGCTTCGGTTTTTCCTGAATCCAGCTTGTTCTGGTGGGGTTACAGCTTCAATGAGTGGTGCTATCCTGGCAAGAAGGACTCGTCTAAAAGTTTATAAATGCAGCTAAGAAGTGCTATTGGACGGTAGTTTTCAGGTCTCTGCTCCGACTTGCCAGGTTTAAGAAGGGCGATCACCTTTGACCGTTTAAACTGCTTTGGTAGGTTGTTAGTCTGAAGGATGAAAGTAAAAAGTGAAGTAAGCCAGCTGATGCTATGTGGACCCATGTTTCGCAGGAATTCATTATAGATGCCATCTGGACCAGCAGCTTTACCAGTTTTCAACATCTTAATAGCGGTTTCAACTTCCTGAACAGAAAATGGCCTAGACAGTTTCTCATTCTTCTGAGTTCTACGTTTGAGTTCGGTGAGCTTTTGTTTCACTGTTTTCGTGTGACATTTATCTCTTTTGGATCGTGTAATGTCCACCATTCTATTTGCAATGGCATCTGGGCTCAAGTTAGTATACTGCTTTTTGGAGACATGTTTTCCAGTAAGACGATTTAAGACTCTCCAAGCCTTTCTGCTCGATTTCGCGAAGTCCATGTTTTTCACTGTTTCTTCCCACTTTTGTTTCCTATTCTTCTCTAGTGATTGTAGCAGCTTCGAACCAACTTCATGATTGCCTGTTGTTAGATATTCTTCGTATAGCGCCTCGCTTTCAGGGTTCCAGCCTGGCACATAGTCTTTTCTGAAACCTCTAGGGATGTTTAATTTAGCAGCTGAAATTACTAGGTTAATGAAGTCATCATAGTTATTGGCAATTGGCTCTAGTTTTGAATCAAATAGCTTCCGATCAAGATCTTCAGAGAATTTGTCCCAATTTGCACGGTTGAAATTCCACCTGGGTAGAGGTACTGAGTTCACCAGGGGTATCTTCGTGCCAGTTTCCAGAAGAACTGGTCGGTGTTGGCTGTTTGGGAAGTTAGACAGTATTTCACGTGCAGTGTTAAGAGGCTGATCAAGACAATCCTTGGACACAAATGTTAGGTCGGGATTGTAGTCTCTTCCCCAACGAGCAGAATGGAAGGAGCCTTTGTCTTTCGCGTCAAAAACTAGATGCAGATCGGATATTTCTGCCCATTGAGTTAGTACCTCGCCATCATCATCTACTGTGTCATACCGCCAGTTTGTGTGGTGGCTATTAAAATCCCCAGTATAGATGCAGGGATGGTTGAAGGTGGGCAAAACTTTCGAAGTCCATCTGATGCAAGGAGGCTTGTACACATTAACGACGATTAGGTCATTAATTTTTACTACTATAGAGAAGAAAAGATCTTTGTCACTCGATTCAACAACTTGTACTCCAGTCAGGCCAGATTTGGCGTAAGTGGCAATTCCATACTGTTGGTGATGGATGGCTTCAACTAATGTATAGCCCGGTATTTGTCCTCTTCTAGCAAGGTCCTGTTCATCTTTTGTGTGTGTCTCCTGAATGTTGACTATATCAATGTTGAGGCTATTAAGCTGTTTGTGGAGGTAGTCACACTTGGCAGAACTTATGCCTTCAATATTTAGTTGGAGAATGCGGACGGAAGGTCCAATGTCTATGGCTTGGTGGTTCTGAAAAGAACCGTTATAACGAAGAGTTTGAGACGTAATTTGTTCAGTTTCACCGTATGTCGTTGTTGCTCGCTTAGCACCACCCAGGGAACACGTGCAGGGCAATTTATAGGTAACTCCTGCGGACATGAGCAACGGTAGCAGAATGGTAGGATGGGTAAAGAAATATTTGAAAGTGCAGAAAAGCCAATGCAGTTAGTTCTCGGTTACAATCTTCTTTAAGAAAGAAGTTAGTGTAGCGACAAAACGCTCCCCACATCGTTCAGTATTTAGACTTAACTTGCTGTATGGAAGTGAGAGCTGGGTGTTTTCAGAATATCTGATTCATATGCTAGAGGTAACTGATATTAGGGTAGCACGAATGATTACTGCGACAAATAGATGGGAGCAATGGCTGGGAGGTACTCGTAATGAAGAGATAAAGTCCAATTTAGAAATGACCATAATCTATGAAGCTGTTCGTATGAGCCTACTCAGATGATGAGGTCTAGGGAAGAGGATGGGGGAGGAGAGATTACCGAAGGGGTTAATGAGATTGGCTGTCGAGGCTTGGTGAAGCAGAGGTAGACCAAGGAGGCGATGGTTCAAACAGGGAGGTGAAGAAGCAGAGGAGGCAGCGGTGCTAACTGCTAATTGGGGATCATGGAGATGCCTTACTGAGACTTGCAGACTAGACTGAATGTTGAAAGGCAAAACAGTCTCAAATGAAAATGTAAAAAAAAAAACAAAGCCAACTCCGAACAGACCATGGAGGCCCTGGGAGTAGTGGAAGGTAGAGGCTTCCACTTTTTGTGACATTGGCACTAGATGCAATGGAGTTTTCAGCTCCACGCCCGGCCGTCTTTGCTCCCAGGAATTACCCTGATACTCATTTCTGGTGTAGGCTGAGTGAACCCCAGGGCTATTTGCATTTCCAAAAGTGGTAGTCTTTTTCTAAAACCCACTTACCCCCCCCCCCCCCTCCCCCCCAATGAAAATGTATGTATAAATGTATGTATCATTTTTAGTATGTAATACTACAAACCTGCTTTTTAGTTGTACTCCCTACTGATATCGCGCCAGGAGTTGGCAGTTGGGTTTGAACTGCAGATGTCTTCCCGCTCACTGCGTATCGCGCATTCCAAAAACATTAAGTTAGTCACTACTTGCTCCACTCACTCAGCACATTCCTTCTTTCACTGGCTGCATGACGTGTGCTGCAATAACAACTATTGGCATGCAGGAAGCTGATATATTTAAGTCTGGAATCGGCGGGGCGTACTGCAAGACGCCCCGCACCCCATCACAGCATGTTGAACTGTCATCTCCTGACGCGATGACATTACTCTTAATATCCTTGATTTGATAGTTTTTTTTTGTTTTTTTTTTCCAGGTATAGGTTTCATTGCATCTGGAGCTAATGAAGTAGTTGTTGCTGGTGGAGTGGAATTTCTGTCTGATGTTCCAATTCGTCACTCACGGCAAATGAGAAGTTTAATGCTTAAGGCAGGGAAAGCAAAATCTTTACCTCAGACTCTGTCACTTCTATCATCATTTAGACCAGGCCACTTAGTACCTGAAGTAAGTGGCTGTTTAGTATATTTCAGCAAAAAGAAATGAGTAGAAGCATGTACGAGGTGTGTCCAATATATATTAAAACACATTTCTTTTCTAAAGCAGGTTGGTTTTATTCGGGATTCAAATACACCATGTTATTCCCCAATCTTTTGGCTACAAAACCCTATTTTCAATATAATCTTTGTTCAATGCTATGGCCTTATATCACCTTAATGTGAGGGCCCGTATGCCTGCATGGTACCACTCGACTGGTCTATGTTGGAGCCAACGTCTTGCTGTAGCAATAACTTCACCATCAGTCACGTAGTGCATTCTTCATTGGGCCAAACATATAGAAGTCAGAAGGTGCAAGTTCTGGGCTGTAGGGCGAATGAGGGAGAACAGTCCACTGAGGTTTTGTGAGCACCTCTCAGGTGCGCAGACTAGTGTGAAGTCCTGCGTTGTTGTGGAGAAGGAGAAGTTCGTGTGCTACGAACATGCTGAAGTTGTTTCTTCAATTTTCTTAGAGTAGAACAATACACTTCAGAGTTGATAGTTTCACCACGAGGGAGGACATTGAACAGAATAACCCCTCCCAGAAGACCGTAGCCATGACCTTAACAGCTGAGGGTACGGCTTTGAACTTTTTCTTCGAAGGCGAGTTGGTGTGGCACCACTCCATGAATTGCCGTTTTGTTTCAGGTTCAAAATGATGAATCCATGTTTCATAGCCTGTAACAATGTTTGACAAAAATTTGTCACGATCAGCCTCATAACGAGCAAGCAATTCCGCACAGATGGTTCTTATTTGCTCTTTGTGGACGTCAGTTGGGCGTCGAGAAACCCAGTGGCAACAAACCTTTGAATACTCCCAACTGGTAGACAAGTGTGTCAGCACTACCAACAGTGACATAAAGTTCAGCAGCAAGGTGTTAGATTGTAATCGTCATTCGCCTCTAATAAGAGTGTCCGCATGTTTCAACCTTGCAGGAGATCAGACAGGGTTGCTTGACCTTGTTGTGATGATGACTATCTGTGCTTTTGTCCACTGACAGGTGTCTGTAGACATTCTGCAAGTGCCTATGAATATCTGTGATGCCTTAGCTTTCTGCCAAAGAAAATCAATAACTGCTCTCTGTTTGGAATGCACCTCCGTTACAGATGCCATTTTAAAAGCTAGTTATAGCGCTGCCACCTATTGGAAATTAATGAAACTATATGAGCCGAAGCGGGAATATTTAAAGATTTTTCAAACAAAATTACAATTTTTTTTCAACCGAAATTGGCCAAGGAAAAAAATGTGCTGCATTATATATTGAATGTATCTCTTAATTATAATTTGCACAATACACGAGTCATTTTATATGATGAGTTTGATAAAGATGCCATTGCTTTGTGTATGAGTTGGGAATATCAGGGTCATTATCCCTGTGTACTGGGGTTTGTATGGAATCCTTGCCTTAATTACAAATATAGGCACTAATATGGCCATCATAATAACACAGGTTATCAGACAAAATATTCCACACATACCCAAGTACATGGGGTTGAAATGACCACGGTGTCCAAGCCCCTCAAATGAAACAATGACAAAAATAAATGTCAAGTCCTGTGTGATCTTTTTACCCCTTTAGTTTTTCCATTTTTCCAGATGTGGGCGGAGGGATTATTATGGGATAAGAAAAAAATTAACAAATGTTTCTTACATGAAAGAAATATGTGTCCAAAAATATGGCTGTCACATTATTCAAAAAGTCGAACATTATTTTATAGAAAAAACAAAAGAAATTCGATACAATTAAGTATGGAAGTATTTTCTGATTGTAAGTACGCACTGTTGTTCGTTCTCAGTGTAAATATTTGTTTGTTTATGGTGATAGCAGCCTAGAAGCACTAGCAAATATTCTGAGACCAAGTCTCAATGCAGTCAGTTTCAGTGATCATTGTAAATTGAAGCTAGAAAACTAAGTCAATGAAACTCCACAATGATGTACCTGTAACCCCAGAAAGCTATGCCACCCATTGATCACTAATTTCTGTATAAATGATCTACATCCACCCCTGTTAGCTAGGCCATAGGTGAAGCCCTTCGCAGATAAACTCGCGGATATCTGCAAAATATTTTGTCATGCGGATATAGTTTGCATGGCTGTGAGGATAAGCTGCAGATAATGTTTGAAGTAAGTTTGCAGATAGTTTTTAGAATATAATCCAAACTTGTTGAATATCGTTACTAGGATGATTATGATGATTCTTGTTTTAAGGGGCATAACTTCTAGGTTATTAGCCCCATCATTACTAGGACCCAGATGTTTGATATATCTTATTTTTTACGGTATGTATTTTCCATGATAAATGTAAGATGATGATTTAAGCTAATCTTATTCAAATAATGTCATTAAGCACAATATTAAAACGCCAAACTTTTCTTTTTTTGTCGTGTGGCCGCCTGAGAGGCTGAGTGCAGGACTTTTTAGTCGACCCCCGTAGGCGACCTGCGCGCCGGGATGAGAGATGGAATGATGAAGATGAATGAAACTGGGCAAGGATGTGGAAGGAAGCATCCATGGCCTGTCAGAAGTTACGGTTCCAGCATTTGCCCGGTGTTGAAAACTGAAAACTACGGGATACCATTTCAAGGATAGCCGACGGTGGGGCTCGAATCCACGCGTCGTCCGAACTGACTGCGCTTTAGCGAGCGTAGCCACTGCTGTCGGTACTTCGAACTGAAATGGGTTGCAATTCTGGCTGTATAACATTTATTTTAAACATGGCACATGACATACACAGCCTAGGGGAACGACTTACTCCTCAAATGTCTAAATGTGTTGCTTTAATACTTAAAAACCTTTTGAACTCCATTACCCTTAGCGTATGCTTCCTGCTCCACTCCTAATTAATTTCTGCACTATGAACAGTAGGAAGTGAACACTGCCAAACAAAATAAAATTATGTTCTATGAAATATATATCCAAGTCAGTTGTTGGTTCATCATTGTCTCTATCACTGACCACAAAAAAATATCTAGTTCCTTAAGCGAAGATGGAGACGCCATGTTTACATTCAATCTACCTAATCAGTAAAACTGTCATAAACATTCGAGAATAACTAAGGTTAAAAATTCATTGCAATTCCCGCAAACTATATTAAATAGGGAAAGGTGTTCTCTCGGAGACCACTAGATGGCTCCACAATACTGGAATACAATACAGAAGTCATACGAGCGCTGTAAGTACAAACTATCATGTCGTGTGGGACTTTACATCGGAGCGGATTTAAATATTTTAATGTCGAACCCCACTCGACATAGGAGTGCAAAAGGTTAATATTTTATACATAGCACATTACATACATAGACTAGGGGAATGACTTACTCCTCAATGCCTAAATTTATTGCTTTAATACTTGATGCTTTATATAACAGATTTTTTTTTTTTTTTAATATACCAAGGGCCCGTCAGCTAAGCTCCGGATGTACTGCAGCCTAAAGGCTTATTGTAGTGCCCTGTGTACTCAGCACCAGTCCATTATCCCTGTGTCTTTAATAAGATGGTACAATCCCATGATGGACTCTGTTTTGATTTCTTTTGTTTCAATTGTCGATCTCCCAAAAAGATTGAATCTCCTGCAATCTAGATCTTCGCAAGAGCAGATTATGTGATGGGCTGTCTCCGTTTCCTTTATGCAAAGTCTGCAGTCTAGGTTTCCTTTGATTATGCCTATTTTGTTTAGGTGCTTTTTCACGGGAGCATGGCCCGTGAGAAGATCCACTGTGTATCTTACCTGATTTTTTTTACATCTGAGTAATTTTCCAGCAGTTTTCTTACATGGTTCATTGATGAACATTTTCCCATGTTTCATACCAGGGTTAGTTTTCCATCTATCCCTATGTTCCTTTTTGATCCAGTCTTTAATAGATTCTCTTATGGAGCATTTAGGTACTCCTAGAGCCGGCTCTGGTCCATAAAAGATTGTTGCCGCTCCCTTTCGGGTGAGTTCATCGGCTTTTTCGTTTCCTTCAATGCCCTTGTGTCCTGGGACCCATATCAATTTGACGTTATGTTCCCCCAGTTTAGTTAGGGCATTAAGACATTCTTCCACCAGTCTTGAGTTCACTTAAGGGCTTTTTAAAGCCTTCAGTGATGCCTGGCTGTCTGAGTATATAATAATCTTCTTATTTGTATAAGATCTTTTATATTTTCATATATGCATTGTAGTATTGCATAAACTTATGCCTGGAATACCGTGGGATATTTTCCCAGGGAAAAGCTAATGCTTTTTCCTGGTCTCATTCCATATACTCCCGTGCCTTCCCCCTGAGTCGTCTCTTGACCCGTCTGTGAACCAGATCAAAGTTTCCTCAGGATGCTCGGGTTTTGTCTTCCAAGAGTGTTTCAATTATTACTTCAAATGTTTTATTGAAGTTGTATTGTGTAGGTGTAGTCTGATCGCATTTCAAGTATGGAATCTTCTACAATTTTTGTTCTTGATGATATTCCTGATTGTGAGTCAGGAATATTTCCAGCTTTACCCTGTTTCAGCCTATGTAATGCCATCCTAGCTTCCCCTTTGATCAGAATGTCAAGAGGGGCCAGGTCTTGTAGGGCCTCCATAGCCGCTGTGGGGGTAGTTTTAAATGCTCCGGTAATTGCTAGGCAGACTTGTCTTTGAATTCTTCCCAGCTGTACCAGAGTTGTTTTATTTTGCACCTTGGTCCACCATACCAGTGCACCATATGTTATCGAGGGTCTCAGTACCCTAGTATACAACCAGTGTATCATCTTAGGTTTTAGTCCCCACGTATTTCCCATACATCCTCCTCACAGTCATGATGGAGGTTACAAATTTATTGTATATTTTGTTCAAATGCTGGTTCCAGGTCAACTTGGAGTCAAGAATTACTCCTAAGTATTTAACCTCTCCCTTCATTTTAATTTCTTCACCTTTTAGAAGCAGGGAACTAGTTTCCTTCAGATTTCTTCTTCTGGTGAATGGGACAATGGCTGTTTTGTGAGTGCTTATTTTAAGTCCCTCATTTTCTGTCCAATTATATACAACGTTAAGTGCCATTTGCATTCGTTCCTTAACGGTGTTAGCAAATTTTCCTTGAACTATAATGATGATATCGTCAGCATAGCCAAAGATATTCAAGTCTAGCTGACTTACCTTTTTAAGCAGTCCATCCACAACGAGGTTCCACAGCAGAGGGGATAAGACCCCTCCCTGAGGACATCCCCCCCCCCCCCCCCGTATCCTTTGCAGACAGACTGCTTTCCATACATGTTGTGTGTATCACTCTGCTTTTAAGCATGGCTTCGATCCACCTGCAAGAGGTTTCATCTAGTCCTCGCTCTCGGGCAGCAGTGATCATTGATTTAAAGGAGATATTGTCGAAGGCTCCTTCTATATCCAGAAAGGCTCCCAAGGCTACCTCCTTTTGTTCCAGAGTTTTTTCCAGTCTTTGTACTACTTGGAAAAGAGCTGTCTCTGTTGACATACCGACTTGATAAGCATACTGGTTCCGGTGCTGAAGTCTCTCAGCCAATGCATCATCCCTGATGTGTTGGTCAAGCATTTTCTCTAGAGTTTTTAGAATAAAAGACATGAGTGGTGAGAGGTCTGTAGGACTTAACCCGGTCTATAACTTTCCCAGGTTTAGGTATGAATACCGCCCTACAGTGTCTCCACCCCATTGGTATATAATAACCTAGGGCTAAACTAGCTCTAAGTATATTAATCATAATCCTCACAAGCATTTGAAAGCCTTCTTGGAGCATGATGGGCATTATTCCATCACTTCCTGGGGATTTATACGGTTTAAACGAGAAGATTGCCCATTTTAGAGTTTCATAGTTAACCACCTTCCTGACTTTCCCAGTCTCTCCTGTCAGTTTTCCAAGATGGAAACTCCAGTTCCAGGCTGCCCCAGCCTCCGGGAGGTTCTTCTATGATTTCCGAACCTGGGAAGTGTACATGAAATAGTTCTTCCATGGTCTCTTCCGCAGTTCGGGTGTATTCTCCATTATCTCTTTGGAGTGAGTTTATGCTGTTTCGGCTTTCTTTAGAGAGAATTCTTCGAAGTCTGGCAAATTCCGGAGTCTCATCTATCTCCGTGCAGTACCTTCTCCAAGACTCTCTCCTTGCCAATCTTAAGGCTTTGTTGTAATCAGTAAGGGATCTCCTATATTCCTCCCATTTCCCTGATTTTTTAGCTGCATTGAACAGTCTTCTTACCTGTTTTCTCTGGTCTGCTAGGTCTTTACTCCACCAGGGGATATTCCTGTTGGACAGCCTGGCTACCAGAGGGCAGGTTTCTTTGTAGGCTGAAATTATTGCATCCTGTAATTGTTCTGCAACAATTTCAACATCTTCTGTACTTTTGAAGTTTCTATTTATTCCCCTGAGATTCAGAACTAGTTCTCTTTTGAAGCTGCCCCAGTCAGTTCTCCGGAGATTTCTGTAATATTCTGTTTGTCGTTCTAATCCCGCCATGTCGAATATTATATATCTGTGGTCTGAACAACTTACTTCCTCAGATACATGCCATTCACTTACTCTACTCCCTATATAGGGGGTAGAGAAAGTTATGTCGATAACCTCCTTTCTGTTTTTAATAACAAAGATTGGTTTATTTCCTTTATTCATTAAGTTCAAATTATGTTCCAGAATGAATTCTAACAAGGACTCACCTCTGGGGTTGTTGTTGGTGCTACCCCAGGCCAGGTTGTGTGAGTTGGCGTCGCATCCTAAAATTAGGTGTTCATCTTCTTTTTCACACCTTGCTACCAAGTCCATTACTTCCTTGGTAGGTGGTAACTGCTCATCGTCATAGGGAAGGTATGTGGATCCGAGGATAATTTTCCTTGACCCTTCCTTTGATGATGTCTGGATTGCCACTGTCGTGAGGTCTCTGGAACAGAAATCCATCAGCGGCAGTATCTTGATTCCTTTTTTGGCAAGTATACAGGTTCTGGGAGTCTGGTTTGTCCGACTGAATATCAGTTCGCCTCCAACTCCTCCCAGTCCCTTTATTTTGCCTTTTACAGCCCAGGGTTCCTGAATGAGAGCCAGGTCACAGTCTCTCATCATCACACACAGTGCTGCCGAGGCAGCCCTGCTATGCTGAAGATTTATCTGGACCACTCTCATTCTCGCCCTTTGGTCTGGGTTTACCTTTTAATGGTTTAAAGGTTACCTGACTTAGGCCGCAGAAGTCCTTAAATTGTTTGGCTTCTAGCTTTCATACGAGTCGAGTTCCACCGAGAATGCCAAAGTTTGGCCTTTCTCGGTCACCTTTCGGCTCAAAAGATGCCATTCACCTACCTCAAGTCCTGAATTCTGTGCCTTCAGTCTCTTTTTGATAGTTTCCACATCATTTGTTGCTGGTACCCAGACTAGGACCCTTGGCCTCCTTGGAAGGTCTTTGGAGTCTACAACTTGTAACTCCAATCCCTCCCAAGAGCTGCCAAGTCTGCCTATAGCTCCAGATAACCAGTGTTTTGTTTGTTCATTCTTACAGGTCATCCAAAGGATACCCTGTGAGAATTTGTTATCTAGAAATTGTGGTGACACCTGTTCAGGGTTGTCATCCAACATTTCCAGAATTTTCCCTTTCACCAGTTCTGCTTTTTCCTGGTTAAGTTGTTTTTTTTTTTGCCATTATGGCTACCTTGATACCTTTAGCAGCGTCCCTGTAGCTCAAAGGTTGAGATGGTTCATTCCTTCGATGCTTAGGTTCTCGCTGCTTTGGGGTGCTTGATTCAGAGCGTGGTCTTTTTTGAGTTGAGGTTGAGGTCTCTTTGCTCCTGGACGGTTTGTTCTCCGTCCAGGTCCCTTCTTTCATCTTCCTTTCCCTCATTAGTTCCTTCCGTTGTGCTCCAGAGAGTTTCTTAGGTTTGATCCCAGTTCCTGACGTACCTGGTACTGCCACCTATCCTGGAGTTGTTTCAGTCACCTCCATTGTGGAGTCTTCTGATGTAACAGATTAAAAATATTATTGTAATGTCACCGGATGCACATAAAAGTCGTGCAGATGCTGATAATAGTCCTGAGGATGCGGGCCTGGTGCGGATAACATTGTTATTTATCTGTGCCAGGCTCTATCCATAGCTCATCAGCTTACCTGTTTGCCAGTTGGCCCCAGACTATTTCAACCGCGTAGCTGCCCTGAGCGAGACATGTGGTGGAGTCACTGAACAGCGTGGTCAGACAGGTGTTCACGCCAAGGATGAGGAAAAGATAGTCTTTTCTGGTGGCCCCATACTGATTATGTGTTGAATTGGACAGTTGATTAATAAAATTATTAATTACATGTTTGTTATAGTGGTGTATCACCTTCAAAGTTGCAAAGGAAGAATGAAACATTGTTGTTGATTCATTAAAGAACTTTGCAACATTGTGGTCATTGTGTTGGCTATACTAGTGTGTGTATCTGTAATTAGAGCTAGGATTTGAGTTAGAGAGGGCCTTGGCCACAATTTAAGTACCATCCCTGAATTTGCCTGGGGTAAAAGTAGGATATCACGGAAAATCACTTCGATGGCCGAGGTGGGAATCGGACCCACCTTTTATTAGTTCTGCCTCATTGGGCTAAGTGTACCCTGTTGCAGCCTTCAGACCAGTATTAAATTTCTTGGCAGAGCCGGGAATTCAACCTGGACCTCCATAGTGACAACAAAGAATGCTAGCCACTATGCCATGAGGTGGATGAAGAATGAATCAAAACATGTCTTTAATTTCTGATATGTTTAAAGTATCTATATATACTTTTCTCCATTTAATTCTCCTGATCAACATCATTTAAACTTTAAAGTACAGTACAACCTGTCACATCCCGACCTGTGATATCCGAACCCTCCCATATCCGGACACATCTCCGAATGAATTTTTAAGTCGTAGTTGAGAGCGAGGATACATTAGTGTGCTAGCCAGGGAGGACGAGTGAAAGTTGCAGCGCTGGAAGGCTGTGTGCGTGCTTGACCGCGAGGGGTTGTGGCCTGACTCGTTCAACGACATCTTCCCGGAAACTCATCCCTTTGTGTGAATAAGCGATATTCCATTCACGGCTTCTGCCTGCCTGCCACCAACGTCAACACGAGGCTGCCTCTCTTTTTACCCTTCAGTCTGTGCGTGGGTCTTGAAGCGACAGTTTGTTTTGCGAGTGTGTTTCTGTTACTGTTATTGTTTACCATTTTTATCGTTATTGTTATCTTCTAACCTTGTTTTTTTTGTGCTAAAATGTCCGAAAAAAGGAAAAAACTGTTGTTACGATGTACAGTGCGTGAAGCAACCGTTAAAAACATTAAAATTAATCAACAACAAACTCGTGAATTATTTCTGGTCACCTAGCTATTTGTAAAAATAGCTTTGTGATATCCGGATTTTTCCATATCCGGATCGGCCGGTCGCCACATTAGTCCGGATATGACAGGTTATACTGTAATAGTCTTTTTAAACATGAACGGAAACTGTTTAATAAGGGTATTTCTTAATATAAACTTGATAATTTTTATCTTCCAAATGTTTTCGATTTTAAGAAATTTTAAACAAGAAAAATAGTAAAAATATTACGTTACTCTGTATACCTATTTTTTATTCAAAATGTTTGCTAACATAACTACATTAGAATGTGATGTGTCCTACAATGCAGTGAAGCTGTGGCAACAGCAAGCAAGAAAGAGAATGCCTTGGTAAGTGTTGGAAGCTACTCAGAGCCAGGCACTGCACTGGCTCAGAGTGCCCTCACTTGGAGAGGTATGTGTGAATTGCCACACTCCAGTCGATTGCGATGCGGAAGTAGTCTCACATAACACCTAGCTGATTTGTCTTCTGTTTCTTCTTCATTATGGTTTTAAACTTTTAAGCTTGTTCAAGGTTACTTGATGATGCATATTTTACATGTCAGAGATACAAGTGCTGCTGAACTTGGTTGTTTTTGTGTGGTAAATGGGAGCTGCTGCGCCACTGCAAGCACAGCTCGTCTGTAAACAAAGCTAAGCTCTTAAATTGGTCATCAGCACTCAAACCTCATATGGCCATATGCAAACGAAAGTGCAAGATGCTAGAAGTAAATTGTGAGTTACATAACATGTTAAAGCATAATTCAGATTGAAATATTCATACATCACTTTCAGAAGCGAACTTTTTTAGAAAAATGTGTGGGATGATGGTACTTTCTCATTGCAGTAATTACTTGTGCTAATTAAGACATGATGGTTGGTTCCTTAGTTTAGGGGCTGCGACAACACGGTCATGTAGCCCTGTATACTGCTCGGGTCTAAGCTGCGTGAACCTGAGAGGAATGTGGATCACGGACTATGAGAAGTGATGGTGACGCATGATGAGGTTTCCCGGTACGTGCGTAGTAACAGAACCAAATACATTGGTAGGCGACTCTCTCATTCACAACACCACAGTGGTTTGAGCAACGGCCGTATGTTAGCAGTGTTGGAATGGAAAGGAATACAACATATCACGGCAGGCTGTTGACAGATTCTTCTCTTCTCGCCTGACCCTTCCCTGCTCCTTCCCCTCACGCCGCAAGTTCACAGAGCTTGGACCCAAGCAGTACTTTGGCTGAGCGTAGAATTTGTCTGATAACCGGTGTTAATTGTGACTGCTGTATTAGTGTGTTATCTGTGATTCGAGTAAGGACTGCAGACTGTCAATTTTCTAGTTGTTCCTACTTTGCTACCAAATGCTACTGTCCATGGCACCTAGCTGCGAATTTGGCTACTGGATGCCATCACAACCAGCACCTGGTGGCAAACGTTGGAACTAATATATCCTTATCAAATCTAACTTACAAATTTTAGCTTCACAAGAGTAGTGAGTGGAAGGTTCTTTTACATGCCATAAATCTATGACGTGGGCCCTCCGACGACTTCGGCCAATGTTTATGATGAATTGCAACATTTTTGTTCAAAACTTTTTCTTTAGGAAATGCGATGATAATTACTGTATTTCTGTGATCAGTTACCTGCTGTAGCTGAGTTTTCGTCTGGTGAAACTATGGGCCATTCAGGTGACCGACTTGCTGCATCTTTTGGCGTCACCCGCAAAGAACAAGATGACTATGCTCTTCGATCCCATACTCTGGCCCAGGGAGCCCAGGACAAGGGTTACCTCACAGATATTGCTCCAATTAAAGGTATGTTTATACTGAGAATAACAGTAGAAAGTAAATTAGTTTAGAGAGAATTTTTATGAGGAAAATTTTGAAAAAATGTGACTGATAATGAGTCATTGGTCCAGATTTGAAGGAAACACAAAACACTGCATTGTCTCAGAATATTTTGTGTTGCATTTTGGGACTTGAGCCTTACAATAATATTTAAGTCAACTTGTTCTTTTAAGAAATGCTCATCGAAGCAAGTTAGGTCATGGTCCTCTACTGCCGTGCAAATCTGCAGCAAGCTTGGATGTCTTTCATTTGAATCTCAGTACTGACAGGAGCCACCCTGGGGTTTTCCACGCTCCCTCCTGGTAAATGGTAGGATGGCAGCCTACCTTACTTTAAGTCCTGTGGCATTTACTCCAATTCTTTCCCCTGATAAAATCATTTACCTACAGCATACCTGCCAAGTTTTCCGGTTTTACTGGAAGATTTCCAGATTTTCTGGCTGTCCAGATTAATATAGTTTATTTTTCGGATTTTCAACTCCCTTACTTGTTTCCGTTCTCTGCAACTAAATCGCATTTCAGTTTTGATTTTCGATAACAGCTGCTATTCTGAGATGCGAGTGTTTGAAATTCGACGGAAAGTCAACCGATAAGTAGTATTGATACTCCCGTCTCGCAGATCATCGCTGCGCTTTTGTCATTAATTCCATGCGTTTGATATTACGCTGAAAGTCGATCGAACTGTCTTATCGATTGTCACATCTCGTAGATTATCGCTGTATTTTTAGCCTATTACTCTTTGTGCTTCGACTGTTTGCTAGCGGGAAAGCTTTGTTTATGCTTGGTTTTAAGCGGTGTTTGCTGTAGTTCTGGTATTCGTGCACTTGTGTGACGAATTTTTGTGCGATCTAGTGTTTTCGTGATAAATTCAAGTAAGAAATGGTATCGTCAGTCTTTCAGGGAGGCGTATTCTGCAGAATTTCCTCGTATTAAGCGATCACAGAATGGTGAAACATTCGCATTCTGTTCCATGTGTTCGTGTGATAACTATTGCTTATGGGGGAAGAACTGAATTAATAAATCACATTAAATCCGTTAAACAAGTTTCCAATACGAAACTGAAGCAGAGCAGTAGGAAAATTGATTCATTTTTTACCACTTCTGGAGCTGACCTTGATGTAATAAGAGCAGAATGCTTGTTCACTTCATTTTTAACTTCATTTTTAATTGAACATAATATCCCGTTATCTGCTGCTGATCATGCTAGTGCTCTTTTTAAGAAATTGTTCCCAGGTTCGGAAATCTCAAAAAGTTTTGGTTGTGGTCGCACGAAAACTTCGCATATTTTGAAGGAAATGGCTACAGATTCAAGAAATGAGCTCATTAGTTATCTAGTTATTGGCGTTCAGACATTGAACTTGGTGAAGAAAGTTAATGATAAAGACAAATCTACATTATTTTCATCAGTCAGGGCTTACTTCTGCTCTGCTTATGATTATATCATGAACAAGTTTTCACTCAATGATAAAGTGCTGAAGCATGCAAAGTTTGCAGAAGTTTCCAAATTGAAGATGCCAAGTTTTCTTCTGTAAAATTTCTTCTAGAAAGGTTTCCCTCATTGCTGCCAAGGAAGGGAAGTGAGTCAGCTGAGGATGCAATGAATTTGCTTCAGAACAATTTGTGGCCCTGCAGGTTGATTTGGCTACTGTTGGGAGTGAGAACTTGACAGATGACACCAAATGAGCTCGCTTGATGAGCATTCGTTGGGTGATTGTGTTCCTAAGTACGATAGGATATCCAGGGTAATGCGTTCTGTTTTGACTCTACCGCACAGCATGTGTTCAGCTTGGTGAAAAAGAACCGAAATCAGTGTAGGTCCTCCAAGTCCAATGAAACTGTGGGATCCATTTCTGTTTCCAAAACAAGAAGTAGTGGTCCATGTTACATGAATAGTTTTCCTCCAGAATTTTTGAAGAAAGCTACTCATCTCCATCTCTACTCTCCAACCTGTGATGGAATATAGCCAGTGTTTGTGACTTGCAAGATCAAAGTGCAGAAAAGCTCGTGTTTGTGTAGTGTGTGAACTGTTCCCAATTATATGTGTTCTTGTTGTAATTGCATTATTTTTGGAAACTGGCACAACGAATTAGATAATCTCACATCACCAAGAGTTTGTAATCTCTTTCCCTGCTGTCTTTTCTCGCTATGTTTTAAGACCTTGCGATGTATTTACGTGTAAAATTTTGTGCTTTGGGATCTTCTGGATATATATTTTTGAAAGTTGGCAGGTATGCTACAGTCTTCCAATCTCCATAGAAACCACTGATCTCTCTATACATGGATGGCTGGTAGCTAAGGCAGCAGTAAGCCAAATAGACGATGACAGGTATAACAAGATGGCAGCGAGCGCATGGTGCAATATTGCGAATCCGGCTCTGTGATTGGTTACTGGTCGTTTGATGTTATACATGTATTTATACTGGCAGTAAATATTTTGTTTCTTGTAGTTGTAAAATGGGCTGAATTTGGTTATTTAAAGAGTAAAATCTTAGTTTTAAATACCGGTTTGGTGACCCATCATCCCAGGCAAGCTGGTAATACCTTTACTTCTCAGGCAGATAGGTCACTTAGCCGTAATGTTGAAGTTATTGTGAAGTTAAGTATTCATATGCGGTGGTGCTGAAGCAGACGTGATCGGGCTAGGCCATTGCGTTTTTAAATTTGATCCCATTTCAGGTTTTTTCGGTTCTGGGTGCGAATAGTTCGCTTAATAGTTGCAAAACGGTGGGGAGAGTATATTTTGAGCAGGTTTTTAGTTGTGTTAAGTTTTATGTGGAGCTGAGGAGTGAAATTGGTTTGGCTTAAAGTGCATTTTTGGCTTTAATCTACTTCCCGTTATTATTAAGTTCATTGTGCTGCTAGCGTGATTAAAAGCTGTAGAATTTGATATAGAGTGCTGGGATTACTTGGGGGAAGTGTTGGTGAGAGGGAGAGAAGTGAGGGGATGGGTTTATGGAGTTGTTGCTGTTGTTGCCAAGCATTACCAAGCATCGATTACGATATGTCGAATCTAGGCCTGTATAGTGAGCTACGTTTATAGGTACATCATCTGAAGAATGCATAATTTCGTGGCATTATATACAATTTACAAGAATGTTTCCAGAAATTGTTTTTCACTAGTTACTCTGTTACTGATCGCTAATTGCATGTACTCAGCACCTAAGTTGATATTTGTCAGTCGTTATTATACATTCATTTTTATTGCTATTCCGGAGATTTACTGACCTCGGAATGACGTGTCAGTAATCCCAATGCCCTTATGCTATGAGTGAACATATCTATATTTTTATTTGTTCCAAAGCACCATTAAATATGATTTAAAATTGACTAGATTATCATTGCTTACCCATAAGGAGAGCTCGAGAATGGGTACGCCAACATGGCGGACCGCACGCTCAACCTGGCGTACTTTCTCGTGCAGCGGAGAGCTGCCATCAGCGATCCATGTATAGAGATCAGTGATAGAAACACAAGTTGTCAAATAAATTCCAATACACACCCTAGTACAAGGTGCTGTCGGCCAAGATGTCCTAAGTCCCTAAACAAAGTAATAACAATATTTTAGGAATTGACCAGGTGTAGTTTAAATATATTCTTGGAAGGATCTACTGACATTTTGCTACATAGCTTTACAAGTTCCTGAAAAGAAATCAAAGAATCTAGTCCAATATATCAAGAAAAATGTTTCTCATCCTCCAATCGACTTTTCTCAGCATGTTCCTCAAAAAAAAACTCAAAAGCCTCAAACTTCTTTATCACGGAGAGTGGAATCTTAAATGGCAGAAGAAGACATACGTGGAGCCGTGAAACTCCTTTCATCCTCAGATAAGCTTGCACCCGATAACGAGGATACGTTTTTACATCTAAAGGATAAACATCCTAATAATAATAATATCGTATGGCCTCGGGTGCCTGGTGCAAGCTTTGTTAATTGACACCCGGAGGGTAGCTTGCATGTCGAATTTCGTCGTTCCTTTGAACGCTATGAAAGTCAAGGAGGTTAGATATCTAAACTCCTTGACACTACAGCGCTTTCAAGTGGAAAATGGAGGAACTTTGTGTTGGCGGAAAATCCCGAGATTAATTTTGCCATTGAACACGGCCTACTGAATTCAAATGGGTTCTTTAACATGCCAACAACGTATGACATGAGTATCGTGATTTTTGTCGCCTTCAAAAATCACTAGCCATGACCAGGGGCGAACCTGCAATCTTGGGGTTGGTAGTCCGACACTATAACCCACTGGCAAGCATAAACATCCTGAACCAACTAGAACACTTATTTTTCCCGATCCTTAGAAGAAAATTAGAAGAAAATAAGTTCACAGTATAAGTAGATGTGGTGGTAATTCTCAGCAAATTCCAAAATGGGTCTGCAGGTGGTATTGATGGTTTATGCCCACAACACCTCAAAGACCTAACTGCAAAGGGCCGGAAAAAATTACTAACTTCTTTAACAACCCTCTGCAATTTTATGCTATCGGGTCAGGTGAATTCGGATATCCTTCCAATCCTATATGGGGAGAGTCTGTGTGGACTGAACAAGGAGGGTGGCGGGCTCCGACCTATTGCAATTGGTTGCACTCTAAGAAGGTTAACAGCAAGTCTAGCATGTGATTATGTCCGTAAAGATTTGGCAGAATACTTCAACCCTATCAAACTTGGCTTTGGCACGAAGGGTTCCTGTGAAGCTGCAATCCATTCTGCTCGAGCTTTTGTGAACAAAAATGTACTTAAGATTGACTTCAGAAATGCGTTTAATAGAGTTGATCGAGATGTTCTGGTGACACGTTTCAAAGATAAAGCCCCTTCACTTTACAACTTCTTCTGGCAATGCTATCGAGAACCATCTTATCTAGTTTTTGGAGACAAGATTATCCTTTCTCAATTTGGTCTCCAACAAGGTGACCCTGGAGGGCCCTTAGGCTTTTGTGTGGTCATTCAGCCAATTTTGAGGAAGCTTTCATCTGAACTGAATATTTGGTATTTAGATGATGACTCGCTGTTAGGGGATCCGACTGTCGTTCTAGATGATTTTTCCTCGATTATTGCGGAATGTTAATCACTTGGTTTTGACATCAACCCCAGCAAATGTGAGTTGTTCTTCTGCGGTGACAATAAAGATGAGATTTGTTCTCGTTTCAACGAGTTATCTCCAGACATTGAAGTGGTACCGTCTCTAACTTGGCTGAAGGCTCCAGTCACTGAAGGCGCCATTGAACCCTCCTTATCCAGAAAATTTGACGAGTTAACTCTCCTGCTTGGGCGTCTGAAAGATTTGAAGTTTCACATTGCTTACTTTCTCCTAAAAAACTGTTTCCTTATTCCTAAGCTCATATATTTGCTTAGAAGTACTCCTCTATGGAAGATTAGACCGTCAATACAGAGAATGGATGATTTTGTGAAATGCACTCTAGAGCTAACTCTTAATACAAATTTAAATAATAGATCATGGACAATAGCCTCACTCCCTGTTCGTTATGGTGGAATCGGAATAAGGAAAATTGAAGATTTAATGCTTCCAGCTTTCATGTCATCGGTGAATAGTGTTTTCCCTCTCATCCAGTCAATGTTTCCGGTCATTTTGGACATTGAGGAAATAAGTTTTACGCTGAGGCCTTGGAATTGTGGAACTACCAGTTAAATGATCCATCTATCCCCTCAGCTCGTGCGTTCCAACGTAATTGGGATGGTCTCGTTTGCAAAATGGACAACCTGGAATTTCACTCAGATGGGGAAAAGGCTATTCATTTGGCTAGTTTGAAGAAAGAATCGAATTCATGGTTAAATGCCATCCCATCGAGAACAATAGGGACATTACTGGACAATGATAGTTTTAGGATTTCGATGTCTCTCCGCCTTGGATCAACGCTTTGTAAACCTCATACTTGCGTCTGTGGTGAGCTCGTTTCCGCACGTGGTACACAAGGTCTCTCTTGTAAAAGGAGTGCTGGCCGACATTCTCGTCATTTCTCGATAAATGGAACGCTTCGGAGGGCTTTCGCTACTGCAAAATTCCTGTCAATTCTTAAACCATCTGGAATTTGCCGAGACGACGGTCGCCGCCCTGATGGGATGCCCATAATTCCGTGGTCGAATGGCAAATGCCTAGTTTGGGATGCAATGTGCTCAGATACGTTGGCTCCTTCCAATATCTCATCGTCGTCAAAAGAAGCAGGATCTGTTGCTGAGATCGCCGTCGCACGGAAGCATAACAAATATAGGAAGATCCTGGAGGACTATATTTTTGTGGCCTTTGCTGTGGAGACAATGGGTCCTTGGAGTGAGGATGCAATACATCTAGTAAACAAGCTAGGAAATAGGTGCAGTCTCTGGTGATCCTCGTTCCAAAACCTATTTGATGCAGAGAATCGGCATAGCAATTTAAAAGGGAAACGCAGCCTGTGTTATGGGAACTATTCCACATACCACTTCAATGGACGAAATATTTTATTTATTATAGATAATTTAATATGGATGTTTTATTTCAAGAGTGTATTGAACTGGCTAATTAATGTAAAATGTGCCTGTTTGTGTAGTTGTACAGTAATTGATGTCATTTCAGGATTTGTCTGACCGAGCGTAATCTCTGAAAACCTGGCAGAAATGTGGTGTGGCATGAGCAAGAAGGCGATTTACTTGTAATACCTTACACTACACGCACACTAAAATTTGAGTGTGCACGTTTTTTACAGTTGGACATGTTTTGGGTGTTCAGTCACCCTTCCTCATCAACATTCAACATCATTCAACTGCTCATTTATCACATGTTCAGACATTATTGTTGAAAATTTTCAGAAATCAATATCAGCATCCACATGGTTTTCATCTAAATCTCCACTACTGGTATTACTCACATTATCAACAGCTTCATAATCGTAACTGTCACTTCCTAAATTTTGTTGACGTTTTGCAGTGACTTTGTCGTCAGTTCTACCGATTGATAAACTGTAGTTCTACTAACCTGAAGACCTGATATACTGGGACCAGAATAACGCTTCCTCTTTGGTACAGATGTTAATAACGGTGTTCCTGGAATCACATCACTTTCACTCATCAGATCCAGACTATCCGCTAAAATATCACCTGCCTCTAAATAAGATGTCAACTGGTTTAGGACAATATCAATCTACGATGACTAGAAAGACAACTGCACTGCAGGTCGCCATGTTCGACAACAACCCAGAAAGTATAAACTCCAGAGAATATACACCCCCTCCCTTCGTGTCAAGTGTGTCCTGAGAAAAAGAAATACCATCTAAGACAAGCTTGAAAGGTCAGATTTCCAGCAGTATGAAGTACTGAGATACCATATTTGCTCACATAACTTTTCCCCTTTTTTCCCCCTTTTTTTCGATCTCAAAAACTGGGAGGGAAAATTATGTGAATCTAAATAAAAATGGAAATGAAAAATTCGAATATAATGACTTTACTTATGAAATTTATTTAGTCCTAAATAGTACAAAATAATCAAAAATATGTATAACACAATTAATTTTAATAAAAAATCGAAGGCAAAAATACGTACCCTAGCAATAATTATACAGAAACTATCGTCTTTTAATGTCACGCGAGAATTCGCAGAAGATAGGAGCCAGGTACCTGTAATAAATTATGAGTAGAATACTGTATTACATTAGGGTAAAATCTGTAAAATTGCCTTCACAACACTCAATCCTTTCATTTCAAAAAATTGACTTACCATGTATATCTTTGACTTTTATCATAAATACCATTTTGGTCCTATTGAAATCTACTATAATACTGATTATGATTTCCACTTTTCAGTACAACTTTATATACAGTATGTAGTATTGAAAAGTGGAAATCATAATCACTAAATTAGACTTACCATGTCATTCAATGTCGCTTTCTTACGAAGTCGTCTGCGATGAATCACTCTCATTCTCTTCCATCTAGTTCATTGGAAATTCTAGTCTTCTTGAAACTTTTCACAATGTCTGGTGAAATCCGTCCCCATGCACGAACAAGCGTCTCACGTATGAATTATAGGGTAGGCGTTTAGAGTATGAGAACCTCCCACCATCTAATCAGAATATACCCGCCGCATGTAGTCTTTGAATGGCTTGTTGACGCGTACATCAAGAGGCTGCATGGCTGACGTCAAGCCACCAGGAATTATTGCAATATCAGTCTTCTTGTTGACCATTTCTTGGCGAACGTCATCAACAAGATGGCCACGGAAACTGTCCAAAATCAGGAGAGACCTCTGGCAACCAATCCTTCATGAGATCCGTCACCATCCATCCTTTCTCCTGGACACAAATGTGCACACAGGAAGGAAATTTCCCTTAAGAAATTGTTTTCACTTGAAAATTACATAGGAAGTTTTCGCCCGTCCATAGTAATAACCAGCATTACTGCGTAGCGAATCTTCTCTGCCCCAGTAGTCCTCATGACTGCGCTTGATGCTCCCTTTTTGGTAATTGTAGTGTTCCTCGGCATATCAAAGAAAATCGGAGTTTGATCTGCATTTCCGATTTGCGATAGCAGGTAATTGTACTCTCGCCGCTTCCTAATTACAAATGTATGCAACTGCACGATTTTTCAGAAGTTGCTGGCATAGTGATGTCCTTCTTCGAAGAGAAAGATATTTCCTTTTCATGAACCGACAAAGCTACCCTCTGCTTGCTTTAAAATCAGGAATTTACAAGGTTTTTGCTACTTTTACAGCCTTTAACTGGAGCATCTCGTTGAAAACTGAAAAGCCTTTATTTCTCAAATATACTCAAAATCCATTTTTAAGGCAAAATCCTGGCACCCTGGCAACTCTAAAATTGGATACTGCATGATGCAGTAGCAAGGTTCTTTGCAATGTTGCTGGATCAAATTCAGGTGCATTCAGTTGGGATTAGAGGGTACTTCATTGGTAGATATACTGGAATGTCAAAGATTTTCTTTGGGATGAAATTCTGGTACCCCAGCATCTCTAAAAGCTGCAGTAGTTAAAGGGGCATAAAACGCATAACATTATCATCGTTACTCCCACGGCTCTTTCACCAGATTCAAATTTGATATTTTCCATTATACATTTTCAATCCATTATTCTGGAACTGAGCTTAGAAATCCATAATTGTTGGCATCTCTGTATCCCAATTTCTTTGTTCACAGTTCCTGGTGTGGAAGGTATGATAGAAAAGGATAATGGGATCCGTGTGTCTACTCCTGAACAGTTAGCCAAACTGAAGCCCGCTTTCATCAAACCACATGGAACAGTAACAGCTGCTAATGCTTCCTTTCTGGTGAGAATAAAAGTTTTTCAACTCCGTGGTATAAGTGTTGTTTACATGAAGCAGAAAAATGAACACTATGTATTGGACCATATTATTTTTCTCACAACACCATACAGATGACAGTTCGAGGGAGTCTACAGATATTCACCCCCGCGGTTTAGTCGCCTGTTCCAATGCTGAATAAGTTTCTGTATAACCTCCACAAAGAAGGACGCTGTTTGCTTGTGAAATCACTTCCATAGCATCACGAACCGCTTGAACATTGGCAAGCAAAATCTTCAATCGGATGCAATTTGTGTATGGGAACGCAGGTCTCAATAATTTTATTAATACAGCCAATGGCCATATACAGGGTGTCCGAGAAGTCGCCGTACCACCAGTTTCATATTATTATTTTGTTATAATATGGCATGGGCAATTGAGTTTGTATAATTGGGAAATTAAATAGTTGTTTTATTGGTATCCCTGCTCAGATGCTCTCAAAAACGTTGCTGTCAGTCTCATTTCAATTGTGAAGCCATAGTTGACGTGATCAGACACGGCTACACTGTTGAGGAGCGATTAGTAGCGTATGTGTGGATGCACGAACGAGCACATATGGGGCAAACAATGACAGTGATAACTAGTGCGTTTAGAGATCGCTTTAGCAAGCCTACACCATGTAAAGCTACATTGCTTGATTGGGAGAAACGTGCGTTTGCTTCAGGCAGTTTCAAAGACAGGCCGCGTAGTGGACGTAAGAAAACGCAAGAAGAAACGTGTGCCGCCGTCGCTCAATCAATTGAGCAGTCACCAATTAAATCCATTTGCAAAAGAGCAGCTTAACTTCATGTACCGCAGTCAACAATGCATGGCCACATTAAAAGAGATTTGAAATGGCCACCATAAAGCACGGACCTTACCATGCCAGACAACTCATTATGGGGAATAATGAAGTCCTATGTGGCTCAACGTCCTTACACGACTAATGAAGAATTGTGCCAAAGTGTGGAGGAAACCTTTCGTACCATAACTCCTGAGATGCTCCGCAAGATTTCAATGAGTACTTGGTGAACTCTGTGTAAGGCATGATGGTGCACATACAGATCCCCTAGATACATAGTTTTATATGTAAGTACTCCACTATACAGTATAATGTTTTGACGAAGGGGTACGGGAACTTATCGGACACCCTGTACTGCTCTTTTCAGGATGGGTCAGGGAAGGGATATTGGAAGGAAATCGGCTGTGGCCCCATTGAAAGGAACCGTCCTGGCATTTGCCTGGTGGTGAAAATGGGAAACTACGAAAGCCATTTTCAGGACGGCTAAGGTGGGATTCGAATTCACACTCTTCCGATGCCAGCAAGACACGAGGTAGCGCTCTCGGCAACCGCAGGCGGTATGTCTCTAATAAGGCTCAGTGTTCAAATGGTGTGCCGAGTAATTACAGGGGCGGAAGTGCACGACGAACTTCCCACGACATAGACAGCTGCCTACGCTGATGCAGGAAAAATGCTGCTCTGGACATCAACATATAACCATATGTCAGCTGTCAATGGCTACCAATCTCAGCATGGCATTCGTACACAGCAACTTGAACCATCTTCCTCCTTGTTTATTGCTGGGACAGCCGCCCGAACAAAGGAGGTGAATATCTGAAATCGTACCGAACTGTGATATATCGTTTCCATTTCTAGACATTAATCTACTGTATATACCCGAATGTAAGACTACCCCGAATAAAATACGAGGCCTAGTTATCAACTGCCTCTTCCAGATTTTTTCAAATAATACTCGTGAACTCGTAACTTGCACAATATATGCCCTTAAGGTTGTGCTTGCAAATTAGCTTACCGTGACTGGCAGGTGTGTTGTATCTTTGAAGTTGCTCAACACTTAATTGAAACTATTGTAAATCAATATGCTTTGTTTCCTTGTATCCAGTAATGAAAAACATAAATTATTATTATTATTACTATACAGGGTTATCTACAATTAAAACATCGTTTAAATATTGATTTTCATATTTTGTCACACAACTCCTTATTTGTACAACAAACTGTTTTCAAATTATCAAATCCTTTAAATGCTGTAGGTCCTCGATCTCACGTTAATCACTGTCAGTTTCAGTATCACTTTCAATATCACTGTTACCATCGCGTTCATCTTCATCCCTAGCACCACAAATCATCTTCCGAACCATCCATTGTATTAGAATTGGCAGCATTCTTTTAAAAACCTGCAACAATAGTCATTCGAAATCCTTCCCCAGGCAGTAGCGATCCATTCTCCCAACATGCCAATACTTTGTTTCTTCAACTTGCCGGTTGGAGTAAGAGCATGATTGCCCTCCAAGAGCCACTCGGTCTACAGCTGACGGAGATGATCCTTGAATGGTTTATTTACCGCTACATCTATTACCTGGAGTCGTGACGTCATGCCACCAGGTATAACCACCAAATCCGTGTTTCCCGTTGCAATCAGTGATTTAACCTCGTCAGTGAGATGCCCTTTAAATGCATGTAGAACAAGTAGTCCATGCTGCTTGAGAAGGATACCTGGTCTGCGGTGCTAAACTGATTTGACCCAATCAACCATCAGGTCATGGGTCATCCAACCTTTCTTGTGGCATCGGAAGATGATGCTGGCTGGCAACTTTTCCTTGGGCAAGGTTTTTTTGCCTAAGAATGACAAAAGGAGGCATTTTACACCCATCGGCAAGTGCACATAACATCACTGTCACCCTGGTTTTTTCATTACCTGTGCTTCTCATAAGCACACTCTTAGCGCCCTTCTTATCCACTGTGGTGTTGCATGGCATGTCGAAATAAACAAGTGTCTCTTCGGCATTACCGATTTGACTCAACAAATATTTATTGTCCCTTCGTAATTGAATGATGTGCCACTGAAATACTAACAGCTTTTCAGAATATTCCTCTGACAGCTTCTGCGCCAGTGTAGCGTGCCGCCGTAGAGCGAATCCAGACCGTCTCATAATTCGAGTGCACCACCTTTGACTCGTCTTGAAACCCGTAACACACATTCGTTGAGAAATTTCCGAGGTGTTCATTTTTATAACATCTCGTGTTATCGGAAATCCCTCTGCCCAATTTTCCAAGACATACTCTACAATTTATTTGTCCAAGTCACGGAAGCGTCCTTTCTTAAGTCCACGAAAAGATTTTCTTCTTGTATGTACACTTTTAAGTTTGTCCTTAGTTTGCCGCCATCTACGCACATTGTACTCGCTCACTCCGTATTTCTGTCCTGCTTTAACATTTGATGTTGTTTCGGCATAACGAGTTACTATCAACCTGATGCTTGCATCGTAACTCTTCCTTTCACCCATCGGAACTTGAAATTTCTCGTTCCACGAATTTCTGCCATCGCAATGAATAATCTACCAATAGATGCAAATTCAACCTGAAAACCAGCACGCACCAAGCACAAAAGACCACGTGAAGATGTGAGTGCATGAAGCCACACAAAAACAAGCGAATTGCGGCAAGTAGTCAGGAATGGCAATCCACTGTAACAAAGTACAGTGATTTTCTGTGTATCAACTGCAGAAGGAAGAATTAAAAACTCTTATTTGAGATGATGAACGATCGTAATTTCCTATTAATGAACTTTCCATAACCTGTATCTTAGATTTACAATTTCAGGACACAGAAAACAAGAATTCGTTATGTTTCTAGTGTCTCGTAACATTTCTCAAAAGACGTATGATACGTGCGTACCTGCTTCAGCAAAAAGGGGTGTGTTTAGTATTTAAATTACGACAACACGACCTTCAGATGTTCGGGATCAACTTAGAATGAGCGCTGACGTTATTAAATTAAGATACGTTGATCACTCAATTACTGCTCGTAAAACTTTGATGGGTTTTGTCCTTGTAAAGATTGTTTTCAAACATATTTCCGTTATTTATCCGATTAAAATGATGAGTATGCATAAATCCTAACCTCAAAATGTGCGGTATTGGTAAATGCATGGTAATTAAACATAACCAACCATATTTTAATCTTCATTAACGCATTGATCCGTTGCGAATTACAAGATGCCGCCACCACATACTACTTTGCAAAGAATAATAATAATTTAAAAAAACTTTGATCACATATTTTTTTTACCCTGAATATAAGACGACCCCAACACAAAAAGCGGGGAAAAAACGTAGTCTTACATTTGGGTATATACGGTATACAGGGGCAGATCTAGGGGAGGGTGAGGTGGGCGACCGCCCAGGGCCCCGCAGTCCGGGGGCCCCGCGCCATGGATTGTTTTAAATTTAATTGATTAATTATTAATTATACTTTTCGAACTAATTTATAAATCATATTATTTTTTCAGTGCAGCTATGACCTCCCGCAACGGTTTAGCAAATTTAGATTTCAGTGAAATTATGGAAGACTTCAGCCGGGAATAAAGTCGCAAAGTAATATTTTAATATTTCATAGTTTACATAACCTTCTTCGAGGGGACTTGAAGGTTTCTTTCATATTATAAAAAAATGTAATGTAGTGTATTCAAAATATTGTAAATATTCTTAATTTTATTATTATTACAAAACTATTTTCCATTTGATTCGATTTGGTTTTTATTTCCTATAGTTGTGGGCCCTACCTTATATCGCCCGGGGCCCCGCAAGGCCACCACTGACGGTATATTTCATTTGAACAACATGTAGGAAGTGAAAGGCAAGGATATGAAAATGTATTGGGAGCAGAAGGATGGGGTAGCAGGAATGAAGAGGGAGAAAGTTGCTGGAATTTTGCAAGAGAAACGGTTTAGTGGTAGGCAACTCCTGGTTCCGGAAGAAAGAAAGCCACAAGGTAACGTGGTACAGCAGTGATTTAACAAAGAAATCTTTGGTAGATTACATGCTGTATGACTGGGAAATGAAGAGAAGTGTCAGAGATATAAAGGTAATACCATCAGAGGCCTTAGATAGCGACCACAGAATACTTGTAATGAACCTGGGAGTTGTTAAGGATGGCAAGAAGACAGAGCACCAGGAAAGGAGAATCAAAGTATGGAAACTCAAGGAAATGGAAGTCAAGGAAGAATTCCAGAAGATAATAAGGGAAAGGATGCCAACAGACAATCCTAAAACAGGGGAAGAGGAATGGAAGCAATTCAAAAACACAATGGTGGAAGCTGCAGTGGCAGTATGTGGCAGAACAAGCAACAGAAAACGGTGTAAAGAGACACCATGGTGGAATGAGAGAGTAAAAGAAGCTGTGGGAAGGAAGAACAAGGCTTTCAGAGCGTGGTTCCAGGAAAGAACTGACCTGACAAGGGAAGATTATAAGATAAAGAAGAAAGAAGCAAACAAGATTGTCACAGAGGAGAGGAAGAAGTGGATGGTAAAGTGGACAGATATGATGGAGGAAGACAGCAGAGGAAATAAGAAAGTTCTTTATGGGATGGTCAAAAGTAAGAGAAGAGGTCTGCGAGAGGATGTGGTAATGATGGACAAAAACGGAAATGAGGTACACAACAAAGAGGCACTCAAGACAGTGTGGAAAGAGTACTTGGAGGATTTGCTGAATCCAAATGGTCATAGGGAGGAAGACAATGTATTGGAAGATGGAGAAGATAACACAGGAATGGAAAAGGACCTGACTTGGAGAGAACTGGAAATGGCTATAGACAAGATGAAAGGAGGAAGGGCACCAGGTGTGGATGAAGTGAGTGTTGAAATGGTGAAGGCAGCAGGGGAGGTTGGGAAACAGTGGCTGTACCGTGTGATGAGGGTGATATGGAAGGAGAAAAAGACCCCAGAAGATTGGAAGAAAGGATTAATTGTCCCAATATTTAAGAAAGGAAGCAGAAAGGAGTGCAGAAATTACAGGGGAGTCACACTCATACCTCACTGTACCAAGATATATGAAAAGATATTAGAAAGTAGAATACGAGCCAAAGTGGAGAGAAAATTGAGAGAGGAGCAGTATGGATTCAGACCTGGGAGATCAACAGTGGATCTCATATTTTCAGTGAGACAGCTCCAGGAACACCACTACGAATTTGGAGAGGATCTGCTGATGGCCTTCCTGGACATCGAAAAGGCCTATGATAGTGTGTGTAGGGAGAAGGTTTGGAAAGCAATGGAAAACATGGGAGTGGAAAAAGAGACTGTAGGCAGAGTGAAGGAGATGTATTGTGGAAGTGTGAGTTGTGTGAAAGTTGGAGGGGAAAGAACAGACTGGTTCAGACAAATGAGTGGCCTGAAACAAGGTAGTGCGCTGTCACCCCTTCTCTTTATTGTGGTTATGGACGAGGTAATGACACGGATAGCAGGAAAGATAGGAGAAGATAAGATGAAAGCAATGGTGTTTGCAGATGATCTCATGGTCTGGGGAAACACGGAGGAGGAAATTCAGGAGCAGCTGAAGGCTTGGGAAGAAACCGTGGGAGAGTACGGATGGAAGTTCAACATCAGTAAATGTGAGATCCTGTTAACGACCAGGAAAAAGGACAGACCAATGAGTGAGATAACACTTGGAGGTGGACAGCTGAAGAAGGTGGAAAGTCTCAAGTACTTGGGAAGTATAGTGGAGGAAAATGGGAGAAATGACAAAGAGATTACGGAACGTGGCAGACAGGCAGAAGCATTTCTGAGAAGCATTAGGAGCTTAGTGTGGAATAAAGATGTCCCACAAAAAAGCAAGGAAGTGTTATACAGAAGCTACTATATCCCGATACTGACCTATGCTTCAGAAACGTGGACAATGAAGAAAAGAGACATAAGCAGAATACAGGCAGGTGAAATGAAATTCCTGCGAAGTAGGATCGGAGTATCAAGAAGAGACAGGGTGAGGAATGAAAAGGTCAGGGAAATGGTGAAAGAGGAGCCCTTGCAAGGTAGGATTGAGACATCAAGACTGAGGAGGTATGGACACTTAAAGAGAATGGATGAGAAGAATATTCCCAAGAGGATACATGAGATGCAGAAGAAACGACCAAGGGGAAGGCCAAGAGATAGATGGCTGAAAGGAGTGGAGGAATGTGTCAAGAAGAGAGGCGAGGACTGGACCAGAGTGACAGCGGAGAGGTGGTGGGAAGAATGAACTAAGTGGCGAGGCTTATGTTCCAAACAGACCCAGCCTGGGGCTGGAAACTGTACAAGATGATGATGATGATGATATTTATGGAGATGAGAATGAAAGATTACAACTCGAGATCAATTGAAGATGCACACCATATAAACAAACATCATTAATATAATGTACTCTGCTGTAGAGTTCCTATATATTATAAGAATTGAGTCACACTTATGGCTGCATGTATAACATCGACATTCACTTTTTATCCCTTCCTGATCATTTGACCTGCTCATGTCCAGGAAAATTTGTTTTAGCCAATCCGATTCAGTTATGTATAAATCAATGGACAAGAAATGAAAATCCACAGCCTGCTTCCAGTCTCCGACCGGGTCAGGAATGGAATGAATGAAGCCCCCATCTAGCGGCGAGGATATGAACTGTGCCGGCTGCCGAGGCCTGACGCACTCCTCTGGGGCAATGATTAAATGAATGACAAATGAAATGATAGTGGAGAGTGGTGCTGGAATGAAATGTTGACAGGGAAAACCGGAGTACCCGGAGAAAAACCTGTCTGCCTCCGTTTTGTCCAGCACAGATCTCACATGGAGTGACCGGGATTTGAACCACGGACCCAGCGGTGAGAGGCCGGCGTGCTGCCGCATAAGCCACGGAGGCTTTATAATCAATGGACAAGAAAATTTTTAAAAATAAATAAATTACCAAGATGTCTAGCAATAGACAGGAAATGCACGGGAATTTTTATGACCCGCGAAAAATGCGGAAAGTATACTGGAGTTTCGCATTTGATCCAGGAAATCTTGAAAAGTCTCATAATGGCCGACTTCTTAGCCTCTGAACGCTCGGTAGGGTCAAGCCGCTCGGCCTTCTAATTCGCCTGCAGACCATGCCGCCACCCGCATTTTGTGCCACCGCTGCTTAGAGCACTAAGCAGGGTAAGAACCCAGACAACATCATGACGCTGCGTGAGATATCAACTTTCTCGCGCATGCGCATAGCTCTCTTAGCTTAAATCTTGTCATCACCTGTGCGGAAATATTCTCCAAGCATGCAGTTACACTTACAAAACTTGATTCGCGCTTTTAAGATTCATTTTTCTACCATTCGTTATGTGAACTCTAGTCTTGGAGAGTTCTAAAACATATGAGAATTTTGACTTTTTCGTTCGGGAAATGTACGGGAATTTAAGAACAGGTCACCACTCGACTGTCCCACACTTGCAGGCTCGGAGTAAAACTCCTCGTCTGACAACTGCAGCACAGCGTCCCTCTTTTCCTGACCTCATAGGTCAGTGCTACAGAAGGGAGAGGAAAGGAAAGGGGACAGCAGATCTAGCCTTTAGAGTGGAAGTCTGGGCCAAACTCGGCGGTGGGCAGGATAGTCACCAGTGTGAGGGGAACATGAAATAGAGTACCATTCAAATAGATGTATTCAAGAAAAATAAACTAATAAACAAGGCCTATTTGCAAAACCATACATAGAGAGCACTCCCTAATCGAAGCTAAACCTATAAGAGTCACAATGTTACATCCTATGGTTTCAGCAGATGAAACCACTGCACCAATTAAACACTAAGCTCCAAGGGGGAAAATTCCTTTGAAAGAATAATGATTAAGAAAAAAAGAAAAAACGAACCAAAGAAATAAATTCTGGAATGGAAAACCACAATATTAAACACAGATACTAATACTGAGAGGCAAAACTATCTCTTCGCATGGGAGACGAACTAAAAGGATTGAAGCGTAAGGTCCACTAGGTCCACAGCATGGACCGAAATAAAAAGATATAAATATTAACTACACCAAATTAACCCCTTAAAGCTACAATTTTTTGAGTTAATTTTGCATGAATGGTTGGTAGCTGCATGTATGACCACTACCATTAAAGACTAATCTACGTGATAACATACATTGTGATTGAGATTATAGACGCTTAGTGGCCGAATATGAAGCCTCCTTTCATATCTGAGGAGCGCATTCGTCTTACGCAAATTACACGTATAGAAACTCATCTAACATCATATCTTGTAGAACACAGAGAAAAATTAAATTGAGCATTCAAAGAAAACAGTGGTGGCTACATATTTAGTCAGTAACTTATAAGGGGTTAATACAATCACACGCTAGAATTAATGTTAATTGTGCATAAAAGAGCGAACAAAAACAGTTATAAGCATCCAACAATAGGTGATGCTAAACACAGAGCCAGACAAGTACGCCCGCTCTCAACAGATCCCTAGAACAGACTGCCTGCTCTGAAAATGTTGATACTAAATCCCATGCAAATTATTCAAGTGGGCTCCTCCACCGTTACGATTAATAAAAGGAGCAGGACGAGAAAACCGAAAAGGCAAAAACATAATCACCCAAAGAACAATATTAGAAACTCACACTCTAAAAACAAAAGGAGAATTGGTGTCTTAGCAATGCCCCGTGCGGTCGCGACAACCTAAGAAGCGTTTCCACAGTTACGTTACCTAACCTAAAAACAAAACCCCATCTGGCGTTCAGGGAGAAACTTGCATGAAATACAAAGTTAAGAACACTTAAAAAAATCATCCCGCCGACCTCGTGGTCAAAGCCCTACCTTTTTTGGCAGGATTTTATTCAAAGGATTTAATTTTGGAAATTGTTTCCTTAACTTATTTAAATATTTTCAGATTTTTAATTTTTTTTTTCTAAGAACACTTAAAAAATCATCCCGCCGGTTCAAAGGAAACCACGAGCTAATCAGTGGGGCAAACTATGACATCCACATTCTGCTAGTGAATTAAAAGCCCACAGCTTTCAAAACAACTCGACACAAGAGAGCAGGAAATGAGACTCTGTACTAACACCCCACAAAGGACTGCATGGAACAGACCAAAAATGAAACACACAGGCAGGAATGCCCGACCTCATGGTCAAAGCCCTAGCACACATGTTACAGAAAATCGTGAACATCTGTTTGGGATCATCATCAAATTCCAGCTCCAGTCGCCCGGGTGCTGTTAAAGAGCCCTCGCCACCTTTTCCTGTCCATGAATAGTTGGTCTTCATGGGTCCTTTTCCAGTCTAGCCCTTTGTCTTCAAGATCATCTTTGATTTGGTCCAACCATTTCTTCTTTGGTCTTCCTACTGGTCTTTTTCCTGGGATAATCTTGTTGAAATAAGCTTTTGGTGTCCTCTCATCTCCCATTCTTTGAAGATGCCCATACCATCCTAATCGTTGCTTCTGCAATATTTTGTAGCACTGATATCTATGCCAGCCTCTGTCCTGTTTGTTTCGTTCCTTACTTTGTCTCTCCTTGTCCTTTGAAGCATTGTTCTTATAAACTTCATTTCGGATGCCTGAATCCTACTTTCTTCTCTTCTGGACAGGGTGCATATTTCTACTCCGTAAGTTAGAATTGGGATGTAGTATGTCTTAAACAGAATATGTTTACACTTCCTGGGCACTTGATTATCCCACAGTAGTGTTCTAACTTGTGCATAGAAGGAGGCTGCATTACTAGTTCTATTTGTTACTTCACTGTTGTTGTTATCCTTACACACTGTGCTACCAAGATCTGTTTGGGATGATGAGAAATAATGAGTTTGTTTAAAAGTCCTTTCTTCGATATCAAACATCAAGTTCTGTACTCCCAGTTCAGTCACATCCCGGGGGGAAATCTGAGCATGTCCTAAAGCCTTCTTCCCCGGTCAAACCATACATCTTTCGGAGTCGGCTATCACACCCACACACAACAAATAAAATAAAAACTCTAGTGAGATTACCTCATGACAAAATACGTGCAACCCATGATTGCCAAATTCAAATGACTGGGTGCCCAAATGCTCAATGGTCTGGTCCAGATGTTTAGTTTCTGGCAGGATGGCAATATTCACTGAGGGTGGCTAGCCAAACAATTGCTGCAGAGTTCTGGAAGTTTCTAACCGTTTGCCCACATACATTTTCCACTAGGTAGTCTGGTTCATCATAAAACAGACATATCCATTATTGTCGCTAGTTTGACATCCATTGTTAGCATTATTAGCAAACATGCATTATTGTCACTTTGCCGGGCATAAAGCAAAGTCAAGGTAGAGATGGGACTATCGACTACTTTTAACTATCGACTGACTAGTCATTCGTTGGAAGAAACTATCGACTAGATATTCAACTACTTTCAGTCGAATGGTTACCTGAATACGCATAGCTCTTAAAAGCGTGTCGTTCCATGTATTCGACTGAAAGTAGTCGCTTCTAGGCGGCGTACAAATCACTGTAATCCGTTACCCACGGAGTTCTGTTGTACCATCAGATGTAAAACAAACTTCTCCCTAACCTACCTATTTTTGCAGACGTTAGTTTGGACTACGCGACACTCAGCAACATGCAATTGATCCAAGTTATTTATTTTTACTGTGCTTCGAATGGAGGTTGCGGCGTTGTGTATAGTGCAGCCATTATATCCAATGTTGCAATGAGTAAATGTTCCCCGATATTGGTATAGGACACATTACCTGTATGTACTCTGAATAAGTGAAGCAATAGAGCAATACTTAATTAAATTACTAGAACTGAAAGGGAGTTCGTAAGTACCGGTAACAATTCCATAGCCAAAATTGTGACGTACCTTTTATTTCTTAGTTGTTTTGCAGAAAATAATAAGAATGTAGAGTTGAAATACAACTTGAACAAGAACACGACAGCCTAGAATAAACACACACGAGACACGACAATAGAGCACTTTAGAACAGTAACGAGAGCGAACTTTCAGTGGAGATGTTGGCAACCATGTGAATACAAACAATTTATGACCAGAACGTAAAACTATGCCAGCGGTCAGAACATGTTAAAACAATTGGGATCAGTTCAGTCGTTTGCAAACGACTTGTTTATGTTACGGTGAGTAGTCGTTGAATTCATTCGACTGTTTTCTAAAAGCAGTCAAACAAGTCGATGGTTTTAACTTTTGTCAGTCGACTGCTGATGCCCATCTCTACAAACCAATTGACGACCAGAATCAATTTGAGCGTACACGCCCTCCGACTTGCTAAAATGCTATTAATATTGGATCCCAATATAAAATATTTTCTGATTTAATTTTCCTGGAAAATCTATTCTATGTTTGCATCGATCATTACCATCACGCTATGGGAAGAATTTCATAATAATTTTCTTGTAATTCATTTATCACGCGGTAGAATAAATGAATGAAATTCAATCATAAAATAAATAGAAAGCCATAATTGGTAAGCCCATGTTCAAGTTGTGTAATAATTCAAGAATGCACCCAATTCTCATTAAAAGTGTATAGACTCTGTTAAGGAGTTCAAACATAACCTAAATATTGAATGCTTAATATTTCCAATGAAATGACATACATATATATTTGGACAACTGGACGTAGGCTATTTCATTGAAAGAATCTACGAACAAGAAACTGTATAAAACTGTAGGCACCTACAGCCGTCAAGCTGTCCTCACAGTACCAGCTGGAGATTTACATCACCACTCTATCTGTACGGTACCTCAAGATAAGCCTAAGTGCGCCAACTGTGAGGGAACACATAAACTCTTCCATCCCTGCCCTCATGTCTTTGCCACTAACCCCCCCTCCCACACAGCACACCACTGCTCTGACACAGTTGTTAGGCCTGCTACAACAACTCTCAACCATAACCCTGTAAACTACAGCTAAACCAAACCCAGAACCCCCTAATACACTTCATTTGCAGAGCAATAAAATCCATAAAACAACTCCGCAACAAGCTTCACAAAACCTAAATTATAAACGAAAAGACTACTCCACAAACACCAAAATCAGTAAACCTCCCTCATTTCAGCCACACTACACCTTAAACAGACATAGAAAGCATAGTCATGACCCCTTCATGGAGTAGGCTATTGTCTAAACACGATCATGTCTCCTTCAACTTTACCGAAGACTTCATTAAATTCTATTAAAAATTCATAAACTCATTCCACAAATCTTAAAATCAGTATACATCCCTCATTTCAGTTACTCTATTCATTAAACAAACATAGAAGGCATAGCCATGACCCCTTCATGGAGTAGGCTATTGTCTAAATCTGACCACACATACTACAACCTTACTCTAATTCAAAATTACGGCCAAATGATCCATCCGACTGGGAGGCAAAGGTATTTACCGGCTTGCCTGGGATGATGGGCCACAAAACCGGTATCTGGAGTTCAAACATAACCTAAATATTGAATGCTTAACATTTCCAATAACTTGGACAACTGGATTTAGGCTATTTCATTGAATGAATCAACGAACTGTATAAAACTATAGGCACCTACAGGTATACTTAACTTATTAATTAAAGCTCTACAATAAACATACAGCACAATGAATTGTAGCATGAAGTTATCCTGAAGAAGTCGTTTGATAAGAACGACTACTTAAATTTGAATGATTCCATTCGCTTGGAACTAGTCGTTTGCCAACGACTTGTTTCTTTCGAATGATTTCCAAACGACTTGTTTATGATACGGTGAGTAGTCGTTGAATTCATTCGACTGTTTTTTGAAAGCAGTCGAATAAGTCGATTGTTTTAACTATCGACTAATTCGACTATTTTCAGTCGACTGCTGCCCATCTCTAAGTCAAGGTATGACCTGCCCCGATCCCAGCTACAGGGTAATATAGTAAATGTCACAGCCAGGATTTCACTCGGGCTCAGGGAGGTACTGTAGAGTGCAGAAGTAGTGTAACGGACGTTACAACAACACATCATATAAACAACACAATCTATGTACAACCTGCTCGTACCTTAATGTCAGCTGCACTTCGTCCCATGTTGAGCTACAGCCTAAATTGGGTAGTAGGTACTGTTGGCAAAAAGCTAGCATACTTGGCCATTGTCAAATGACGAAAAACATCTTTGCATTTAATAAATATAAAGTCTTTCTTTCTTTCTTTCTTTCTTTCTTTCTTTCTTTATTCGTATCAGGAGCACCAATCACAAATATGTCACAAATGGTAAACAGTGAGAATCAAATACAAATAATAATAAGGGTACAGTGGATTATTAATAAAGACACAAAATACTTGGTAAACAGTGAGAATCAAATACAAATTATAATAATAATAAGGGTACAGTGAATTATTAATAAAGACACAAAGTACTCGGCAAACTATTCTAAATCTAATATTAAGTAAGGACACCGACATACAAGTCAGTTGAACAACACAAAAACATCTGACTGCCAGGTAACCCGCAACCAAATTAAATGTTCTTTGTCCAGTAACGGGCGACATCAATAGCATTCGGATTGGCAAGTGTTAAATTTTCCATTGTGCATGTTGCTGGACATAGTGGGCACTGGTAAAGATGTTGGACTGTCTGTAGTTCCCCACAATCACAGAGGAGAGAGTCACTCGAAAAAACCCATTTCTGCAGGTTCATCTTGGTTCTTCCAACTCCAGTCTGTAGTCTGTTGAGCGCCTTCCATATGGCCGGGAGGAAGGCTTTCTTTTGGGGTCATCCAGCCGGACAGATGACCAGTTCTTTTCTTCCACATTCTTGCGCTAACAGTGTCAGCATTGACTTCAAGGCTGACTGTAGTCCGAAGGAAGCTTTTCCTAGATTTAAGGCGAGTTTGGGCGGGGGAATATCCAAATAGTGGGTGTGTTTGTGATGTGGATGCGTTAAATCTTTCCTTGTTCGCTGCTACCTCCTTGCGTATCTCCCCAGGAGCAATACCAGCTAAGCAGTGGACTTTCTCAACTGGAGTAGGCTTCAAGCAACCAGTAATGATTCTGCAGCTTTCGTTGAGTGCAGTGTCAACTTGTTTAGTGTGTGCTGATTTATACCACACTGGACTGGCAAATTCGCCCGCAGAGTAGCACAGAGCTAAAGCTGATGTTCTAAGGGTTTGTGGCTGGGTTCCCCAATTAGTACCGTCAACTTGCTAAGAATGTTGTTTCTTGCGGATACCTTTCGCCTGATGTTTTGGCAGTGCTTCTTGTAGGTCAGTGTACGATCCAAGGTGATTCCTAGATATCTTGGAGTGAAACAATGATTTAGTAACTTTCCCTTCCAATACACTTTGAGTTTTCGGGATGCCTGAATGTGTCGCAGGTGAAATGCCCATATTTGAGTCTTTTCAGCATTGGGTTTCAGTTGGTTTTGGTTGTAATATGTTCCAAGCTCTTCCAATGCATGTGTCAGAGAGATTTCTACTTCATCAAAACTGTTAGATTGGGTGACAAGAGCAAGGTCATCAGCGTAAATAAAGCTTTTAGTGCCATTTGGTAGTGGTTGGTCATTTGTATAGATGTTAAATAGGATAGGAGCCAGTACACTACCTTGAAATCCATACTGGTCTTCGGCAGGGAGATGGATTATCTCCATTGTTGTGTAATTGTGTGCTGGAAAAAATTGTGTCAATGGAATAAGGTTTGTCCACCAAATGTGAAGATTGGAAAAAATATTCAACTAAATTGTCTCGCCTTTGAAGATGATCTAGCATTATTAGCAACTAGTATCTAGCTAAATTTCAGGTAGAGGAATTGGAACGATTAGCAGCAAAGGTTGGGTTGAAAATTTATTTTGAGAAAACAGAAATGATGCCATCTTTTCAACTTGACACATCACATATTGTACTGCATAATGCCCAGAAAATAAAAATTGCGAAAATATTTAAATATCTTGGTGAGATCATTACTTGGAATGCCAATGAAAGAGCATCAATAGATAGTAGAACACTAAAATTGCAACGAGCACAACAGATTACCTGGCCAACATATAAGAAATAGTCTCTTTCGATTAATGCTAAGCTTTGACATTATTTCTCCGTCGTTAAGCCAGAAGCAACATATGCAAGTGAAACTTTATTTAAATTAAACACCCGATCAACAACTGACAAACTACAGAAAGTTGATAGGCGGATTCTTCAGAGAATAATCAATAAAAAACACCAGTTTGAGGGCCAGTGGAGACTTTTGCCCAATTCAATACTTTACAAGGAAAATGAATCTATCATTGAAACGATGCGAAAACGAAGGATTGCGTTTTTTTTACACATATCCCGCTTGCCAAATACTAGACTCCTGAATCAACTTTTTGACTTGTTTTGGAACAGTAAAACAAAAATCACATGGTTTAAAGAAATACAAATGCATTTAGATGAATTGAAAATTACTAAGCATCAAATTGAACAGAGAGAAGAGAAACGGCTTCTGAATAAAAAATTCACTCGACTAACATTCAACATTTCACAGCGTAAGCAATATGTTCTATCTGCAGAAGAACGGGCTGCAAGATCTTCCAGAATGAAGAAGTATTGGGAAAGAAAAAAATTATCAAGTATTAAGAAATGAACCTAGTATTTGAAGACTTTGTAGATAAGGTTTGATTTTTGGTGCTCCAATGTGGGCGTAAACAGTGTAAATAAATATACATCCTAACCATGAACTAAAATTCAAAGCATAATCAAACATTATTCCACCCAAATATTTATCAAAACATAATATTTTAACCTACACACTCCCACATCACAAAATACAAATCCAGAACACATTCTTTATGAGATCACAGCCTCAGCAACATGTTCATTCTGATGCCTGAAACATGACTCAATGCTGATGCCTTGGTTCTCTGCAGACACAAGCGTAATGACCAACATGTTCACAGTTGTGGCACCTAACTGAAGTCTAATTACAGTTAGAACTGACAGGACGAGTAGGATAAGGCGGCCTCAACTGGTGAAGGTACAGATACACTTGAGGTTTGCTGAGCATCAGCCTGACGGATAGATTCTGCCTGAATGACAGCAGCACAGAATTCTCTGAACGTGATAGGATGGAAACAAAACTTGGGAAAGAATGATATTCAGGAGTCATAACTATCCACAATAGATCAGAAAGAATGGAGTTTTCTTATGCGATGCATGAATGGCGGTGTTAAAGGTATACGCCATTCAGCAGATGGATGAGTCCCCTTTATCATGGGGGTCAAGGTGGTATGCAATCAATGCAGCCCACAGGTTGCGGTTGATACGTTCACCAAGAGACGGGTTTGAATGATATGTTTTGGTTGTTACGTGAGCAATGGGATTGATCTGATGTGCTCTTTGGCATTCCACAGGGTTGCATATTGGATTTCTTATTGTTCTCTCTTTACATAAATGACCTACCTACAATTCCCTTCAAACAGAACATCACATGTCTGCTGATGATCTACAGATTTATTACCATTTTCTTGTAACTTGTATCACTGACTGCAATAGCAAGGTAAATGCTGATATTGAAAAGCTTTTCAAATATTCTCAGTCACAATCTTTTATTAAACAAAAATAAAACACTAGTCGATGTTTGTAGGGTTCCGAAAGCTCTTATCAAAACTTAACATCAATGTCGTTCCTCAAATAGATATTAACGGATCTGTAGTAAAAATATCATGAATGTGTTAAAAAAACGTAGGAATCTATATGGATAATACTAACTGTTGGTCCAATCATGACATTAGTCAGTAAAATGACGGATATTTTTTCATCAGTTTCATCAAAATTTACTGTATCTTCCTTTGAATGTAAAAAAGACTCTAATAGAACGTGTGATATTTCATATCCTAAATTACTGGTCGTTAGTGTACAGCGATATTCCAGAAAAATATGATACAATATAGTGTAATGCCATTCTGAATGAATGTGTACGGTTTGTCTTCAACATTCGTAAACGATGTCATGTTACAATACACCATTTATAAAACCATTAACTGAGGGAAGATGATAGTTCTCAACTGTGTGGATATTGTTGAGAATTTTAAAATCTGATATACCACCTTACCTGGTTAAATACTTTGTTCAGATGAATCATGTGCCCAATCGAAACGATAGGTTCACATCTACCATTCTCGACATGGTATATTGCAAAATGAAATTAGTAATTTATTTGTAAACACCTCCTCAACGATTTAATACTGGGCGAAGTACAGGGAAAGAGCGTCAAGGCTTAAAAAGTGTATCTTCACTGCATCATCTGTGTAAATAACCATGTACCGGTATATATAATTTTTGGCTGTACTATAATTAGTAGTATTACATATGTTAGGTAAACAGTTTTGTATATATCTCTTTGTTAGTATTTAGAATAATTAGGTTAGTTTAAGAATAGATGTATTAATGTAACCTGTACTGGTGTGGCAGTCAATTGCAGCTTAAAGGACTTTTAGTCCTACTTGTAATTAACATAATTAAATTTTAATTTCAGACTGACGGTGCTTCTGCTTGCCTTATAATGACTGAAGCAAAAGCCAAGCAGCTTGGTCTTAAACCTAAAGCATATCTTCGAGATTTTGTGTTCGTTTCTCAAGATCCTTTCGATCAGCTTCTTTTGGGGTAAGTACAAAGAGTCTATTATGATTACAGTAAAGCTTCACTTGGTTCCAGGGGACCAAAGGAAAAAACGTATAAGTGTGAAAAACGCATAAATGAAAGTCCGGTAAATAAAAACTGCAAAATGTATGTGACAATATGGGTTATAGTTAAGAAGTGAACGACAAGAAATAATAATAAGATTGTTTTAACTATAATCGGCAGTATGTAACACAACTACAAGAGAAATGCACCCAGATAAAGAGAGAAACAACCACAAAACAAAGAAAGAAGTAGTCTGTTATCTTGACTTGTTTTTTTTTTGGCCGCTGCCACGGCATGAACAGTATTTTCAAACCGATATTCGCCCATTATTTCCTCAGAAACGTTATGGCGTGTCACAAAATGTTTGATAGTCCATAGATCATTGACAGCATCATTAAAATCCACTTTATTATGATGCGGCTCTTCGTCATAGTCATTAATAAAATACCATAGTGTAAATTAATTTATGGATTTTAATTTGTCTGAAGATGGAAGATTATTATAACACATATGGTTGGTTCTTAAGTTTAGGGCCTGCGACAACGCGGTCATATAGCCCCGTGTACTTTGGGTGTGTCTGATAACCGGTGTTAATTGTGATGACTGTGTTAGTGTGTATCTGCTTTTTAATTTAAGTACTGCAACTTAGAAGTTTTCAAATAGCTCCTACTTTTGCCGCCAAGCGCCACCGTCAACGACTACTAGGCCAAGTTCAGAACTTAGCTACTAGACGCCACCGCAGTCGGCTCTTCGCAACGAACGTAGGAACCTAAGAGCGTTGTTTACATTCTTAACCTATCCAATTTAGCTTCACACAGGTGCAATTAGTGGAAGGTTCTTTACCATGCCATAAATCTATGACATGGGACCGCCGGCTTTACTTCCATCAATTGTATATGTTTAATGGTTTGACGAGAAGTCCTAAAAAGAAACATGAATAAAAATTATAAAAGAGGAAATAATATAATTTTTAATATATCGACAATCTTAAAACACTTCCACTTTCTTTCGCTCATCTTTACATAAGCTTCAGACGCTGTCTGTGTTCTATGGCTGCTTCCTGTGTTTTGAGAGCTCAACATCTTTGCTAACACAAGTAGCGCTCGCTTATTATGCAAGCTGTTCTTCCTTGTTGCAACACTCTGACAAGCGAGTGTCACTCAAGGTCATCGTAACATAAATGGCGTGCGCTGCATTCTTTCCGAGCGGAAGTACAGTCTGTACCAAATGTTTGCATTCAAACACTTTCTCAGAACACGCAACGTATACATGATGCTTTATATTGCAAGTGACTTAAAATATGATTGTATAAGCGTGAGAAACGAATCAATGTAAAACGTATATCGGAAATAAATTAACATGGAAAGTATAGGGATTTTGCCGGGACCAGGAAAAAGAATCGTACAAGTGTAGAAAACGTATAAGTGTGAAACGTATAAAAGAAGTTTTACTGTATGTGCTGGATTGATGTGTCTTTAAAGATGCTACAGAACGTCGAATTTTCAGTGAATAGCACCAGATTTCTATAACTTTAAAAATGCCTGGACAATGTTATGGTAGTTCTTATTAACTATCTGTACAATTTACAAGGTAACATCGCGGATGTAAATCTCATGAACTCACTGAAACTTGGCATGAATATTGGTAAAATTACATGTACTGTAAAACTGTGATTATATTTTGTCCTGTGGGAGGTCCCTATAAATCTGAGAGCAGCACAGAGGGATAGGCTTGTCAAGTTCTCATATCCTCTCCTATCTCCTACTAAGCACACTAAGCATATCCTTCAACTTGCAACATTGGCCCTTTCAAGGTAGATAGGCTACCAAAGGAATGCTTTAGTAGCGAGTTTGATTGAAGGGAACTTGGCAAGTCCAACTACCTGGGCTGCTCCAAGTCTTACATGTTAAAACGCATATAATTTTGCCCCGTATGTGGATGGCTCTGGGAAATTTTGAGCTGAAATACCATGACATGTTTTTCCTGCAAACTGACCAAGTATGCTTAGTTTCAGTGAGAAGCAGGATCACATTTGTAATGTTCCTTTTTTAGATGAACATTGCAGTGGGGTGGGTCTTATCTTTGTGCCTGTACACGTGATGAACCGAAACTATTAGTTGACTGTTTCAAGGGCATATGAACGATGTGGCCTGACCAACATTCCTAAAACAAAGGTACTTGCACAGCCAGCTCCTGGAACTGCCTTTCCAGGTTTCAGGATTTCTATCTCCAGTATGCCTCTGGTATAAGTAGACCTCTTCCCCTATATTGAAAGTATTCTCTCTAGTTGCTGCTCATCGGTTAAGGACGTTGAGAACAGAATACGTGCTGCTTATACAGCTTTCGGTCGTCTCATACATCAGGTCTTCCTGAATAAAGATCTGAGAATATACACCAAATTGATGGTGTATCAAACGGTTGTCATCTCCACCCTGAAGCACTAGTTAACCAGTTACATGCAAATTGTGAGCCGCCTTTTGTAAATATGCTAATGATAATGCTGCACGTGGTGAGCAAAGGAGCCATGGCAGTCCAGAGAAATGCGCAATGGGCCTCGTCCAGATGGCAATGGTGTTGACGAGCCATCGCATATAAGAATGCTACTTTTCTTTCTTTACTTTCCTTTTCTTTCCTTTCTTTCTACAAATACTCCGCCTTTGTCCGGTCCCAAGTCTGGAATGCGAAAGGATGGGGGTTACCCAACCAGCAGTAAAAACTGCTAACGCCGAGTGTTGGGCGGCAGTAAATAACTCGACCCCTTGAAGGGGCCAACGGCTTCTGGTAGATGAGCCCCTTTAGGTGGGGTGTTGGTCCCCTCAGTGTAGGAAATGACACTGAAACCCATTACGTATATTTTGACCCAACGGCAAAACGGGCGGAGGAGGAACTTCCCTTGTGGTTCTCAACGGTCGTGGAGGCGGATGAGGTCATGCCAGATGGACTGGCTGTGAAGGCGCAACTCAATGGTATTTAGAGTCTGCGGCAGTCCATTGCAGTCACAGTGCTAGAACCTGCACGTCTCATTTCATTTGTGCCGCAGGGTATAGTCCCGAGATTATAGTGTGTGGGTCACTTCCTTGCAAGCTGTGATCCACCTTAAACAAAATCTCGCTTGTGGCACCTTTTTCCTGCTGTCACATCTTTTAACTCAAGTCCAGCGGCGATGGGATAAGGATGGTGGAGGCAGGTTTTCGGGTTGAAACTGGAATTTGATTTATTGGACAACTTCCGTCAATCAATACATTGGTTATTCGTTATGACGCACTAGTTGTGGGACATGTTTCAAACCCTGGAGCGGTCCTTCATCAGCCACATTTTGACACCATTAAAACATTACACATAAAACACTAAGCAAGGTAAAAAGAACATCATGCACATACAGTCACTCATAAAAACACAATAAAATCCTGAACAATTTGAACATATTAAACATTAAAACTTTTTAAAAAAGGTAATGTATAGTCCATTATCTTCCTGTCTTCAGTTGATCAGACTATTGCCATATAATTCTGTCATTTGAACAGTCCTTTGCTTGGTGCGGTTAAGTTGGGAAGTTGTTCATTTGGCCAAAGTGGTGCCATTGCTTGTATAAGGACGAAAAATCACGCAAACATTCCCATTGAGCGGCTCGAAAATGAAAACTAAATGTGCCAAATGGCAAAGATCCTCTGTTGACAAAAGAAATAAATAAAATAGTCAACGCAAAATTGATCAACAAAAAAGACTCGCCGCGAAAAACGAAAAAGAATTCTTACCTTACACGTGCCTGCAAATGGCTTGCTGGCCGGAGCCAGGTGTTACAACTGAAGGACTAGGTCAGGTCGGCCGAGGTCAAGGAGAGAATGGAGGGGCGGTGACTCGCTGCCGAATGATGTGTAGGGGAAGAAATACTAGGGGGTAGGAGTAGAGGATGTAACGCCGGAGTTGGTAAAGATCATCAATTATGGAACAATGTGATGGGAAAACAAGGACTTGGCAACTGCAATGCCAATGGTCTATTACTCCTTGGTCTATGTGCTATTAGTATAGAATCGTCCATCATTGGTCATCAACTTAGATGGATTGGACATGTCCATCGGATGGATGATATGAGACTACCACGCCAGGTTCTGTATGGTGAACTCACCTCCGGCACCAGACCTCATGGAGGCCCTAAGAGACTTTACAAAGACCAATTGAGGACTTAGGTGCAATGACAGCGTAAGTAGATTTACGCTATTTTGAGAAACCGGCATGTCAAGTTTCAATTTATTGTACTTGAAGAGTAAATCGGTAAATACGGTTAAATGTTCTTTCATTTACTTTTCAAATATTAGATGCAACATTCCTAGAGTATCTGATAAAATATTGTGATTTTCTAGGACATTAGAATGAATTTAAATTCTTAAATATACGCTGTTATTGCATAAAATATGGGAAAAATGTATAAATATATTGTTTCACTTAAATATGAAGAAGATTAGGATCTGCTATGTGAAGGAAATAGGTCAGGAAGGCAGAACTGACTCACTACAGAATTTATATAAATGTATTTGTCACATACATACAGTACACGAGTACAGTACAGTATGGCACAAAACTTTCAATAATCGGTGAACACAAATAATGTTATCAATTATATTCTATTTCACAATTTCAAATTAAAATATTGAGAATATCACACGGCTTTTTGTGTGTGCTTTAAAGCCCTTGGTTTTGTTAAGTTTCTGAAATTGAAACTAATTTGAACTTTATACACGTCTGACTTAATAAGTATTAAAATCTGATCGATATCGGTTTCGATTTTGGAATTTTCAGGCTCCTCGGTTACAGATCAGTTGTTTTCATACCACTCAACGTTTTCAGGTTTCAAGTAATTCTTCAACGACAGTACATCAGCTCTTTTCTGTATCTTTACACCTGGTTTTATTACATTAGTCAATTTTAGATCACTGTAATAAAGAAACCAGTGTCCCAAAATAATTTGTGACATTCCTTTTGTTCTTCACGATTTACAGTCTCAAAGCACCTGAAAATGTAATGATACCCAGTTCCTCTTCTTCCCTCTGCCTTTAGGTGTAAAACTATCATTCACACCTTCCATACCTTTAGTTACATATGAATCACATTCACTTGACACAGAGCACTCACAATCGCTAGAATTGCACTCAGTTTGTGACTGTAATATCCCGCTAGTAGACGCCATGTTCACCTCTTCACGCTGTTCTTGCAGTGCAGTATGGATCCCTGCAACAACAGCGTAGTGCACGGTGACACTTTCCGTCAGCTCTAGGGGCATCAGATGGAACTAATAGTTGGCTTGTCTGGTAGCACAGGGTTCAAGGATTTCAAAACTGGTGTCCTCAATTTAAGCAGAATATGAAGTTGACAGGTCTCAATCCACAAACCTGGGACCAGCTTGCTAAAGACCGTTCAACTTGTCGCCAGACCATCCCGGCTGCTGTCAAAATGTTTGAAGAAGAACGTCGTAGAATTGTTAAGGCCAAGCAACAAGCACGAAAGCACCGTGCAGCACCGCCACGCCCTCCACCAACAGTTCTGTGTGATCTGTGTGGACGTTTGTTTCATGCACGCATTGGGCTGTTCAGTCACCTCAACCTTAGATTATTTTAGACTTTTGGAAGAAGATGTATACTCGGAAACTAGTTAAAGCCGACGACGATGGTGCTGAACATGAACTCCTTATTACCAACACTCAGTTCCGCCTGCCGAATCGCTACAAAACCACTTGGATGCATCTTCGCTCGAAACACTGGCACATCCTAGACTACTTCATCACCAGGCAATGTGATAAAAAAGACATCCTTGTCACCAGGACCGCAAGAAATGTCGATGATTGTTGGACAGATCACAAGCTCCTTTTTTGCCGGTTGAGGATCTCAATCTCCCGCAAACCGAAACGATCCATCCACAACCTCTCTAGACGGAAATTTGACACTTCTAAAGTCCAAGTTAAATCAATTGCTACAGATTACAGAAATGAAATCACAAATAAGCTGGCGTCATCCAGTTAGCACAAATAGTGTAGTACAGGAATGGGCCACGCTTCAGGTCATCACTGAGTCAGCTGAGGAAACAATTGGTTTTGTGAAGAACAAAAGACAAGACTGTTTTGATGAAAATAATGATGAAATTATGAGTCTGATCAATGCCAAATGGGAAGCCCATCTATCCTTTCTTAAAGATCCATCTTCCGGTGTGAAAAAAAACCACATTTTGTGCAACTGGGGAAATGTCAGGCACAAATCAGGAAACAAAGAACTGGTGGCAGCGAAAAGCTGAAGAACTGCAAAAACTATCTGATGCCTGTGACCTGCAAATCTTCTATGCAGGCATAAAGGAGGTATTTGGCCCAATCCGATCTTCATCACAATCATCAGGTACATTGAAAACTGCCGACAATTCCGCCATTTTAACTGATCAAGGACAAATTTTGGAGCATTGGAAGGAACATTTCTCTGCACTTCTAAATCGTGCCTCCAATGTTGCCGAGGACTTTCTTCGCAACGTCCCTCAGCAGCCCCAACAACCATAGATGGCAGTTCCGCCGACATTCTAAGATTTCACCAAAGCACTCAATCAACTAAAGCTGAGAAAGGCTCCTGGTCCTGATAACATTCCTCTGGAGTTGTTACAAAGTGGGGGTATGGCTTTGAAGACGCGACTTTTTACACTTATCCTCTTAATTTGGGAAACTCTAGAAGTACCCGGCGACTTGAAGAATGCTGCCATCATCACTATCTTCAAGAAAGGCGATCGTAGTGTGTGTGGGAACTATCGTGGTATATCGCTATTATCCATTGCAGGTAAAGTTCTCGCAAGAATTCTACTAAGCCGGCTCCAAAGTATCTTGGAGAGGATTTTGCCCGAGTCTCAATGTGGTTTCTGAACCTCCAGGGGCACAAGACATGATATTCTGTGCCAGACAACTCCAGAAAAAGTGCAGAGAGCAACAGGAACCTCTGTATTTAGTTTTCTATGACCTGGAAAAAGCCTTTGATTCAGTACCAAGATCTGCTATGTGGAAAGTATTAGCGCACTTTGGATGTCCAGATCGCTATGTGGAATTAGTTCAAGCTCTTCATGATCGAATGTCTGGAAAGGTTCTTCACGGTAACTCTGTATCCGATCCGTTTCCAATCACTCACGGTTTGAAACAAGGCTGTGTGCTTGCTCCAACACTCGTTGCATTGTATATGGCTGCCGTGATGTATGAATCATCTTCCAACAACCCAGGCATACAGATTAAGTTTCGCTTCGATGGAGGCCTTTTCAATCTGGCAAGACTTTGTTCACAGAGGCACACCCAAGTTACCCGGGTGACAGACCTGCAGTATGCCGATGACACCGCATCTCCTGCTCCGACACCTGCAGAGCTTCAACAATCGGTCAATCGCTTTAGCACTGCGTGTGATCACTTTGGTCTTACCATCAATGCAAAGAAAACTAAGATACTTGCACAACCTGTCCCAGGATTACCTCTTCCTGAGTTCAATATATCCATCATAGACTCAACACTGGGGCAGATTGATCACTTTTCATATCTTGGTAGCATCTTGTCTAAACGGTGCACATGCGAACAGGATGTTGACAAAAGAATTGGGGCTGCCCATGCAGCATTTGGCCGCTTAATGCACAGTCTTCATGAATAAAGACCTAAAGATGCATACCAAACTCATGGTGTACAAAGCTGTCGTCATCTCAATGCTACTTTATGACTGTGAACTTGGACACTCCATCGCCGTGATATCAAGAAACTTGAGCGCTTCCACCAACAAAAGATGAGACACATCTTGAACATTAAGTGGGAGGACTACGTTACCAACACTGCAGTTCTCGAGAAAGCACATCTCAATAGAATTGAGGCAACCATCATCGCTCATCAACTGAGATGGGTAGGCCATGTTCACCGTATGAGTGATACCAGTCTTCCACCTCAATTCCTTGATGGTTAACTTGGCTCCGGCACTAGACCTCATGGGGCCCCTCTGAAGCATTTTAAAGACCAGCTAAAACGCATCATGATGACTACTGGTATACCTATCCACTCATGGGAAACATCTGCTGCTAACCGTGTCCTGTGGCGGAACACTACATCGAACGCTCTCAACTTATTTGAAGAAGAACGTCGCAGACATGGAGAGGCCAAACGACAAGCAAGGAAGCTTAGTCAATTACAACCCCGCCCTCCCCTGACCATTCGGTGCAATTTATGTCGGCGCATGTTTCATGCCAGGATTGGCCTGTTTAGTCATCAGAAACACATCCACAAGCTAGTTTGAAAAGCTCTATGCAGGAAGAAGTATGTTCCCCATCCGCTGCCAAACATAATCGGCATCTCCTTATGAAGTTTCCGGTTACTCCAGTTAATTCAGCTTCAGTAAGGAAATAACGACCTTTATGTCTATTTTTATTGTTTACTGAACCTGTACGTTTGAATCTTTTAGCCAGTTGTTTCATTGTCCGATTTATAGGAATGGGTCTCCCTGAAAATTTCACTCGAAACTTTTGTCTCGTTCTAGAGCACTATTTCCTGCACGTAAATGTACGTATTGTGCAGGATATACACGTTCATGTAACGAATATTTCACATAAGGCATTACAGCACTATACACAATCACAATAAACAACTGGCTAAGAGATTCAAACGTACAGGCTCAGTAAACAATAAAAATAGACGTAAAGGTCGTTATCTCCTTACTGAAGCTAAATTAACCGGAGTAACCGGAAACTTCGTAAGTAGATGCCGATTATGTTTGGCAGAGGACGGGGAAGATTTTCACCATCTACTGTAAACATGGTGAGAGAAAAATGCACCATACTGATTTTAAGCACCGTATTCTGCTGTACGTATGTGCGCACGGTAGTCGGCAACTCAGCCGTCACAGACAGAGAGAGAATGTTCTTGTCAAGCAAATATAAAGACCTGTATATAGTAATACCAACTTCAAAGTTAATATCTGGGTTATTTCAACAATTATGTAAGTTTTATAATCTAGTGCACTCAAATATTCTCAGCAAAAAAATGTCCGGTCCACTGGGGATGTGACATGTCCAGGCATCCGGTCACCCATGTGTTAAAAAAAGAATTCATTACCCTAAACCCTATTGTGAAACATATCAACGAATTCCCAAAATCACAGATACTATGTGAATGTGATGAATACAATTTAAAGGGCATTTCGAAAGAATGAACCCTAATAGGTTTACCCATAAAATTTTCAAATTTCCGCAAAACAAAGCTACCAGACCAAAGTGGCACAAACTCATCGAGAAAGCCTTCCTTGAACTAGGAATGCCAAATTTACAGGATCGAGACAAAATTAGAAATATCGACCAAACACAGGGATTTGGGGAAGAAGAACAGAAACATACACGATGTACAAGGACGGCTGACCGGAAAATTGCACTGTCTTTAAGAATTATGAACTACTGGGCAAGAAGGAAAGCCAAAAAAAATGTTAATTCCACGTGGTCCTAAGAGACCCAATTGCGCAGAAGACAACAGTTCATCTCAAGAAACAGCTAAACCTATCACCCTCTGAATAGTTTGTAACTAAGCCTAGTCTCTAGATGTGATGCCTTTAAAAAGAACAAAATTTTCAACTGTATTTGTCGTCTTCATTGGCTGCAACTGGATCAATGACAATGACATAATAAAATGATGAGATTTTAGAAGAATTATCGCTCAAATGGACCAAGTTACAGTGAATTAGCGGAAACTGAATGTGAGAGTGATATTCAGGCCTCTAGGCACCATAATACCGTATTTCCTCGCATAATCGCTACAGATTTTTGGCCTAATATTTGTTGAAGAAAAGCGGGTGCAACGATAGTGCGAGGAAAAATGAAAAAAAAATAACATTCGTTACCCTACTTTATGGGATGGTCAAAAGTAGAGAAGAGGTCTGCGAGAGGATGTGATAATGGTGGACACAAACGGAAATGAGGTACACAACAAAGAGACACTCAAGACGGTGTGGAAAAAATACTTTGAGGATTTGCTGAATCCAAATGGTCATAGGGAGGAAGACAACGTATTGGAAGATGGAGAAGACAACACAGGAATGGAAAAGGACCTGTCTTGGAGAGAACTGGAAATGGCTATAGACAAGATGAAAGGAGGAAGGGCACCGGGTGTGGAAGAAGTGAGTGTTGAAATGGTGAAGGCAGCAGGGGAGGTTGGGAAACGGTGGCTGTACCGTGTGATGAGGGTGGTATGGAAGGAGCAAAAGACCCCAGAAGATTGGAAGAAAGGATTAATTGTCCCAATATTTAAGAAAGGAAGCAGAAAGGAGTGCAGAAATTACAGGGGAGTCACACTCATACCACACTGTGCCAAGTTATATGAATAGATATTAGAAATTGGAGAGCGAATTGAGAGAGGAGCAATATGGATTCAGACCTGGGAGATCAACAGTGGATCTCATATTTTCAGCGAGACAGCTCCAGGAACACCACTATGAATTTGGAGAGGATCTGTTGATGGCCTTCCTGGACATCGAAAAGGCCTATGATAGTGTTTGTAGGAAGAAGGTTTGGGAAGCAATGGAAAACATGGGAGTGGAAAAAGGGACTGTAGACAGAGCGAAGGAGATGTATTGTGGAAGTGTGAGTTGTGTGAAAGTTGGAGGGGAAAGAACAGTGGTTCAGACAAATGAGTTGCCTGAAACAGGGTAGTGCACTGTCACCCCTTCTCTTTATTGTGGTTATGGACGAGGTAATGACACGGTTAGCAGGAAAGATAGGAGAAGATAAGATGAGAGCAAAGGTGTTTGCAGATGATCTCATGGTCTGGGGAAACAAGGAGGAGGAAATTCAGGAGCAACTGAAGGCTTGGGAAGAAACAGTGGGAGAGTATGGATGGAAGTTCACCATCAGTAAATGTGAGATCCTGTTAACGACCAGGAAAAAGGACAGACTAATGAGTGGGATAACACTTGGACGTGGACAGCTGAAGAAGGTGGAAAGTCTCAAGTGCTTGGGAAGTATAGTGGAGGAAAATGGGAGAAATGACAAAGAAGTTACGGAACGTGGCAGACAGGCAGAAGCATTTCTGAGAAGCATTAGGAGCTTAGTGTGGAATAAAGATGTCCCACAAAAAAGCAAGGAAGTGTTATACAGAAGGTACTATATCCCGATACTGACCTATGCTTCAGAAACGTGGATAATGAAGAAAAGAGACATAAGCAGAATACAGGCAAGTGAAATGAAGTTCCTGCGAAGTAGGATCGGAGTAACAAGAAGAGACAAGGTGAGGAATGTAAAGGTCAGGGAAATAGTGAAAGAGGAGCCCTTGCAGGGTAGGATTGAGACATCAAGACTGCGGTGGTATGGACACTTACAGAGAATGGAAGATAAGAAGATTCCCAAGAGGATACATGAGATGCAGATGCAGAAGAAACGACCAAGAGGAAGACCAAGAGATAGATGGCTGAAAGGAGTGGAGGAATGTGTCAAGAAGAGAGGCAAGGGCTGGACCAAAGTGACAGCGGAGAGGTGGTGGGAAGAAAGGACCAAGTGGCGAGGCTTATGTTCCAAACAGACCCAGCCTGGGGCTGGAAACTGTACAAGATGATGATGACCCTACATTCACTCTGACCTCCCCTAGCCTGGATTCAAACCCCTACCAGCATGAACTAAATACTTGTTACTAGGCCGGGAATGGATTACCATTCTCTGCCCACCTAGTAAAAATAATTACCTGCCTGGATTCCATGCAAGTCTAAGTGCCCTATGGTGGGAAAATGCTATCCAATTTTATTATGAACATGACTGTCCTACACGAGCCGGGAAGTGGAAATACCCATTGACCGTGAGAACCATTGTAGAACTTTATGGAAGATATGGTGTATATTTGGCAACCCTGTGCCAAATTTCTATCTGCCGATAGTTACGGAAGAATTTCCCTATTGTGAACCTTGTTTACTTCAGGGGCCAGCTTGGATTGCGTTGGCTAACCTGTCGTGTCACTACTGAGACTCGTGTAACTGCATCAGTGTCATTGATGCGAGGACTTTGTTTTTGAAACTTATAGTGAAGGTACGTGTGGTGAGGAATGGGGCCTTTTGGGTTCCCCGTCCTCCGATTCCCTCTGATCGAGGCGATACTGCAGGTATTGTTCTTATACCAAATCTCCCTGTATAACAGACTCATCTGAAGAAGCTATTTCATTTAACTTATGTATATCGAGAAATGTGATTTTTCTCTAAACCATGTGGTCAACAATGTGTAGCAATGATATTTATTTATTTATTTGCTTGTTTGCTGTGTAAGGTTTTAGTGTGATTATAATGTCGGGATCTCGTTCCCCTTTTGTGATTGTTGCATATGTTGGTTTAGTTGGACATCGTTTTACCCAGTCAGGAATCTTGGTGCTTTTGTTTTAGCTGATGGGAAGCGGGTGTCATTACTGGCCTCACCAGCTAGCTCGTGGTTGTTTCTTTGGTCAGGTGAGATGAATTGTAAGTGTTGTAATTGGTCATTTGTTTTCTGTATCTTGGATGATGTTTTGGTATAATTGTAAATTTTGAAATATCGGGGCTGTGCTAAGCATGATCACGTGATCGGCATACATAAGGTGCCACTTCTATTTTTCTTTCAATTATTATTGACCCTGTTCTGTGTATTTTATATGTATTTTGGGGGGTTAATCTTGTTTCTTGTTTCTTTCTCCCTGGGGTGGCTGTTTGTGTAGCAGTGAGCGGTCGTGTTTTTTGCTTCGCTCTGAACCAGTTTGTTTCATCACTTAGTATTCTCTTAATATTTGGTTTTGACTGGTTTTTCGTTACTTGCTTTAACCATTAATTTTTCTTCTTGTAACGTTTTTTTTCCCACATGGTGAAGTTTAAACGTGTTTGTACTAGTAATGAAGAAGTGTCCTTATTGAAACCCTAAAGCCTTTTCCTTGTGGGATTTAATACAAGTTTTTATATTTCTGTAATTTTTATTGTGGGTTTTCTGGTCATTTTTCCCTCCCGGGTCTTGTACATTTCGTGTTTGGGGTCATGTGCAGGTGTAGTCTTATTTGGTTGTGTATTTAACATTCGCTCCATTCTTATTCTGTTCTTTCGTATGTCAGCCAGAAGGCAATATTTGAAGCCATTCTTTCAGTGTTGCCTATACAAACTGTTAGCTGTAGCTCTTCAGTCGGTCAACATGAATTTGCCAAAAGACTGGGCGGGGTACAATGTATATAATACACACATCAAAAAAAAGTTTTGCATCACCTCGGTTCCAAGAGTTCCGGAACCGTTAAATACAAAGGGAATAGAGATCAACACAAACATTTCAGCTCGTTTTATTGCTCATGAGACCCACACATTGCATGTTGTACCATCATACAGCTAGACTTTCAGCATTTGTGGTCCAGATTGCAGTACACACCACTACCTCTAATACCCAGTAGCACGTCCTCTTGCATTGATGCATGCCTGTATTCGCCGTGGCATACTATCCACAAGTTCATCAAGACACTGTTGGTCCAAATTGTCCCACTCCTCAACGACAATTCGGCGTAAATCTCTCAGAGTGGTTGGTGGGTCAAGACGTCCATAAACAGCCCTTTTCAACATATCCCAGGCATGTTCGATAGGGTTCATGTCTGGCGAACATGCTGGCCACTGTAGTCGAGCGATGTCGTTATCTTGAAGGAACGCATTCACAAGATGTGCACGATGAGGTCGAGAATTGTCGTCCATGAAGACAAATGCCTCTCCAATATTCTGCCGATATGGTTGCACTATGGGTCGGAGGATGTCATTCAGGTATCGTAAAGCCGTTTCGGAGCCTTCCATGACCACCAGTGGCGTACGTCGGCCCCACATAATGCCACCCCAAAACATCAGGGAACCACCACCTTGCTGCACTCGCTGGACAGTGTGTCTAAGACGTTCAGCCTGACCAGGGTGCCTCCAAACACGTCTCCGACGATTGTCTGGTTGAAGGCATATGCGACACTCATCGGTGAAGAGAACGTGATGCCAATTCCGTGGGGTCCATTCAGCATGTTGTTGGGCCCATCTGTACCGCGCTGCATGGTGTCGGGGTTGCAAAGCTGGACCTCGCCATGGACGTCGGGAGTGAAGTTGCGCATCATGCAGCCTATTGCGCACAGTTTGAGTTGAAACACGACGTCCTGTGGCTGAACGAAACGCATTATTCAACATGGTGGCATTGCTGTCAGGGTTCCTCCGAGCGGCAATCCGTAAGTAGCGGTCATCCACTACAGTAGTAGCCCTTGGGCGGCCTGAGCGAGGCCTGTCATCGACAGTTCCTGTATCTCTGTACCTCCTCCATGTCCGAACAACATCGCTTTGGTTCACTCTGAGACGCCTGGAAACTTCCCTTGTTGAGAGCCCTTCTTGACACAAAGTAACAATGCGGACGCGATCGAACTGCGGTATTGACCTTCTAGGCATGGTAGAACTACAGACAACATGAGCAGCGTACCTTCGTCCTGGTGGAATGACTGGAACTGATCGGCTGTCGTACCCCCTCCGTCTAATAGGCCCTGCTCATGCATGGTTGTTTACATCTTTGAGCAGTTTTAGTGACATCTATGAACAGTCAAAGGGACTGTATCTTGGATACAATATACACAGTCAACGTCTATATGCCGGAGATCTGGGAACCGAGGTGATGCAAAACTTTTTTTGATGTGTGTATATGAACAATAAGTAAATAATGGTGATTATAATAGTGATCATAAGTAATACATGTACCGTATTTACTCGAATACGACCCGCCCCCGAATAAGACCCGCACCCTGATTTTGAAGAACAACATTTAAAAAAAAAATCTCAAAATTATTTACTATCTTAACTAAATAAACAGAATAGCATTTATCCAAAATAGTTTCCAACAGTTTTGAAGTCGTCCTAAAATAACACACATCAAACGATTAAAAATACAAATAAAAGTACACAAACACTTCATTAGTCATCAGAAGTACCAACTTCGGAACTTTTATCACCATCACTTCCCCACTAAATGTCATCACTGCCATCCATAGCATTCGAAATACTTCATTTCTTGAAGCTCGTCCGTATGAGATCTCCAGAGATACGATTCCATGCCGTCAAAATCCACGAACACAGCAGCTGAACTTTCGGGCGCTGAATACGACCAGTTTGAGTTGGTGTGTGCTTATCGGCCGCGATCCGCTCCGTATACAGCTGTTTCAAGGCTGCTTTGAACGGGTGGTTCACGCACACATCCACTGGTTGTAGCCTAGAGATCATCCCGCTCAATCACGAATACATGACTCGTCAATATCATATTTCCTACCGGGCACGATTTCCAATAACTTCAACTTCCCTCACAACTTTCAATTTCTCACTCACAGTAAATGACCGCAAACGTTTCGTAGCATTCATGTTTACACTCGGAGAACGTGACTGTATGACGCCGCATGCTTACGGTAAAACAAGTTATAGCCGGAAGAAGGCTAGCACCATTTAGCGGATACTCGCAACACCGGATATCGCGCGCGGCGGGCAATTTAGATCTTTCAAATTTGGATGACTCAAATAAGACCCTCACCCCAATTTTTCACGTACGAATTTGTTTAAAAATGTGCGGGTGGTATTCGAGTATATACCGTAAATTTTTCCATCAGTATTGGTGAGGCAGTCAATTTTATCTTGATTCTTTTCAAGAGCACAATAGGAAAGTAACGGAGAGAGTCCATCCCCTTGTCGAACTCCTGTGTTATTTGAAATTTGCAACTAAATTCACCTATAAACTTTATCTTAGCTTTTATTTCAGTGATATTTCTTGTTTTTTGATAACGTCCAAATTTTGATAAGACACGTGATACTCGATCAGTGCTGTCATATGCCTTTTTGAAATCCACAAATGTGATGACATAAACTTTGTTTATGGTATCATGACCATTCTTTCCAAAAAGCAGCTTGATATTCACCAATTTCTTGATCCAGTTGCACGGCTCAGGAGAATTTTGGAATTTTCTACTTTTTTTTAATTTTATTTTTTTATATTTTATAAGTGATCTTTTTAGTGTATTAGGTGTATGATCACCTTTTTCCAATCTGCAGGGATTTTTTGGGTTTGCCAAATTGCTAGCATAATTTCATGGAGTTTTATGAAATTTTCTCCTGCATTTTTCCATAGTTGTTCTGTTATGTGATCTTCTCCAGAAGCCTTGTTGTTTTGTGTTTGAATTACTTCCTTTATTTCTTGGACACTTGGTGGTGTTGAATCCGGATTACTTTGGTGGAAGGTGAACTAAAACTTTTCCTGTGGTGACTCGCAGTTAAATAATTTAGAAAAGTATGTTGCGAGGTTTTTGCAGTTAGCACTATTACTATAAGTGATTTGTCCTTGTTAATTTGGATAATGTATTGATGGTGGTGAATACTTGGTTAACTTTTGTTGGAAAGTTCTGTAGTAATGTCGTGAATTATATTGAATGAAGTCTTCTTCTAGGAGTTTTGCATCTTCACTCTGTTTACAAATTATTCTTATTGATTTTGTAACTAACTTTCTAACAACCTGAAAATCTTGAAATGTTGCTGGTTTTTTGTTGTATGACCAATTATCTATGTAGGGCAAGATTTATCCACTCTTCAACACAATTTACTTTGTTTTGAGGCAACTTACCTCTTCCGGGACATGTTTCAGCTCTTCTATCGAGCCATCTTCAGCCGGTTCAGAAAAATCTTGGTGTACATACGTTCACACATACCAGTGTATGTCATAATTATTTTTTTTACGAAACTAAAAAAACCTTTCATGATTTCGTAATTTAAAAAGAAATTTAGTGATTTTATTAATTTAACGACATACACTGGTATGTGTGAACGTATGTACACCAAGATTTTGCTGAACCGGCTGAAGATGGCTAGATGGAAGAGCTGAAACATGTCCCGGAAGAGGTAAGTTGCCTCAAAACAAAGTAAATTGTGTTGAAAAGTGGATAAAACTTGCGCTACATAGATTGCTATATCAACAAGGGATATATTCGTAAAAGACATTTATGACCAATTATGCCAAGTTGCCTGTCACATTTGTCTGTCCACCATGCAAGTTTCCTTGCCCTAGTTAGTTCTTTTTTTTTCTTTCTAGTTCGTTAGTTGTAAGTTAGTAACTAATTTAAGCTGTAGTTTTTCATTTCATTCTCATTTGTCATTGTCACCCATATTATTTAGGGTCGATAACCTAGATGTTAGACCTCTTAGAGCAACAATTATCATCTTATTGTTGCATCTGCTATAAAGCCTGTCCCAACTTGTGGACAGTTGACCATGGCTCGTTCACCTGGTTTTCCTTTATATATTCTGTAGTTTTCTGAGTTGAAGAGGGATTCATTTTTGTATCGTGATTCTTGAAATGCAATAATTTTCATGTAACGTTCTCTTGATTTATTTAAATAGTTTTCAGTTATACAATTTTCAAAACAGAGTTGACATTTAATGTCATGAGCCAAATTAATGATTTAGGTTTACTTTTGTCCTTTTGGAGATTTGAGATACTTGTCTGCTTGCTCACATCTGTGATCTCCTCAGAATATGAACAGACCACGTGCCGTTTTCAACTGTTGAGAAATAAAAAGAAACTGTTACATAATGAAAACAATTTTGCTGCACCTTGAGTTTGGAGAAGGATGGAAGTATTATTATCCCAGCAACATCTCTCTTGCCTGATGAACTATATTTCCATTTCAATCTTTATCTGGAAACAGCAGAGGATACTGTGCACCACTAATTTGTGTCTGCTTTTTAATTTGATTGTTTAGCAAGTTGTAATATTTCAGTGCAATGTTTGCTATCAAAAACTCTTAAGACTTTGAAAACTTTATGGTCATTCTTGTTAGATATGCATTCTGTTTGTGCTGTTCGATCGTGAATATCTAATACTAAATGCAGTAACTCTTAAAGTGAGGAATTTATTGTAATTTTATTGCTGATTGATAATTAATAGGCTACTATGTTTTTGAATAAATTTAGAGATACCATAGTGTTCCATTCCATAGAGGTCACGTGAGTGATTTTTTAATAGCATTCTTTTCTTCCATTTTTTTGTTTCTTTTTAGACCAGCCTATGCAATTCCAAAGGTTTTGGAAAGGAATGGACTCAAGATTGAAGATATTGATGCTTGGGAAGTTCATGAAGCCTTTGCTGTAAGTGATCTCCATATACCGTATTTGTTCGCGTATATCTCGCACTTTTTTGACCGAAAATATGTGTGAAAATTTTCGGTGCGAGATATACGCGGGGAATGACCATATTCCCGAAAAAACACAAAATTCGCGATGTAACAGTAGGCCTACTTGCGGAACTGTTGTGGCGCGCTAATCGCTAATTTGAACGTGTCTCAAGGCAGTGAATTTAGCCAACCGCAGCCGAAGACGCGGCGAACGATGTACAGCGTGCTAACACTCAGCTGCGCCGTATGCTTGCACGCGGCCGAGCTCTGATGCGACGCAATGCGTAAAGACGAAATAGTTGAGATTCGAGAAGAATGAACTGCGTTTCTCTGCGATGTAACAGTAGGCCTACTTGAGCAACTGTTGTGGCGCGCTAATCGCTAATTCGAACGTGTCTCAAGGCGGCGAATTTAACCAACTGCGGCTGAAGACGCGGCGAACGATGTACAGCGTGCTAACACTCTCGCTGCGCCGTATGCTTGCACGCGGCCGAGCTCTGATGTGACGCAATGCGTAAAGACGAAATCATTGATATTCGAGGAGACTGAACTGCGTTTCTCTGCGATGTAACAGTAGGCCTACTTCGCGCTAATCGCTAATTCGAATGTGTCTCAAGTCGGTGAATTTAGCCAGACGCGGCGAACGATGTACAGCGTGCTAACACTCACGCTGCGCCGTATGCTTGCACGCGGCCGAGCTCTGATGCGACGCAATGCGTAAAGACGAAATTATTGAGATTCGAGAAGACTGAACTGCGTTACTCTGCAATGTAACAGTAGGCCTACTTGCGCAACTTACGTGGCGCGCTAATCGCTAATTCGAACGTGTCTCAAGGCGGCGAATTTAGCTAACCACGGCCGAAGACTATCGATGTACAGCGTGCTAACACTGACGCTGCGCCGTATGCTTGCACGCGGCGCCTCGATCCCTAATCGGCTCGTATCAAAGTTCGGATCAACTCGTTGTTGCTCCCTCTTCCTGTTAGTAATGCTTCGGGTAAGTTCCTGGACAATGACAACTGTTGTGGCGCGCTAAATCGAACGTGTTTCTACCTCAAGGTTATTACGGTCATTTATAATTATGATGGCGTCAGTAATGAATGCGAGATATATGCGAATACCTTTTTCCCCTGAAATTTCAAATAAAAAAATGGGGTGCGAGATATACACGGGGGCGAGATATACGCGTGCAAATACTGTATACATACAGGTAGTGGTCAAGGATAATGTCCCTGAACTGCTGGCCTCCCTAGTTCTGAAAGGGCTTGCTTTTTTTTTCTTCAAATTTTCTGTTATATCTACTTTCCGCATGCTCCACCGTAGTACCGTAGTACTACACGCTCTTAACTAGTCTTACATAGTTGTGTGTAAAACATAAATTACTTTTGATAGACATATTTGTTAATGGCTATTGATCTTGATGCTTTTTCAATACATGAAAGTCTAGAGCAGAGTTTCCCAACCTTTTGACATTTATGGCACCGTTGGGAATAACATTAAACACTAGGGGCACCCTTCCTTGAATAAAAAAAAAGTCAGTTTGATATGTAAATTTATTGAAACATTATATAATAAGTAACGTACACTATAACATAAAACAGTAAACTTTTTCTTCAGTCACTGAGTAAAAATGCATCAGTAGTTTTGTTCGATAAATGATTAATGTGAAACTTGTGATTGATGCTTAGAGCACAGATACGTGATATCGAGCCTTACAGTTGACAATGAAACACTCAAAACATCCTTAAGGTTATTCAGTCTATTTCTTGCTTTGGATTTTATTGTCACCATAGCAGAGAAAGATTGCTCGCATAGATAGGATGTTGAAATGGGCAAAAGTGTGTTAATTGCTTTCTTCATTAAGTTAGGATACTCCTCTCTCCAATGAAGCCAAAAAGTAACTTAAGTATAGGGTATTTTCTTTTGAGGGGGGGTATCTCAATATCTCGCGGCACCCTTTGGTGCCGGGGCACACCGGTTGGGAACCACTGGTCTAGAGAGTTCACAAATTTTGCAAATGGTTTGGAATACTTTTTGATTAGGACAGACTTGTGGATTGGCCAAGTTGCCTCCTATGACAGCACTGTTGAAAGACATTTCTCTCTCACTTTCCACTTCACTGCACTGGAATATTAAATGGTCTACCATGCTCTTGTTGTCAAACCTTTAACTGTTAACATGCTTCTTTTCTTTTGTTACAATTTGTATTTATTTTCTTTGTTTCCTAACCTCAAAATATTATCATATGGTTAACATCCAGTTCAGAAAAAGTTACTTTTTGCATGTTACAAGAATCTTAGCTATGGCCTTACCACGTAATGAGAAAATGCTTAGTGTAATGATGCCTGATAATGTACACAATTCACATGCTCACGAGTACACATGGGCTATCCTTAATGAAGTACCCTTCACTAAGTAAGCTCATGAAGGGAATTCTTCTGGTCCCTCAGAGTAATTCTCCCACATAACGTGTTTTTAGCTAGGTAAGAAAAAATAAAACAGAATTTTGTACTAACACAAAATCGCTAAGTTCTCTACTGGTCCAAAAAATGTATATGATTTTGAATGGAAAACTTTGCCATCAGAATAGATTTGCAAGACAAGACAAAATTTTAAGTGTGTACCCCAACCTCCACCCAAGTATCTGGTGTACATCGTGCAGCGGAGGCTGTTGATGAAGGGGGACTGTAATTGGTAAGTGGCTGTAATTTATTCTAATTTGTATTGCAGTCCTATATATTTTGTGTTTGATTGTTGTTGCGAATGCGCCCCCTCACCCCGCACTCTTGACTCCTAGTACTAATTGCTCTTTCTGAGAGTTGGCATCTCTGCGTACACTCAAAGCCCCCACTCCCCATCGCAGCGTGTCGTTCACCTGGCGCGCAGACAATACATGCAAGTCAGTTATGTATAACTCGGACAGATATTATATGTATGGTGTATTCGTAGGGACTTAAAAAAAACCTATGCAGAAACAAGATTTTCATAAAACTGGATTGCACATAAACAGTTTCAACTGTGCTTTGATAATTCTAGGATGCCAAACTCAAATCAGTGCAAGGGTGAAATTATTTAATGGTGCATAAATGGCAGGCCCTCCTCTCCTTGTACTGGAAGTGTAATTACATACACTACATTCTGCTGTGGAACTTGTGTTGATGACATTGGAGGTCTAGTGGAGACCACTGTTACTTTCATTTATCTGGCTGCGTGACTCAGCGGTAACGTTCTCGCCTGCTGAGTTCAAGATAGTGGGATCGAATCCCAGCGCAGTCAGTTGGCATTTGAGGGTGCGCAAATGCGAGGGAGCCGTGTAAGTTGATTACTGGCATGTTAAAGATCCCCTTCGGGGCAAAATTCTGGCACCCCGGCATCTCTAAAAGTCGCAGTAGTTAAAAGGGACGTAAAACCAATAACATTATTATTACTTTCATTTATATTGGGCTCTTCTCTTTTTTAGTCCTTGTCATCCTCACATGGTCAGCTCAGTTCTATATAAGCTGCTTTGATCAACTCTTGTTCTCTTCTGATCCCAGTGTAATTACGTTAGGAGATCCAAATAATCTTTCCTTTTTCTACCTTTTATGATCCCCTTCTTCTCTTAATGACCTCATTTTTAAAGGGATCAGAACTCTTCTCTTTTCTTTATTATAAGTAATTCATCTTGGGGATTGTGTGCCCCTTAGAACAAGTCACCGCTGCCTCCTCACAACAGACACCACAATTTAGTAAGCGACTACTGTAACCTTTTAAAATGTATATCTTTTAAAATAAGTTCCATCCTATTTTTCATGAAAGTGTGTATTGAATATCTTTTACTTCATTGATGTTACTCCTGCTGCTAAAACAAACTGATCAAACATAAAATTTGTATGTGTTGCAATACAGGGACAAATTTTGGCCAATTTGAAGGCTATGGACAGTGACTGGTTTGCGCAGAACTACATGAATCGCACGAGCAAAGTTGGTGTCCCTCCCCTCGGCAAGTTTAATAACTGGGGAGGATCTCTGAGCATTGGTCATCCTTTTGCTGCGACAGGTGAATAATTTCCTTCTTTCGTGGCTTCATTTTGGGTATGCATACTTGTACTAGCTCTTCCTTATTTTTAATGGATTTATGTTTTTAGGTGTTCGACTCGTTACTCACACTGCCAACCGTATGATTCGAGAGAATGGGCAGTTGGGACTTGTTGCTGCATGTGCTGCTGGTGGACAAGTAAGTTTCCTTCCCTTGAATTTCTCCTCTCTTGTTGTGAAGTGGGCATGTTGTCTGTAACTGGTTGTACAAGAAGGTTGATGACAGCGGTCGTTCTGTGCAACGTAACAGCACGCCATTCCAGATGTCTTCCGCGGCGCGCATCCCTTCTAAGGTACCTCACCAACCAAAAGAACCACAGAATGGCTACAGACAATGTGCTAGAATAAATAGAGACAACAGGGCCTACAGTCGTGGAGTTTCGGCTGTATGGTAGTATAAGTCTCTGACATGCTTATTTTTGATTTTGTGTTCAAAGCTTTATTTAACAATCTATGAATTTTGTTTTTAACCCTCTTACTCATGTTAATAATATGCTTGGTGCAAAAACTGTCAGGATAATGATGTATTGTTACCTAATCGGCTCTCTCTAATAACTAGAATAAATTCTACATTTCCTCATTAGGTGGCACAAGCTTGCTAAACTAAGCTAGCCAGATTTTGATCTCCATTTCTTCATAGACTTTATGCCGTCTTTCTCGTTAGTTTACATTCCTGAACACAAGGTTAGCCGAGATTGAGTCATGATAATAGTGGTCATTTTAGGTGCTGTTATTATGGACTTCTTGGTAGAATATAATCAGTAGGTCATTAGTATAAATGTAGAAGTGTTTTTTGAAACATTTTCTGTCTTAGGTTTGGTTTAAATTAGCCATGTCCTAGTGTACAATATTGTAGGCAAATAAAATCTTGCATGTGAAATTTTTTACATTATAGCTGTGTCCTCATTCAAATTTTTTTAAAATCTGAAACTAGTACACAGGGACGCATCAGATCAAGAACAAATAGCCTATGTTGTCTTTAGAATATAATTGCATATGTGACCCAGGGGCAGGCTTGATCATAATTACAAGGCACGTCCAGAAAGTAAATTTCCCTATTAAGTTAACATATTTAGCAAGGGAACTACTCGCGTGTGGCGGAGCTCCTTCCGGGCCCGGAGAGAGTCCGTCATTTTGTGTAGGCTAAGGATAGGTCATACAAGATCCACCCACTCGTACCTAATGAGAAGGGAAGACCCCCCACTTTGTACCTGTGGAGCCGTATTCACCGTGGCCCACATTTTTACCGAGTGTGTGGATCTTGCTGACTTACGAAGAAACCTTGGTTTGCAGACGACACTCAAACTTATATTAGCCGATGACGCGGTGGCTGCTGATCGCGTTATCCGCTTTATAAGTGAGAGTGGGTTAGGGCCAGCAATCTAAATTTTCCAGTGAACTTTGACTCAACAACTTGTTCGTTTTTGAATGATAATGTTTTGTTTTTTCCGTAATTTTTGTTTATTTTTGTAATTTTTATTTTTTATTTAATTGTTTGTTTTTGTTTTATTAATTTTTCGTCTTTTTAAATTTAGATGTCCACCTCAAAATTTTAAATTCAGTTCAAAATTTGTATTCTTTAATCTGTGTTAAGAGGGGCAGATGACCTCGTAGTTCTGCCCCTTAAAACAACAATAACTAACATATTTAGGCAGAACATATCTATGACATAGTAAGCATATTCGTCATATCGCTCATATTGGCCCGTATAGACGCACATTGATTCAGTAAAGTTTATTTTTATTATCCGCCCTTTTTCAATACAATGGATTTTTAGTTTATGGAAAATTAGGATACATGTTTCGGGACATTTAGTCCCTTCTTAAGTCCACTTGGTGACCTAAAGTTAACATTTTAACATTACTCAGAGGAAATCGATATAATTATGGAGAGAGTCACACCTTACATAATAGACTACATTCTAAAACTAATAAAACCCTATCAAAAACATGCTATATTACGTGCCTATGTACAGGAAATAATTGATACACTAAGAACATATGTAGATAAATATAGTAAAAACAACACTTCTGCATGTGGCCTTAAGTAGCCTAGATAAAAACATTGTGCTCTGTACTTTAAAAAAAATATAGAGGACATGTTAAAAGATAAATTAAAATGAGTCTGATAGTTCTGTATTAGAGGCTTTTTGGTTATGGAACTGTGGTATGTCCATTCATTATGCAAATTGAATTGTCCAAGACTATAAATTCTTCTTTGGTTTGGTATTTTCTCAATATATGCTGGCCCATTTTATAGAATTGGTGGGTGGCGTAGAATGCTGCTCAAATTGCGTGATATACGGTGCCGATAGTATGCGTGATTGTGACGAATTTACGTTCCTGAAAATGTGAAAAAAGAAGACTATATTAGGATCGATATTCACCGAAAGAATGTAGGTGGGGGAAAAAGGAAAAACCCCAGGAGGTAGTCGATGTATTAAGCCACCCACCAAAACTTGACTGAATCAATAGTAAGCATATGCCAGCCGGACAGGTCCCGCCTGGCGTCAGTAGCGCAGCAACAGTGGCCCGAAATGGCGGCTCTTATTCCTTCTCCCACTGCATGTGAAACACTGCGGAAATTGCAACGTGCTATTCAAAACAAGAGGCGTGGAATGTTTACTGCCGGTGTTGTGCTGCTCCATGACAATGCTCGTCCACATACGGCTCGGCACACAACAACTATTCTGCAGGAGTTCGGCTGGGAGGTGTTGGATCATCCACCATACAATCCTGATCTTGCTCCCAGCAATTTCAATCTGTTCCTGCACCTCAAGTAATTTCTGTCCTCGGGGAGCGTTTTCACGACGACAAAGAGCTGAAGACGACTGTCACACGCTGGTTCCATTTGCAGGCGGCAGACTTCTATGACATAGGACTACAAAAGTTGATACCACGCTATGACAGGTGTCTCAATTCGTTTGGTGCCTATATCGAAAAATAGCTGACACATTGCTGTACCTACTAATCTGTTTCAATAGCCGCTGGCTGCAAGCGAAGCGAGCCAATAAAGTTTTGCATATAACTATATTCTTTCTTTTTTTAATTAGGCAAACTTACTTTCTGGATGTGCCTCGTAGTTCTAAAATTTTTCTGTATAAAAATATTTTAAACATTTCTAATTATGTTTTTCAACCTCATAGGTAAAATACAGCTATGGGCTATTTTTTGCCTCCCATATGCTTGGTGTTAAAGGTGTGTCTTGTTTTTTCTTATTGTGATAAATGTATATGTGTTGCAAATTTTTGAAAACATTAAGTAATTTCATCAGAAAATAATTAAAAGACTTCAAGAATATTAACCAAAAGACCTGAGAGCAAGAGGGTTAATCCACTACTTTATTTGTCCTTTTATGCTGTCTTGCTATGTCATACCTTCCAACTTTTCTTGATTTTCAGTAAAATGTACAAATTTGTTATGTGTTTATGTGTGGATGAATTGTGTTATATGATTTGTTTTCAATATTTGCACTTAATTCCATTTAATCATGTCAGATAAATCATGTCAGATAACTAAAAGCATACATACATAGGTTCTAAAAATGTATACAAAATTTAAAAGCAATGTGACCAGTACCCAGGCCGTTCACAGGCCTCTGGTGGCTCCTCGAGAGAGCAGGTTGTTGGGCACAGCTTGCAGATGAGGAGATGGTCCATGGTCTGCTCTTCACCGCATTTGCATAATATAGAGCCACACACAAATCCCCACTTTTTTCAGGTTGCTTTTAAATCTGCCAACTCCTGAACGCAGCGTGTCTTCCATATTGGTCAAGTTTCCTCGTGTTCTGGGCCGAGGCGTTCAGCAGGTAACATCTAACCTGTCAAACTGTTCAATCTAGTGTGCCATATATTTTTCCTTAATGTTGGAGAAGGTTGAGTCAGGCATTCTGTCGAGTGGAGGAAACTTTTTCTTGACTTGAGCCTTGAAGTTGCCAGTTGATACCCATATAAAGTGTGGGATTTCAAGTCAATACATTAGATCTCTTCAGTCAGGCTGCAGACTCACGGCGGATATCTGTAGGTGGGATACCAGCTAGACAGTACATTTTTTTAAGTGGTGTAGATCGCAAACAACCTGTAATAAGTCTACAAGTTTCATTCAGAGCAATATCCACTTCACTAGCGTGACTGGATCTGCACCATACAGGACAGGCATATTATGCAGCTGAATAACAAAGGGCTAACGCTGTGCTCCCCAGGTTTTACCAACTAGTTTCCTAAGAATATTGTTCGTTGCTGATACTTTCCTTTTAGTGTTCAAGCAGTGTGTTGTGTAGGTGAGTGCTCTATCAAGTGTCACTCCTAGATATTTGGGAGTGAATCAATGTTCCAGTTGTGTACCTTCCCAGACTAATTGTAGTTTTCTTGTTGCCTGTCTGTTTTTGAAGTGGAAGGCACAAACTAGTGTTTTGGTTGGGTTTGGTATCAACTGGTTTTCTTGGTAGTAGTCACCTAGATCTTGCAGGGCATGGGAGAACTTCTCTTTGATAAGTTCAAAACTTGTCTCTTGCACTGTAAATGAGCTTCAGGAGCAGATTGTACCTCTTCGGACAGATTGCAGTTCCATTGTTGCCGATGTAGATTCCAGAAATGTGGGGAAGCGGGCTTGGTTTTTGAATGTTCGTAGAGCTGATTAACTGTAAATACAACAGAATGAAATGAAGATAAATGAAACCTTTCTTCTAGTAAGAAAATGAAAGACTTACGTTACACAGTGGTCCAACACAGTAAGACATAGCAGTTAGTTCGGGCATATCTTGGGCTCTGTGCATCATATTTTAATTCAGAAATGGAAGATTTTTATGCTAAGTCTGATAGCCAGGTACTATATTTTAAGTCGTAATGAATGCTTTTAATGTTTGCAAAATGTCCATTGCTCAAAATCCTGGTACTGTCCATTACATCGTCTTCGTTGGCTTTAACTTGTTTCCGAGTATAAATCTTCTTCCAAATCTGTTCACTCCTTACTCAAGCCTGTGAATATGCGTGTGGTGACTAAACACTTCCATCCTAGCGCAGAACAAGAAACCACACAGATCACATAGAATTGTTGGAGGAGGATGTGGTTGTATTGCATGAAATTTCCGTGCTTGCCGCGTGCCCTCTTCATGTCTACGACGTTTCCCTTCAAACATTTTCACAGCAGTCGGGAGGATTTGACGCCAAGTGTGTCTCATTACATAGTTCACAGACGAGGCATGGTTTCACCTAAGCGGGTATGTAAATTAACAGAACTCATGAATTTGTCAAAATCCACATGGTATTCACGAAACACCTATGCAACTATTAAAAGTTGGTGTTTGGTGTGCACTATCAGCAGAGAGAATCGTGGGTCCAATTTTTTTCGATGATACAGTAAACATCGAAGTGTACCAATGCATTTTCAGTGAATTTGTTGAACAATTGGATGATTTTGAGCAACATAATTGTTTTGACCAACTGAAAAACTTTCTATAATAGAACTAGGCAACACTGAAAAATGGCTTCTAATACTTCAGTGATATTGAGCTGTGTCAAGGGTACTTTCAATAGAACGGTGCCACTTGCCATTTATCACGTGAGTCTATGGTGCTGATCCAAAATTACTTAACGACCGCATAATCTCCAGGAACTTGTGGCCACCAAGATCACTGGATTTGACGTCACCAGGCTTTTTCCTGTGGTGTTATCTAAAGGGAAGAGTCTACGCTATATGACCTCAGACTTTGGACTGTTTGAAGGTGAATATTACATGCAAAATCCACAATATTGACTATGCAATGCTCCTGCAAACTGTTAGAAACTTGGAAAGACACGTTCAGCTGTGCTTAGAGGCAGATGGAAGGCATTTTCAGCACAACCTTTGACGGCAAAGTAATCTCCCAGATATCCTGTACATTTAAGATGCAATGGCACGTTACTGCAATCCTTCTTGTCAAAATAAACAAAATGTAAATCATTAGTTTTATATGAATCTATAATATGAATTGATACAAGAAACTTAGCTTGCACTTTATAGACTTAATTCTTTTGAACGTCTACGACTTGTACCACACCAATACAGGAAAATCACATATTGCAGACTTCCATTTGGCTCCCATCAATCAGGTTATTCGAAGATTTCATACACCATCCTTCAAACCTAAGGGAGGAAGATGATCAACATCTCCAGGAGTGGCGGCTGGCGGATAATTGTTCTGGGTGTTTCACTATTTTCATTAAGGTGGTAGGGTAAAAGACTGCTTGATATCAGAGAAAACTGTATATTCAATTGCGTTTTAAAATGGATGCATGTCATTCATCACGAATGTCGCAGTTCAGAGAACATCACATTGTCATCGGATTAAATGGATTATAAGCTAGTCTACATGAAAACCTTCACGAGTACAAAGCAACTCAAGTTATATACGAGAGCGAGAAAGAACCGAGAGTGTCACAGTATGCGCAAATTACATTGCAAGACATAGTATCAGCAGTTGACGGAGCATCTCGGATGTCTCCATCCGTGCCTCGGCTCCCTTGTTGCAATCAGTGGGCAACGACCAGCCGAGGTAACTTGGGATAGGACTTACTCGGTCTAGCATCTCTGCCATACCCTTCACTATTGAGATCTGGTCGGTGCTTGGGACTGGCAACGACCAAACGGACGAGCGCTCCTACACAGTTAGCGCGATTCTCTTTCTCAGACAGTTCACACTAACTTATTATAAGATTTCCTGAATTATTAAAGAACAAAATTATAAATTCCTTTACATATAAGAGGAAACTTACAGCTTTTATTACTAAAAATATTATTACGGTGTTAATTGTTTTTCTTGAATTAATCTGGTCGTTGTGCAACACTGCAACCTTATTACCGGTCGCCACTGATCTCAGGACAATCCAGTAGGACTGCTGTTCGACACTTCCCGTACCTGGTACCTGGTTCCGACAAGAACTCTTCCCATGTGTATGTAGTTTGTTCGCAGACAGATATGGACAAAAGGAAGAGAAAGGAATCGAGTTACATGTGTCAACCATGTGATGTAGGGTTGTCTGTTATACCTTGCTTGAAACAACAGTACAACCGTGTCCATTTTAGATTTTGATCATTAACAGAGCAAATACAGGGTGTTTCAAAACTCTACGACAAAATTTCGGGAATGGGTTCCTCACAGTAAGATAAGAAACAAATGTTATGACAACATGGGTTTTTACATTTTCACCGTATCAGCAGGTATCACAGGAAATGTTCAAAGTGACGGCCTTCCGCTCGAATACAAGCCTCCGCTCGTCGTCGCATGGAATTACACACGCGATCAAAATTCCTGGTGTAGTGCGTATTGCCTGACAGGTGGCCACTATGCGCTCACGTAACGTAGCTTCATCAGGAACAGGATTCGCATACACGAGCGACTTAAGGTGTCCCCACAGGTAGAAGTCCAGGGGGTTCAAGTCCGGAGAGCGTGGTGGCCACGCAATCGGTCCTCCTCGACCTATCCAGCGCCCAGGGAAATGGGTATTCAGGTACCTGCGGGCCAACAAACTGAAATGTGCGGGAGCACCATCATGCATGAGAAACATTGCTTGACGGACAGCAAGTGGCAGGTCGTCCAAGTACTCAGGCAATTGTGTCCGCAAGAAATCCGTGTAGTTTTGTCCAGTAAGCCTACGCGGAATAACGTACGGTCCCAACAAGGAATCGCCAACAATGCCTGCCCGGATGTTAATGCCGAACCTCTGTTGATGAGAAGATGGGATGATCGCATGCGGATTTGCATCACTCCACCTGTGCCGATTATGGAAATTCTGTATTCCGTCTCTTGTGAAGGTCGCTTCATCTGTGAACAACACATACGCAGCGAAGTTCGGTGTCACGCCGCACTGTTGTAAGTACACGCTGCAGATGATACGGATACAACAGGTTTCCTCGTAGCAGTCTCCAGATAGTCGTGTGTGGCCTATTCCGCTGCAAGCCTAACCGCCGAGTGCTGACTTGAGGACGTTCAAACACAGCGTTGAGGATGGCTTCCTCCTCCTCAACTGTTGTACTGCTTGACCGGTTCCTGGTGGACGTGCGAAACTCCCGTGTTCACAGAGGCGGCGATGGATGGATTCAAATGTCTTTCGGTCCGGCAATCTGCGCCTGGGGTATCGTTCCCGATACAAGCGACGTGCCTTCGAAGCATTCCCATCCGCCAAACCATACATGTAATGCAAGCTCTGTGTTCGTGTACATGCGCACGTCAGAGCGGCCTGCAAACCACAAATAACAGTACAGTACTGTACAATGACTGTTAACCACGGACAACTTACATACGGCTACTTCAATGACCTTCACGTACTTACCTCAGTTACGTAAGAACGCAGACGGAAAACCACAATCCAAATCACAGATGCCAGACGTGTTCTCGGCAACGGCTAAACCGTAAGACGATCCCATATCATGTATGAGTGCTAAGGTCTTTAATACGACGCACATCACTTCCATTCACAACATGCCTACATGTACCATTTGTAACCGGTTTCGCGATTTCTTTTACACCAAACAGGACATGTAATGTACATTTATGTACTAACATGCCAAGGGGAATAACTCCGGAAGTATCCGTTTGCAGACCCATGTTGTCATAACATTTGTTTCTTATCTTACTGTGAGAAACCCATTCCCAAAATTTTGCCGTCGAGTTTTGAAACACCCTGTATATGCTTAATTTCCAGGTACAGTATTGTCTTAAAATGTTGGTTAAGTAAGTAGCAAGGCTAAGTTTTATTGTGTATCCTTAAAACAGCGCAGAGGGAGTACGTATACATTTAAAACATAGTATCGAAAGGGTTAAAATATGGTACATTGATGGGAGATGGTCTCATAAAACAAGGCTAAAGGAAACATTTAAAAACAATATTGATTTCTTGAAATTTTATGCACATTACATAAAACATATGATTGTAATGTGGTCATGAGGCGATGTGTGTAGAGATGATTTTGCAAGTTGTTCTCAATTAAAATTGACTGTAGTCGCAGAGTGTTTTAAATAGCATTTCCTTACATATTAAATGTTAACCCTTCTAATTTTTTTTTTTACAAATCCCAAATTTCAACTATTTCTTCTGATAAAACTGCTAAAATTGAAACTGTGCATGACTTTGGATGTAGCCTTCAATTGCTTGGATACGAAAGTCTTTGGAGAAGCCAAAGTTCTGTAAGCAACTTTGAGATTTAGAAGGTTGTTTCATTAATATTCATCTACTTCCTGGTGTAGTGGCTAGCATTCTTGGCTGTCGCCCTGGAGGTCCAGGTTTGATACCCGGCTCTGCCAAGAAATTGAACTCTAGCCTGAGGGCTGGAACGGGGTACATTTAACTTTGAACAAAACTGACAATAGGTGGGTTCAATTCCCATCTCAGCTGTCTTAGAAGTGGTTTTTCGTAATTTCCCCACTTTTACTCCAGGCCGGGATGTTTTCTAACTCAAGGCCACATCTGCTTCCTTCTCAATCCTAGCTTTGAATACAGATACACACACTACTACTACCATAATAACACAGGTTAGCATACAAATTCTATACCCTCACAAATACACGGGGCTAAATGACCACGATGTCAAAGCGCCTCAAATGAAACAACTCATTAATGTTCATGGCTACATACCAGAATATATTAAAAGTAATGGAGGAAATTAAAGGATTGAATGCATGTTCAACCTGTTTCTCTTTGATGAAGGAAACGAATGTGACAGTATTGAATTGCGGCTTCGGTGGTGCAGTCGGTAGCATGCTGAACTGCCTATGTCCAAGATCACGGGTTCAAACCTGCCCGAAGTTGTCGGATTTTTAAGAGCGTTAAAATCCTTCAGTAAGCCTTCCTTCGGAGGGGAAGTAAAGCCGGCGGGCCCACATCATAAATTTATGGCATGAAAATGAACCTACCGCTACAATTAGTAGTGTGTAGCCAAATTTGTAGGTTGTATTTCGTTAGAAACTCTCTATCTAGTTCGAACGTTCACCGCTAGGTATCAGTGGCATCGGGTAGCTAAAGTTGGAACTACTTGAATTTGAACTTGCTCATTCATCTTCATTTCATCCACACGCGGTGGTACTTGTAGCTCACCCCATGGGTGTCCGCATAGTAGCAGCTACAAACTCGGGTGAGCCGAACACGTCCTCTGACTCTCCCGGCAATAAAAACCATACGCTAAATAATTATTGAATTGCGAAGATCTTCCCCCCATTTGTTATATTTTCTATTGAATTACTGTATTTCTGTTTTGAATCTCCCACTGGTCTTTGTAAAGTGGTACTGTGTTTCATTGCTACTTTAATTCACTCTGAATTCGAAACAACCCTTGACTTTCTACTGTGATATGTTTTTGTGATGGTAAAACTATTTAGGAATATGGTAACTTACCAAAGGAATTTCACAGTCAATCATTAGGCAGAAAAAAACATCTTGATGATCCATCAAAAACCTTTCTGGCTTTTAACACTATAATAATCTTGTTAATCACTATAAGTGCATATTCATTTTACACCATCTCAAAATAACTAGGCCATTTATTAATTGTGTATAGGTAGGTGGTATGGGAGTATTTAGAGAATAATGTGGTTTTTAACCAAATGTTTTCTGACTTGTTGAAATTTTATGCATTTGATTGCAGGGGGTGGCAATGCTTGTGGAAAGGCATCCTGATGCTCCAACACTTAATTGAAGAATTATTGCCTTGTGAAGAAGCAAAATCAATGGTGGGTGTTATGGGAAGAAGACATGGTCCATTCCTTATGCAGAATCTGTGATTTCTGAAGTGTGTTATAACTGGTGAGGAAGGAATTGGCTTTTTTTTAATGTACAGAAATTGAAAGAAGAAAGTTGTACAGTAACATCATTATATGAAGAAAAAGACATTACATTAAAATATAAAAATAATAAAAACAGTGTTTATGGCAATTCAGTAGCAGTCTGTGTGCTAAGACAAAATATTTAGATTCTGGATCAGTTTGCCTTTTTGTTTTCACAAGCAAAAGATTAACAAGTTTATTGTGTGTAATTAAGCAATTGTTTTCCAGTTAATTGTGAATAAATATTTTGTTCTAGACTTCAATGTAAATGTGACTGAATTGAACTTGATATGAAAATACCTCTTATTTTGTTATACAGTGTTTCTGACTTTTATATATTGTAAATATGATAGAATTAAATGGCATATGTTTATCAGAACTGAAATTATTATTTTAACTACCACTCAGAAAATGTTTCATAGCGAGATGGGATTTTTTATTAGAATGGATGGAAATGGGGAATTATTATACCGTACAATTAATTTAATACTTCCATCTCACAGAAAGCTACTATGGGCTTCCAAGTCATAGCAATCTGGCTTGTATTGGCTCTTCATCCGATTGCAGATGCAGCCTGCCAGACACTCCTCACTCATCCCATTTAAATGTTCTTGTCTCCTATAGTCTGCATGAAACACTCTGCACACGTGTTCATAGATTGGCAAGAAAATTGGGGTCATTTGGAAATTAAGAAAATTTGACTATGTCTTGTTCAATAAATATACAATGGTATTAAGAGTGATCCACCAAAAGTCAAGAAATTAAGTACTAGAAGTAGTTAATTGTACTAGAAGTAGTTAATTGTACTAGTCTTCTTCAGCATAATTGACAAGTGCCGTATTACTCGCCTATAGTACCCCCCCTTAATTTTCGAGAGCCAAAATACAAAATTCTTGGTAATCACTTATAGTACCCCTCCTTAATAATTGAGAGTCCTGCCCGTCATTGTCTAGCAACGAGTATGGCACGAGCAGCTCCGCAGGATGGTATACGACCGGCGGTTGGTCAGGCAAAACAATCGCAGGGAAAGTGTGATATCTTTTCAGAGGTGGTTGGCAATAATCATGGAATATACTTGTCTTTGTATACCAGATGTTGGATCATTGTTGGCTGCTTGGGCCATACCATTCAATCGTACGCGAGCTCGGTTGCTAACAAGGCGTGACCTTGTTTGAAGAAAGAAGTCTTTCCTTCTGTGCGTACGGGCTAAAACTCGTGCTATGTGAGAGGTGGCCGGCCACAAATGCAGTGCTGACGCATTCACGTAAGGACGCGACGCTAGTGGCCTACTGGCATACGCACTCCAGTCTACACTCGGTGTATTTCGAAACAAAGTGTGTGTTATATGTAGCGATTTTGTATTCAGTCTGCATTTTCTACTGGCCAGTTCTTCATGGTAGTATCTTCGGTCTTTGCGGAACTGGTTGCCCTTTCCCTGACCTCTACGATAACGAGACTGGCATTGGCAGGAGTGAAGCCTTGGTTATTCTGTCAAACTTACACCCGGGGTCCAAACTTTTAAATGCTACAAGATGCTATTTTCTCGTATCTTTACCTATGAATAACATATACCGTAATACCAAGTTTGAGGAAGACTCCGTCAATCAATACTTTATATTTTAGAACATATCTATATCAGGTACATGTTTCGGGCCAATTTGTGGTCCTTCTTCAGCCCTGACTTAATCACTATCGAAATGAAAATGAAAATCCACAGCCTGCTTCCAGTCTCCGACCGGGTCAGGAATGGAATGAATGAAGCCCCCATCTAGCGGCGAGGATATGAACTGTGCCGGCTGCCGAGGCCTGACGCACTCCTCTGGGGCAATGATTAAATGAATGACAGATGAAATGAAATGATGTGGAGAGTGTTGCTGGAATGAAATTTTGACAGGGAAAACCGGAGTACCCGGAGAAAAACCTGTCTGCCTCCGTTTTGTCCAGCACAGATCTCACATGGAGTGACCGGGATTTGAACCACGGACCCAGCGGTGAGAGGCCTGCATGCTGCCGCCTAAGCCACGGAGGCTTCCTCTGACTTATACACAATCAATCGTGATAAATCAACCCACATCAACACGTCTGTAGATTACACTGTACATTAAAAAAAAGAAAAAGAAAGAACTTTTTTAAATACACTAAAACAACACACGTTAAAAATACTTAAAAACACATTAAAAGCACTATTATGAAAGTGAACTAATTGTTTGTTGTGTCATTGAATGACATTATTTAATTTTAAATTGCACTGTAGAAATCATCTGTTGACGGACAGGTTTTGGTCATCGGACCATTTTCCTTCCTCTCATTTTCATCGGGCGAAAGTCTATTTGCATTCAGTTAACGCATGGTTTTGCGGTTTCAAATTTCAGAATATATTCTTGTAATCTTTGTTTTTTTTTATAGACTCAGCGCAAGGAGAACATACTTATTTTTTCCAAGCTGTTTCCAATCAGAAGAACCCTCCGTCACATATTTCATATAGGACAAGCCCATTTGGTCACGTCACATAATCAAGATACGCACAGAGTGTCAACATCTACAATTAACATGTCACAATTGTCACAGATGATTTCTACGACGCGCAGGTCGCCTACGGGCGTCAACTAGAAAGACCTGCACTCGGCCTCTCCGGAGGCCACACGATCATCATCATTTCTACAGTGCAATTTAAAATTAAAAGCAAAACTTTTTATCAACATCTTCATGTGGCCAATTGCTCCACTTGACAATAATGTCATACAATGACACAACAAACAATTAGTTCACTTTCATAATAGTGCTTTTAATGTGTTCTTAAGTATTTTTAACGTGTGTTGTTTTAGTGTATTTAAATATGTACAGTGTAATCTACAGACATGTTGTTGATGTGGGTTGATTTATCACGATTGATTGTGTAATTATTTAAGTCAGGGCTGAAGAAGGACCACAAATTGGTCCGAAACATGTACCCGATATAGATTTGTTCTAAAATATAAAGTATTGATTGACGGAGTCTTCCTCAAACTTGGTATATTAGTTCCTTGTCAATACGGACCTAACGAACTCCATTATGGAGTGGAATAAAGCAGAGATATGAATATCATGTTAATTTTTTAACAGATTTCAATAAATGTCAAATGGATTTAAAAAAAAAATCACACACACCTTTAAGAATACCAGTGGTGGCATACACTGTATTTTATTGATGAAAAGAGCTAATGGAAAAGAAACAAAAGAATATACAGTACATCAGATATACCATACAATATACCTACATTTTTAAATTCAGGTACTTTCTGGAATCCAGAAAAAAATTATCAACTTAAGTAGTATCAGGTACTTCACAAAGATAATTGATCAGTATTAAGCAACTGTAGGATGTGCTGCCAACATAATAGGCTTGGAAAATTAGCATTTATGGTTTTATCTTCCGGTTTGATTATTCTTCTCAACTTGGCTTGGTATGCTTGGCAATAACGTGGACTGGGCTCCTCCACTGCCACTTCGAACTTGAAAGTCTTACCAAAGTAAATGACTGTTCAGTCTTGTTGTGGCACAAAAACTCCTAAACAGAGGAAATATTAATTGTAATTTGCACTACATAAATATAGAATATTTCTGTTTGTGTGGTTACATTCAACTACAGCAACGCCCGTATGTGATTGTCCATACATTTACAGAGATTTTAAGTCCTCATTCTATGGAATTTAGTTACCCACCTTATTTTTGTTCACTGAATGTCACCACTGTGCTATTTTTGGACACTTTGTCCCCTGCCTGGCACAGTACTTTGTCGATGCACACGTCGCGAGGAGCTCGGATCATGTGCTGCCAAACAGAAAGGAAGGTTCATGAATCTATAGCAATAATAGTAATAATGTAAACGTTGTTGAGCTGATGGCTGCACCTCACCTCCATCTTCATTGCTATGATGACCAGCAGAGGGTCTCCGGCTGCCACACACTGTCCAGCACTCACAAACACCTTGTCCACTACACCAGGCATTGGCACCACAGCTGCCTCCGCACTACTGGTCAGGTCTGGGCTTTCTGTATTGAATCTAGTCTCAGGCACAGTAAGCGTCCAGCTACCAGCCTGCAATGAGCACATGATTTTTTTTTAAATTTCACTCTTTAGGCTGGTAGGAACTGAGCTCCACCTTCAAAACAGTTCACAATACAGTATATGGCTTCCAATTAACAGATTGTATCATTGATAACACTTGTAACTGCACTAATACTGTTTACCTTATCAAATAAATGAATATTTCCAGCATCTATGACAACTTTGCAGTAGTGTACGACACCATCAGTAACACATTTGAGCCTCCGACTACTGTCATCCTTAGCCTTGTGGAGAGTTCCCGTCACCAACAGTTCCGTCCCTCTGACTTTCAGGCTGTACTGGTCTTCACTCTTATAAGTAACCTCTATGGGGATAGCTACAAAAGCAAAAGAAGTTTTAATTAAAATGTCAAATAGATGGATGCAATGGCAGGAGGGTACTCATAATGAAGAGATAAGGAGTAAGGAATTAACAAATTAGATGAGGCTGTTCCTATGAACTGCTTCAGATGGTGGGGCTGTGTGATGGAAATGGAGGAGAGATTACCTAAGATTTTTAGGGACTCTGCTATCTAGAGAGATAGGCCTAGGACACAATGATTTGATTTGGCATTTAATAATATCAAGGCAAGAGAAAGGTGTAGAAGCAGAGGAGGTTCCAGTGCTAACTGCAAATAAGAAATTGCAGACTAGATTGATTTGGAATTTAATACAGTCTATAATGAGAATTCAAATGTCAAATAATTGCATAACAGAAATTTGTCCTTGTTGCATTCTAGTTAGTTATTGTTGTTTTAAGGGGCAGAACTACAAGGCCATCTGCCCCTTTCTGGAATAGTGTTCATAGCACAAGATGCCACTACAGTTCTAGTAAAAATAAGGAATAGTGCTCCCCCATCGCTCAATTGGCTTCCCACGAATAAGGTAGTACATCAGTGTTGATCATGGTTAGTGATGTAAAATGTCTAGGCATTTATAAGTCGGGGCAAATGTCTAGGATAAATGCCCGGGCAAATGCCCAAAACCCATAAATGCCGAGACATTTTGGGCATTTACCTCTTTTAAAAACATATTCATAATGCAACGCTTATATAAATATTGTTTTAGCCATATATGTATCTATGTATTCTATATATTTATCTATAAAAACAGGAGTTGAGGCCAAAATAGGCTGCGGAAGATGTTGTAGGAATTCACTGAAAGAACTTGATTTTGGTTCTGAGGCTGAGCTTGTGCTTGGTACTGCAGATTTGTTGTTGAAAGAGGCTGAGCTTGTGCTTGGTACTGCAGATTTGTTGTTGAAATAATCCACTTCAATTAGTAAAGTTTCATAAGGGGGGTTTTCTTTCGAAAAGGTTTTTCAACCACTGTAATTGTACCTAACTGAAGCACTTTTTTTTAAAGATCCTGAGGGCACTTTAAACACTTCTTTATGTGCTTTTCCATTTTGTTACAATGTGACTGTTAATAGTCCTTATTACAATATTTACAAGATACTCCTTTCCCTTTCAAATTAAAAAAGTTCCAAATAGGTCCTTTTTTCGTAAGCATTTTGTAATGATTTAATCTAACACTTAAAAATATAAATAGCCTAAGAAAGAAGTGAGGTTATCTTAGACTCAACCACTCAACAGACAGCTCTACCTCACAACTAACTGGGCTGGGCTGCTGGTGGTAGAATGCCTCGCCAATCCCAAGGCCACAACCACCCTACCCCCATTCCAAGATCATAGCACAATGGCTGCCCAGGGCCTAGCCCATCCACCCTCCTCCTAAAGCCACTATTCACACCATAATCAAACTCCTACCTAATTTTCCTAAATATAAATGAGTAGGCCTGCAGGCCTAACTCAGTAATACAATGTTTTATTCAAGCCAGATATACATAATTCCCATTTAGATGTTATTGACAACATTGACACAGGATAATTAAATTATTATTATTATTATTATTATTAGCAATATTCAGGCATTACTAGTTTATCCATGAAATGTACCTATGAACAAAAATGAAAATCCACAGCCTGCTTCCAGTCTCCGACCGGGTCAGGAATGGAATGAATGAAGCCCCCATCTAGCGGCGAGGATATGAACTGTGCCGGCTGCCGAGGCCTGACGCACTCCTCTGGGGCAATGAATAAATGAATGACAGATGAAATGAAATGATAGTGGAGAGTGATGCTGGAATGAAATTTTGACAGGGAAAACCGGAGTACCCGGAGAAAAACCTGTCTGCCTCCGTTTTGTCCAGCACAGATCTCACATGGAGTGACCGGGATTTGAACCTCGGACCCAGCGGTGAGAGGCCGGCGTGCTGCCGCCTAAGCCACGGAGGCTTGAAATGTACCTATGAGTAATGGTTTTTATTATGTTTTAGATGCTCGAGTAACAATCACAAGTAGTAAAAAGTAAAAAAAAAGTTTTCTTAAATGCCCAGATTTTGGGCGCTTAAAACTGGCATAGATGTCCTGCCCACTGGGCATTTGCCCGGCACACATCACTAATCATGGTACAATTATAAAAAAGATAAAGATACTAAGGATTCTAAACTGAAAGGAGGTTGGCAGGAACAGATCAACTCAATGTCCCGTCCCTGCCCCCGTCCTCTCTACTAGCAAGACTTGGTCCCAATAGAATTTTCCCTCTTTCTCAGGTTGAAATCAATCTGGTTCCAAATAAAGAGATTAGTTAGAGACAACATAAAACCTGTGCACCATCCCAAAACATATGTTCCCAGAAACATTTCAAATTGGAAGATATATTGTCATTGAGCATGGTGTGTCACTGGTAGAGGAAACTAACGAGTAGCATTCACCACGTTGACCTATCCGATTTTTACAAAACTTGGTGAGTAGCATAATTTCTGGTTCGGGAGAGGGGGCGTGGTGGCTCAGCGGTCTAGCTGTGTGCCTCTCACCAAGGCGGTCCGGGTTCGATTCCCGGTCAATGCATGTGAGATTTTCGATGTGAAATGCCATGTCCTGTGGTTCGGATTCCACGTAAAAAGGAGGTCCCGTGGCTCATAATCACAAGATTCAAGGTCACGTAAAACTACAATCTTCCTTCCTTCTTCCTTTTGGTTCGGGAGATGACTAAACCTTTAACTTGAAACTCTCATTCAAATTTCACATCAATACAAAGTGTTTGATTGTTGGCGCACAACATCCTTGTCCCCACTCCTTGCCTGCTGCCTCTGCTGGTATGTAGTGTGATGTGAGGGGAAAATTAACCTTGACTGGTAGGCTGAGGAGATAATATTTATATGCTCCAAAAATATGACAATTCCAATATAATCAAGAATTCAGCAATATGAGCACACCTCAGTGAAGATTTGCACACTAATATAAGTTGTAGAAGCTGTTTTCTGAATACTGTTAGGAATAAATTGTAAGGTGAGTTTTTTTTCTTTATATCATTTTATTTTGTTGAATACTTGATTATATTAGAATTGATGTTGTATGTAAATATTATCGTTCGCCACCGCTCAGCAAGATGATAATTCTCATCGGTCTGGCAGTCGAGGCTAACATGCAGAGGCAGGAGAGGACTGGGGACAACAATGCTGTTTCATTTTTGAAGTTTTGTATTGGTGTTAAATTTGATGACGGCCCCAGGATTTAAAGTTCGGTCACCTCACGCCACTTAACAAGTTTCATCAATATTGTAGAGGTCTGTGACATGAGAAAATAAGGAACTCCATTTCACTCATGAATGAAAATACTGTAAACGTGACATCTAGTAACAGATTGTCAAACCTATCTACTTATATCTGATCTTATATCTGAACTGTTTGCTACCGATGTCAAAACAAAACATTAATGAACTTGCATAGTTAACATGTGAAGTTCTGAATGGAAAAAATGACAATTCGGCACATTTCTGACCTGGCATGGTGTCTTTCTTGCAAAGCTTCATCAGACTAACATACATGATGGTACCAAAGAAGATTCGATATTTAAATTTTACTATATAAATTATCCCTGTGTAAATTATCCATCTTGGGTCGCAAAACAGGTCTTTGAGGTACAGTCTACCAGACCCTCTACAGGCTTCAAAAGATGAGTATATTGCTGTATTTTCTCTATTCTGTTCTGCTTGATTTTTTCTTGTGGTACTTCAAGATTATGTGAATTGCTGTAACCATAGCCCCCTATCCCTCTGTACCAGAGGATTTCTGTTACCAAGATTTGAGACGCATACCTGCCAACCTTCGGAAGTCAAAAATAGGAAGATTTTTTAAATTATAGATTTCGTCATGCGCAGTATACCGTGGCGAGGGCGAATGAGGGTACACGCAAGACCTGCGTGTCTTTATTGGCAAAGTATGAATTCAGCATAAAATTCACAAAAGTGTAAACAATCTTCAATCATCGAGTAGTATGTTTGGCCAATATTTAAACGTAAGAGAACATAATTGTGTGTTTAAAGCAAATGCATACAATCATTCGTATGGATTACACGTCGAATTCGCTACCACATATTCATTCTACTTTAGATTCCGCCATGGTCCGTATTGACAAGAGATTATAAACCAATATAGTACAATATATTTCCGTCAATCAATACCGAACGGAAATATATTGTACTATATTGGTTTATTACCACATATTCACGTAGGCTTGACAACTGTTTGTCCGTAATATACCACCAATCAGTATGAGGTACGGCGATCAGCTGACTCACCTTTCCGAAATCGCAGCTATGGAGCTCACAGCCAAGCAAGGAACTTACACAAACTTGCACAAAAAAACAAGGTTACGCAAATCACAAAAGAAATTACGAATTACGAGAGAATCTCCTTGAGCAGGGTGTCTACTGTGAGGATGAAGTAAAAATTAGTTACTTTTTAGCTACCTTTTAGTTACCTTTTAGTTAATTTTAGTTACCTTTGAATTCAAGATACGTCTGCGGTCTGCAAGTAAAGGGGCTCATCACGCGGTGAAGAAAAACAACAATGAACTGTGTTTAAAGCGGTAAATACAATCCACTTAGGGAGTTATAAAAAAATTAAAAATAATAAATAAATACTAGATATTTATTATCAAATGAGTTGTTTCAGATAATATGTCGTCTTGTGCACAAGGCGTTTTTATATTTGCCAAGAGGTTGCTCTGCTCTTGACCATTTGGCGAGATTTCCTTTGTCACCGCGGTAGATTACGAAGAAATTTATGGGACGTTACGTGATTGTAACCGAATTCTGTCTTCGCAGTCAGGTACGGAGAAATTTCGAGATGTTACACGATCGGCGCTGGTCTCACCCGTTTGTCGAGATTCTCGTAGTTTTCGCGATAGAACACGGATAAATTTAGATAATCGGTGTCACTTTTAGTCCGACGAGATTTCCATTGTCCTTGAGGTCGGGCACGAGAAAATATAGCATTATTACGCAATCGGCGCCACTTGCTGTCCGTTTGACAATAATCCAGTTGTCCTCGTCATTGAATGCGGATAAATATCGCGATGTACCGCAAACGCTGCCGCTCTCGGCCGTTTTATGAGATTCACGTTGTCCTCGCGATCTTGTGCATACTGCGCCGCACCCGGCCGTTGAACGATTGCCTATTCGCCCTGACAGAATGTTGGAGGCAAGCTCAAGGTTGGACATGGTTAAAATTCACGAGTAGTTTGTACGCAACTTAGATGAAGTAATAGTAACAAACATATACCTACGTACGCAGCAGATGTCAGTGGAAACGCAGCTGAAGCTCTTCCCCTATCCCCAAAGAAATATAAAATAAAATAAATAGAAGAAAGAAAAACGGGGAGATCGCAGTCTTGTTTGGCTTTCGCTAGGCCCAAATTTTAAAAGGCAAACCAGAAAGCAATCCCAAAAGGAAGGGGGAAAGCTAAATAAAATTAAACTACAGTAAAATCCAAAGATGAACAAATTTAAATCAGAGGCCGTGTAGGTCGTATTAACGTCACAAGTACGCTAATAAGACTGGCAAACCAAAATTTAGCAAAAACCAGACAAAACTCGAAGAAGGTTACTAAAATTAAAATAAGGTGTGACGCAAAAGCAGAGATACTTAGGCAAAGATAAAATGTATTAAAATAACAACCACAATGTACAACGATCCCAGAGATATTAAAAGCAAGAAGAGAAATGACCAACAAATTAACCACAAAATTAGTTTACCGCAAGAAAAATACAAATTAGGAATAAAATCGAAAATATACTAAATTAAATTATATTAAAATGAAATAAAATAAGATGAGTTAAGATAACGTGTTCAAGGCAAGATGAAACGATGACTAAATATAAGTATGTCGCAATTAAATAAAAAGACAAAACTCAGAAACGACTACACTCAACGAAGTCAAGATACGTTCTAAAAATATAGACAAAGCATGTCAAAGGGATGAACAAAATAGGAGGGGGTACAATGGTTCAGAACGGGGCGGAGAGGGGTGAGAGGGAGGGGAGGCATGAGGAAAAAAGACGCGGAGGCACATGCAAAATCGAGTGAGTTACGAGAAAAATAGGAATTTAGACAAAAGGAAAAATTACATTAAATTATCGGCAAAACCAAAAATATACTTTAAAAATTGAAAGTATGCTTAGGAGATAAGGGCACACAATGACGACAAAAAATGTGATGCGCAAATATATGGGCATGCACAGATACAAGAATATCACAGGTTAGGTCACCAGCAAATAGCAATGGTGAGACCTCCTTTTGTGAACTCTTTAAGATAAAGAACAAAGCATTACGGGAAGCAAGAAAAATAATCCCCAATCCCGTTATGTTGTTCTACGATAAGATACACTCTGGATAACAGACTCAAAGGTGCCCCCTACAAGGTAGGCAGACCCACCGTCAAGCACTCCAGAGTAAAACGAAGACAGCCCACATACATAACTTTCAACCCTTCAAGTACAAAAACTACGTTATCAAAATAAATGAAAATAACACTACCATACAAAACAAAATCTCACCAGCAATTACACGCACACAAAGGGCAGAGGGAAAATATCGGGAGGGGGGCAAGTACACGCGACCAAAAGAAAATAACACAGAATAAGAGTATTAAATTGCCGAAATATGAAACCGAACTACAGTAAAGCATTATTGATTACGACATACAGACACCTCGCCATGGTTTCACCTTGAACACGGGCACTTCCCCTAGAATATGGGAATACGTCTAGCCTACTTGGCTGCAAGAAAGAAATGCCTCGAGACAAAGCAAATGACGACGCAACACAAAGGTAACTGCGTGGTAAAATTTGATTGGTCACGACCCCTTCCAATATATAAATCACTGGCTAATAAGGGGACAAGATGTAGATATGTCCATATATGGTATTAAGACATCAGAGGGCTATTAATAGCTTCACAGACCAAGGTTTCACGCACCACAAAGGCGTAGATTCATCACATCAGATAAAAATGGCACAAAGAAGTAAATCATAGTTCTCATAAAAATGGCTCAAGTTATGGACAAGTTGTATGGCTGGCGCCGTGATTCCCGCTGTCCCTATGCTGTGGTTGGGAGTTCATCGGTTCAGGGTGGATCACGAGGAGAAATTAGTATCGCGACGCTACGTAGGCTGTCATATCTAAGTGGGTTAATGCACTTCTCGCTCCCCGTACGCTTTTGAGTATACGGACATGGGAAAAGTAGCGAGTAGGTTTCGGAATGTTTCGTGATTGGTGCCCGATCACCTTTGACGGGATTCCCGCAGTCCTCGTGGTCACAAGTTCACGCTAGAGTACGGGTTTTATGATTTTACGTAACTGACGTCGATTTCGGTCCATTTGACGAGATTCCCGCAGACAAGTCGTGAGGTCAGCCGGCCGTCTTGAGTATGAATGTTCGAAGTAGATATCAAATATTAAGAATTATTCTGAGAGGTTTGCACGAATAATACGACTAGAGGACACGTTTTCTTTCGAATGCCAATCACGAATTATACAAGTTTTCGAAATAACCGGTTAGATTATATTATATCCGATGGAACCAAAGTTCGAAGGAAAAATCGACATATAACGGAATTTCGAATTAACCATACTGGATGTCGCAAATTTACGAGACAGATTTTTAAAATAAGTTATAGCCCACGTATTTCGAAGCTTTTTCATATGGTAATTCTTTTTCGAAACTGTAGCATTTCGCAAGATTGCGACATTAAATTATTTTTCGTTATTTCTGGACTTCAATTTGACATAGTCTCCAAATAAATGCGAGGTTTCTGATTAGTTTCAGAAGTTTTCGCGAATAAACGTCTCGCGAAAAGTCAGATTTCCTAATAACACAGATAAATATTTCACACAAAACTAAAACGTCTTCTTGATGCCGAAAATATACGCTGAACGATGTATACCACTCAAGGTATCCTCAGTATGCATTTCCTTGAGCTCAGGCACGGGAAAATATAGCTTATGCAAACGGCGCCGCTTGCGTGAAACTTGCTCCATCGCAATCTCTGAGCCTAGAGACACGAGTTTAAACGATTCAATCCGCCTTCAAAAAATTTTCGTTACCGGTATGTAAAATTCGTTACTTTTCCATTACGTTCGTTACCCATTTGTAAAATTCGTTACTTTCGTTACCGGTCGACACCCTGTTGAGAATGGAAATTATTTGCAGTTCCTTTTTCTTTTACAATATATCACTGGGGCCCGAAATTCGGAAGAAATAATAGTAATTAAGAAGATCGGAAGACAAGGTGAAAATTCGGAAAGTTTCTGAATAAATCGGAAGGGTTGGCAGGTATGGAGATGGGAAAAGAAGTACCAAAACTTAGTCATTTCAATCGCACCATGATGCCTGGACACAAACCGAAAGAAGAGAAAGAGATCCAGATCCACATAGTGTAGCGTTTTGCTAGCCCACACGTTGAGTGACAAGTGTAGCGTTAATTAATGCCCTATGTTGGTAGCAACAAGTGTAACGGTTTGGCTGCCCCTAACTGTTGGGTGATAAATGTAACTGTTTACCTTTGCCTAAGCTATGTTGTTTTAATGGGCGCCAAGACCTCAATGCAATGCTGAAATCTAAATTTGTATTTAACAACGTCTAGCTCTGGTAGAACACCTTCAAGAATCTATTCACTCAGATCGTGGTATGATTTGATCATTAACCCAACCAACAATTGTATCAGGAGAAGGAATTGGTCTATATCTAATGCTACCTACTGAAAGCAAAGATTGCATTGTAAAAGAATTGAATTTATTATATAAAACAAGTATAGCAAAATTAATAATAATAATAAGTTTAAAATTTAAATTGGAGCGTTGTGATTTTAATATTACCGATAGAAAATTACGTGAAAACGGAGTCTGATAAATTATTGATTTTACTCTTATTCCCAAGCTATGAAGTTACTGAAATATGAAATATAAAACAAAGAGAAATGAGAGATTGCGTATTTCTGCGTTATTCGCGCTTACCACTGGAAATGGCCGAAGCCTTTCCCTCGTACTGGATGATGCTGTGAGCTTCCCACAGTCTCCTGGACATCGACATCTTTATCGATATTTGATGAGATTTTGGTAGATTAGATAATTCTATGGTCCGCATATCGGACCCAAACACTCGTACAACCACACTGGTTAAGTTTTACAAAAGTTAGTCCTCCACTCCACGGAACATCGGAGCGACTCCCGCGTACAACAGTACTCGTTAAGTTCTATACAGATAGTCCACCTCCTCCACGGAACATCGGAGCGACTCCCGCGTGAACCATACTCGGCAAGTTCTACACAGATAGTCTTCGTTCCACGGCGCGCTGAACGATATATCCACACGTCGCATCCCCACTCTTCATCCGACTTCTAGCTTACGTGGTCTCCACTGATTGGCTGCACCCCACGCGCTATATTCCCCTCCTCTGGCTCATTACACTCGGCGGTAGGGTGAAGTCGTATTCCGTTCCATACATCCGCCTTTTCGTTAAGCTGCAACGCAGGATTGCGTCATGCTTCCCGACAAGATTAATCCTGTATATGAATTTCCAGTGACTCATGTCTCTCAAAATATCCTAACTGACGAAAACTCCGTAAAATTCCGCAATCACATAATTTTCTACGATATTGTCGTTCATAATAATTTGCTTGATAGCGTTTTCTAAGACATAGAAAACCTATCTGTATGCTTATAATTTTTATAAAATGCTCCGAAAATATCTTAATAATAATTATAATAAATTAACATGAAAATTTCTCTTGGCTGAACAATTTGCCGCGTAAATAAATATAGAATGGCTTCCTACTGACTTATGCCAGTTGCATAAAAACCCCTCGAAAAACACGTTACATATTCGCCTCGGATCATCGGATGATTTACCGTGACGACGGTCCATTATCCGATTATCCCAGACACGTTAATAAACCCCATCCAAAATACATATTACATAAATGAGATCACCCTAAATTACAGATATATACACTCATAATTTTTCTTCACGCACTTTGCGTCAAAGTTTGTTGTCACTATGGATTGCACTTTGCAACCAGTCCAATGTTTTACATATAGAATAGTGTTCCACGGATATTTCCGCCTCTCAAATTTCTCTATGTTGGAGAAATAGACATAAGTAATGTGTGAGCACTATGTATTTATGATGTCATATCACACGCATTGAAGGTGTTCTGATATATTTATATCACCATAGAACTTCCTAATTTCACTGGAGGTCCCTTCCTTATGGTGAAATTTGATCTCACTTATCACTGAGCACACGATCACACTATTGTGCCAGCGCATCGTGACCATAATACTTGATCTCTCTTTATAAAAGATGAAATTAATATTGACTTCTGAAAAAAAAAACAGTAAGTGCGCATTACATATAACACCAAATATTTCTGTGCCGTAATCGCCCTGTCTTGTTAAGTTCCCGTAGACCATATTCTACTTAATACTAGTTCTCAACACAGACCAGTTCTCCTCACACAAATGAAACCATTGTACAAATTACCTTTAAATTACTCACTTACAAATCTTACATGGCGAGGCCGTAAACAGAAATCACGTGTGCTGATATGTATGAGTTTCATGAAGGACTGTCTCGCCTTCTGATGGCCCATCTTTTGCCTCGTGGACGCCTTAAGCAAAAATACCCTGTTCAAGCGCTCATCCATCTCTTGGAGGCAAATGGGAATTCACCAGCGCTACCAAATTCTGGCCTTGGTGTATCGAGACATTTTAGTGCTCAAGAGCATCCGACAATCCCATCATATTTCCCTGTACCTTAAAAACTCTCATTTACTTACATACTACCCCCCTGTGTGACTTCTGATACGCCTGCCTGGAAGACCATCTCCTCCCACGCACCAAATACCACACTTACTCATTTGATAGGCTGGCTCGCCAGCTAAACACACTCGCTTTATGACACATATTTTCGTAGACTATGTATATTATACGTCCCGTATAATCTGTTTCCCTCACTATTCTCCAGCACATATGCTGTTTTGCCAATACGTTTGGAAACTATAAATGGGCCCTCGTAGAGATAAAAGAACTTGGACATGACTTTCTCTAGCTTATTTGACTGTTTCGGCACTCTAAGTAAGACTCTGTCTCCCGGCTCGAATAGGTCAAATTTAGTTTCTTTTTGTTGGCGAATTCTCTTTTGTGCTGATTTAGATAAATTCTGTTTCGCCAACTGGACAATGTAATCCATCCCCGGTTGCTTACCCTCATTTAATCCCAACACCCTCGCTAGTTCATTTTGTGGTCTTTTTCCGAAGTGAACTTCGTATGGCGTCAATTTCGTGCTCTCATGCTGGACAGAATTCAGCCAAGTCTCGACCTTGGGAAGATGTCCAACCCAGGCTGCATGCTTGTCATGCACTAGAGTCCGAAAAAGACGAGCCACTTCCCTTAATGGACGCTCTGCAGAATTACCCTGAGGGTACCTTACAGAGGAATGAACGTGTGTTATACCAGCTTCCTGCATACTGGTTCTCCATTTCTTTGCAGTAAACTGTAGTCCACTGTCAGATAGTATCCTGAGAGGAATGTCAAACTCAGGTACATACTTATTAATGATCAGACGGCTACACGCTAGTCCCGTGGCTTTCGTTAGCGGATATAGCTTGACATACTTTCTAAAAGCGTCAATAACTATAAAAATGTACTCGTAGCCGTACTGTCCTTTAACGATCGGGCCAAATAAATCCACACACAGTAGTTCGCCGGGACTACTGGTGAGAACTGCAGATCTCTCCCCCACTAAATATTTAACTGGATATTTACTCCTTTGACAGGTGTCACACTTAGCTAAAATTCTCCTAACATCCCTTCCCATTTTACTCCAAATGAAGTCACGACCAATTTCATAGAAGACCTTGGCAGCACCAAAGTGTCCTAATTCCCTATGAATGAACAAAATTAGCTCCTCCCGCAAAGTGGCAGGAACACATATTGCCCACCGATTATTCCTACATTTCCGTGCAAGAAGCCCATCCTGCATCTTGTACGTGAACCGTCCTACTTTCACATATTCTTCTTCACTTACTTCCAACCTAGCCAGTGGCTCCCCTAACTTAACGTCATCACGTTGCTCCACTAGCATATTTCTCAGTGTCTGTAACGATGCCCTGTTGCTACTGTCCACACATGCACATATTAAAATACCGTCCTCTGCTTTAACCACAGGATAATCCCTACATAAATTAGTGTCCCTCGATAGCATGTCTGCAAGAATGTTATCTTTACCTTTAATATATTTTACAGTGAATTCGTATTCCTGCAGAGCAAGAATCCACCTACTAACTCTGTTAGAACTGAGTTTACAAGTTCTCATATACAGTAATGCATGGTGATCTGTGTGGATCTCAAATTTCCCCCCTACTAAATACATTCTAAATTTCCCTAAACTGAAAACAATACCTAAAAGCTCTAACTCAGTAATCGTGTATCTTTTCTCTGCTGCTGTCAGTCCTCGCGAGGCTAAAGATACAATGCACAGATTGCCCTCCTCATCTTTCTGACATAATACTCCAGCAATGCCTATATGTGAAGAATCTGTCATAACCACATATTCCTTATCTTTTAACGGATATTTCAGCACTACAGCTTTCTCAAAACCTTCCTTCAGCACTCTAAAAGCCTGATCATGCTTGGACTCCCATCTCCACCGAGTCCCACTTTTAAGCAATTCCCTGAATGGTTCTACCAACCCTGAGTATTTAAGAACAAACCTCCTGAAAAAGTTGCAAATTCCCAGGTAAGTTTTTAACTGTTTAACATTCTGTGGCACCTCTGCGTTAAGTATCTTACTAACCCTACTTTCTTCTGGTGTTACACCTCTACTCGTCACTCTATGACCTAAAAATGTCACTTCTGACTGACAGAATGACGACTTAGACAGCTTCAAAGTGAACCCTGCCTGATCTAACTTCTGAAAAACTATATCTAAATGACGTAGATGCTCCTCAAAACTGCGTGAACTAATTACCATATCATCTCTGTAAATGATTACAAACTCTCCTGTGTCATCCCCTAATGCGATGTTTAAAGCCCTAATTAAAGCTGCTGAACTACTCTTTAACCCATAAGGTGTTCTACAAAATTGATAAAGGTTATATTTATGACTAAAAGCTGTAAATGGTCTATCTTCGTACATAAGTGGCACTTGCCAAAAACTGGAACTCAAATCTACACAAGTGAAATACTTCTTCCCTCAAATGTTTGCATTAATTCCTCTATTGACATAGATTTCAGCTGATCTGAACTAATTCTACTGTTAACCAAACGAGCGTCTAAACACATACGAACTGTACCGTCGGTCTTGGGTACCGTGATCAAAGAATTAACATATGGACTGTTAGAGTGCTCAATAATCCCATCTTCAAGCATCTGATTAATTTGTGCCTCAACTGCACTTTGATAAGCGAAAGGTACAGGATATCTATGTCCTGTGAATACTGACCTATCAATAACGTTCAATGAATGTGTATAGCAATTGGCCATACCAATGCGATCCTCAAAAACTCTCCTATTACACAATCGTCGTCGTCGTCGGCTTTAACTCGTTTCCGAGTATACATCTTCTTCCAAAACAGTCTAAAATAATCTAAGGTTGAGGTCTGTGGGCATGTTTGCGGTGACTGAACAGCCCAATGCGTGCATGAAACAAACGTCCACACAGATCACACAGAACTGTTGGTGGAGGGCGTGGCTGTGCTGCACGGAGCTTACGTGCTTGTCGCTTGGCCTTAACAATTCTACGACGTTCTTCTTCAAACATTTTGACAGCAGCCGGGATGGTCTGGCGCCAAGTTGAACGGTCTTTAGCAAGCTGGTCCCAGGTTTGTGGATTGAGACCTGTCAACTTCATATTCTGCTTGAATTGGTCCTTGTAACGTCTCTTAGGGCCTCCATGAGGTCTGGTGCCGGAGGTGAGTTCACCATACAGAACCTGGCGTGGTAGTCTCGTATCATCCATCCGTTGGACATGTCCAATCCATCTAAGTTGATGACCAATGATGGATGATTCTATACTATTAGCAAGCGCTTTCTCAAGAACATCAAGATTGGTGATGTGGTCTTCCCACTTTATCTTAAGGATGGATCGAAGCTTCTGTTGATGGAAGCGCTCAAGCTTTCGGAAGTCATGTCGATAGAGGGTCCAGGTTTCACAGCCATACAACAATGTTGAGATAACAACAGCTTGGTACACCATGAGCTTCGTCTTCACGGTCAGATCTTTATTCAAGAAGACCCGGTGCGATAGTCGCCCAAATGCCGCATGGGCAGCACCTATTCTCTTCTCAACATCCTGCCCACAATTGCCGTGTACAGATAGCAGACTGCCCAGATACGAGAAGTGGTCTACCTGCTCCAATGGAGTATCTGAGATAGAAATGTTGAAGTGCGGAAGGGAAGTGCCTGGTGAGGGTTGTGCCAGAACCTTGGTCTTCTGAACATTAATGGTGAGACCAAAACGTTCACATGCATTCTTGTAGCAATTAACAGTCTGTTGCAACTCCACTGGCGTGAGTGTAGGCGATGCTGCATCATCTGCATACAACATATTGGTTATCTTCGTAACCTGAGTTAGCTTCTTGGAGCGAAATCGAGCTAGGTTGAAGAGCCCTCCATCAAATCGGTACCTGACATCTACACCTGGGATGTTTGTGGGCGATTTATAGAGCATTGCAGCCAAATACAATGCAAACAGTGTTGGAGCAAGTACGCAGCCTTGTTTCAGTCCATGAGTGATAGGAAATTCGTCAGAGATCTTATTTTGCTGACAAACCTGACCGGTCATGCCATCATGGAGAGCTTGGATTAGATCAACAAAGCGTCGAGGACAGCCAAAGCGTTGTAGCACCGCCCACATAGCAGATCTTGGAACTGAGTCAAAGGCCTTTTCCAGATCATAAAAGACTAAGAAGAGTGGATTCTGTTGCTCACTACATTTTTCTTGTAGTTGTCTTATGCAGAAAATCAAGTCAGTTGTGCTTCTGGAAGATCGAAATCCACACTGGGACTCGGGGAGGATCTTTTCTGAGATAACCTGAAGGCGGTTAAGTAAAATTCTGGCGAGAATTTTACCCACAGTAGATAGTAGCGATATACCGCGATAGTTGCCACAAACACTACGATCACCTTTCTTGAAGATTGTGATGATAGTGGCGTTCTTTAGGTCACCAGGTACTTCTCCTAATTCCCAAATTTTGAGAATAAGAGTGAAAATCCGCGTTTTGAGGGACTGACCTCCAGCTTGAATAAATTCCAGTGGGATGTTATCTGGGCCAGGTGCCTTTCTTGGTTTCATTTGATTGAGAGCTACACTGAATTCCGTGTAAGAAGGAGGTACAGCCATCCATGGTTGTTCAGGATATTTCGGCACATCACGGAGGAAGTCTTCAGCAGCTGTTGAGGGACGATTTAGAAGGATGGAGAAATGTTCCTTCCAACGCTCTAAGATATCATGGCTGTCAGTAAGAGTGGCAGAGTTGTCAGCACTTTTTAGTGTACCTGATGAAGAACGAAGTGGGCCATATATCTCTTTAATCCCTGCATAGAAGTTCCTCAGATCACGAGTATCAGATAGCCTCTGAAGTTCCTCAGCTTTCCGCTGCCACCAAGTATTCTTTATCTCTCTTATTTGTGTCTGACACTTACTCTTGAGTTCTAAATACAGAGCTTTCTTCGTATTTGAGGATGGGTCTTGAAGATGAGATAGATAGGCTTCCCTTTTGATGTTGATGAGACGCAAAATTTCTTCATTGTTGTCATCAAACCAGTCTTGACCTTTCTGCTTTACCAAACCAATGGTTTCTTCAGCTGACTTAGTGATTATCTCCCTCAGATTGGTCCATTCTTCTCGAATGTCACTTGTTTTAACTGGATGATCTGATAGCTGGGCATTGATCATATTCTCAAAGTTTGTGGAAATAGATTCATCCTGAAGTTTGGAGGTGTTAAACTTTCCTCTGGATGGGGTTTGGAAACGCCTTGGTGGTTTTGGGCTGATGGATATCCTGAGTTTACAGATGAGAAGTTTGTGATCCGTCCAACAATCGTCAATATTCCTTGCTGTTTTGGTAATAAGTATGTCCTTCTTATCACATTGTCGGGTAATGACGTAATCAAGGATGTGCCAATGCTTAGAACGTGGATGCATCCACGTGGTCTTGAAGCGGTCAGGTAATCGGAATTGAGTGTTGGTGATGAAGAGTTCATGTTCTGCACAAAGACCAAGAAGAAGAAGTCCATTGGGATTACAGGATCCAAGACCTTGTTTACCCATCACATTTTGCCATAGCCGGTTATCTTTCCCAACTCTTGCATTGAAATCACCAAGGAGTAAGAGCTTATCTGTAGATAGTACCTTGGAGATGATTGTGCCAAGCTGGTCATAGAACTGGCCCTTAACTTCATCATCGGCCTTCAAAGTTGGAACATAGGCAGATATGAGAGTCATGAATGAACCTCCAGAGAGTGGAATGCGGAGAGTCATAAGTCTTTCGCTGATTGCAGTGGGAGTAATTTGGAAATCATTAACTAGCTTGGTCTTTACAGCGAATCCTACACCATGAATACGATGTTCTCCCTCCTCCTTTCCCTTCCAGAAGATAGTATAACCTGATCCAAACTCAGTAATTTTTCCTTCAGTGGACAACCTGGTTTCACTGAGAGCAGCGATGTCAATGTTGAGTCTGGATAATTCATGAGTAATAAGAGCCGTTCTTCTTTCAGGCCTGTCGTTATCTTTTAAGTCAAGCAAAGTTCTGACGTTCCATGTTCCAATGATAAAATTGTGTGTCCTTATTGACTTGGTAGTTTTTGTTTTTCGACCGCATGAGGGGTGACCTGCTGGGTGCGGCCGCCCAGCCGGACAGTAGATGTGACTTCCGATGTTTAGCCCACCTTTTCTAGGGCCTTCCCCATGTGGGGTGAGCAGCGGTAATCCTAAACAGGCCTGCTCAAACACAGATGCAGGACCGAACTCCTGAGTAGCCACAGAGTCCCAGGAAGACGACCATCACACATCTGCTGCCAACGTGCAGGTCCGAACTAGGGGCTTCCAGTTACACCCATAACCTGCCCCCACCATCCATATCCCATCGCCGTTGGACTTTAGAAAATAAGTGACTGATGGAAGAATTGCCACTGGCGTGTATTTGTTTAGGGTGGATCACAACTTGCCAGGAAGTGACCCACTCACTATGATCTCGGAGTCGTGTCCTGCGGCACATATGAAATGAGACATGCAAGACCAGACACAGAGACTGCAACGAACTGCCGCAGACTCAAAATATTACTGAGGTGCGCCTTCACAGCCAATTCGTCTGGCATGGCCTCTTCCGCCTTCACGACCGTTGGGAACCATAAAAGTAATGGATTCTTCTTCCGCCCGCTTTGCCGTTGGGCCTAAACACATGTGCCCCATCCGCCAGCTCCGCCGTACTGAAGTTCATCTTCTCCGCCTTCACTGCCGTTGTTATTACACAATAACACATCATAGAGCCGAACACATTGTTGTTCCACCTCTATATTTCCCTGAAATGCAGCATCACGTAACGAGTCCTCTAGACTTCCGTTCGTAATCACACTGCCCACAAAACATGGAGAACCCCGCTCTACGGCTGGCGATATCTCATTTAAAGTACAAATCACACCTACAATACTACTCCTCTGAATATGGTCATTGAACGCTACTTCTACTTCAGAATCTCCCCATTTAAATTTCAAACTCCCTACATCATAACATAAGTTACCAGACACTCTACTTAGCCACTCTGAACCCAAGATAACACTGAATACTAAATTTGGAATTACAAGGCAAATCTGCTTCTCTACATGATTATTAATTTTGATGTCTACTAAAACTTGCTTAGAAATTACTTTAGACCTCTTCCCAACAGCTGTGATAACAAAAGTGCTTTTAATTGGCATCTCCTCAAAATTTACTCCAGTTCCTTTCATTTTATCATAAAATGCACTACTTATGCAACTTTTCATACAGCCACTATCAATTAAAACATCTGTGTACGCCTCGGACACGTTAAATTTAACTATGGGGCTCTTACTAACCACTTCCTGAATAATACCTTCATCATTTAGTTAATGTAATAATTCATTTCTTACATTTAGGTCATAGGGTTCCTGTATAATTGTATGGACAGGGCATGCTACAGACTGAGATTCTGACCTTACTTCGCAGCCTGGTTCGCGTTTAAAGAACCGCTACAGCTGGCCGTAGTACTACTAACTACTGAACTGGTCTGGTTGTTCTGGGCTGTGTTGTCATTGTTTGGCTGTATATTACTACCACTAGGCTGTCCTCGTCCTTGACCCCTATTCTGGTTGTAATTATTGTCATTATAATTTCTCCTTTGATTTCCCCTAAAATCATTGTTTCTCCCTTGATTTCCCCTGTAATCATTGTTCCTCCCTTGATTTCCCCTGAAATCATTGTTCCTTCCTTGATACTGATTACCATAGCCATTTCCTCTGTTCTGATTTAGCTGATTATTATTATTTCTATTTTGAGCGTTGGCCCCTTCGCCACCGTTCCCTTGAACTTCTTGATGCCTGGCTTCATTAGGTCTATTATTATTATTACCCTGGTTCCGATTGAAATTGTCCTCATAACCCCTCTCCCTAGTGCATCAAATGTGCTTAACAAATTTTCTACTTGTGATATTGTCTTTACATTCTGGATACAAGCAGCCTCCTTGATCCTATAGGGAAAGTGCCTAAGTAGCAACCTTACCACATCACTTTCCTCCTTCAACCCATCCAGATATTTACACACTAATACCTGCCCTAAAAAGTATTCGGTCATGGTGGAGCTTCCTTTAGGGTTATATTTACCACACACTACTCCCTCACGATGCTGCGACTGAATAACCTTATTCCAGAACCTTTCACAGAATTTCATTTTAAAATCATTGATATCAGTAAACTTGTCTCTGTAGACAGCAAACCAATTCCTCGTTTCCCCCACAAACACTTGTTCTAAAATTTCAACTACCTGGCACCACTCAATACTACCATTTTCCAACCTCTCCCCGAATTTATTTTCTATAGTGTTCATGAACTCCATTGGGCACCCCTGTCGATTGCTGAACTTACCCAGTTCTACCTCCCTGTGTGTGCTATTCACAAAAACTGGCCTATTCTGACTATTTTCTTGCCTGATCCTAGCTTTTAATTTTAACTCTAATTCTGCGATTTTCTCCTCAGCCTTCCTCTCAATACTGTTTACTGTTAATTTAATGTTTCCTTCTGATTCTTCTACTTTATCATATAGCTTTGCTTGTTTCTCCTCAATCTTGCTAATGCTCTCTCTATTACTCTCTCTTAAATCATTTACTTCTGCAACTATTTGCGAGTGGACTTTCTCAATTCTACCCCCCAGCTGTTCCTTAACCTCTTTAGTTGATACTTGAATCTTGTCAATTTCTCCCCCCAATTGCTTTTTGACCTGCTGTGTTTCCAGTTGCACTAGTTCTTTTAAATTTTCAGCCTGTGTAATGAAAATCCACAGCCTGCTTCCAGTCTCCGACCGGGTCAGGAATGGAATGAATGAAGCCCCCATCTAGCGGCGAGGATATGAACTGTGCCGGCTGCCGAGGCCTGACGCACTCCTCTGGGGCAATGATTAAATGAATGACAGATGAAATGAAATGATAGTGGAGAGTGTTGCTGGAATGAAATTTTGACAGGGAAAACCGGAGTACCCGGAGAAAAACCTGTCTGCCTCCGTTTTGTCCAGCACAGATCTCACATGGAGTTACCGGGATTTGAACCACGGATCCAGCGGTGAGAGGCCGGCGTGCTGCCGCCTAAGCCACGGAGGCTTTTCAGCCTGTGTACTGATTCTAATTTCTAACTCCTCCTGTACTTTTCCTAATTTCTTGTCTACATCTGCAATGATCTCTTTAACCTTCTCTTCCATTACTCCTCTGATTTCTCCTCTAATCTGCTCCATTTTCACACTAATTTCCTTGTTGTTCTTATCTAATTTTGCATTATTCTGTTCTAATTTTTTATTTAAAGCTTCTGTACTTTCTTTATTTTCCCTACTGTTTTGTTCTAATTTAGCGTTGTTTTGTTCCAGTTTAGCATTTAAAGCGTCTGTACTTTCTTTATTTTCCCTACTGTTTTGTTCTAATTTAGCGTTGTTTTGTTCTAATTTTGCATTATTCTGTTCTAATTTTGCATTTAAGGCATCACTACTAACTTTGTTCTGATACATGAACTCGAGAAGTAAAGTTTTTAATTCTGGTTGGCCGCCTACACTCCCTGTTTCAGTATCGGGATTTACCTCCGCTACCCCGGTACTACCATCACTCGACATACTGCTCGTATCATCACTCTCCCGTTGATGACCACTACGTAACCTCATCTGTCTTTCTTTCTCATCCCCCATAAAGATATACACTGATACAGACAAATAACCCCCAAAATACAGGCACAGAAATATATACCCTTCTCCTTCCACAAATGTTATTAGGTTTTCAGCCCCACGTTGGGCGTCAAGTGTAGCGTTTTGCTAGCCCACACGTTGAGCGACAAGTGTAGCGTTAATTAATGCCCCATGTTGGTAGCAACAAGTGTAACGGTTTGGCTGCCCCTAACTGTTGGGTGATAAATGTAACTGTTTACCTTTGCCTAAGCTATGTTGTTTTAATGGGCGCCAAGACCTCAATGCAATGCTGAAATCTAAATTTGTATTTAACAACGTCTAGCTCTGGTAGAACACCTTCAAGAATCTATTCACTCAGATCGTGGTATGATTTGATCATTAACCCAACCAACAATTGTATCAGGAGAAGGAATTGGTCTATATCTAATGCTACCTACTGAAAGCAAAGATTGCATTGTAAAAGAATTGAATTTATTATATAAAACAAGTATAGCAAAATTAATAATAATCATCATCATCATCATCTTGTACAGTTTCCAGCCCCAGGCTGGGTTTGTTTGGAACATAAGCCTCGCCACTTAGTCCTTTCTTCCCACCACCTCTCCGCTGTCACTCTGGTCCAGTCCTCGCCTCTCTTCTTGACACATTCCTCCACTCCTTTCAGCCATCTATCTCTTGGTCTTCCCCTTGGTCGTTTCTTCTGCATCTGCATCTCATGTATCCTCTTGGGAATCCTCTTCTCATCCATTCTCTTTAAGTGTCCATACCACCTCAGTCTTGACGTCTCAATCCTACCTTGCAAGGGCTCCTCTTTCACCATTTCCCTGACCTTTTCATTCCTCAACCTGTCTCTTCTTGTTACTCCGATCCTACTTCGCAGGAACTTCATTTCACCTGCCTGTATTCTGCTTATGTCTCTTTTCTTCATTGTCCACGTTTCTGAAGCATAGGTCAGTATCGGGATATAGTAGCTTCTGTATAACACTTCCTTGCTTTTTTGTGGGACATCTTTATTCCACACTAAGCTCCTAATGCTTCACAGAAATGCTTCTGCCTGTCTGCACCGTTCCGTAATCTCTTTGTCATTTCTCCCATTTTCCTCCACTAGACTTCCCAAGTACTTGAGACTTTCCACCTTCTTCAGCTGTCCACCTCCAAGTGTTATCCCACTCATTGGTCTGTCCTTTTTCCTGGTCGTTAACAGGATCTCACATTTACTGATGTTGAACTTCCATCCATACTCTCCCACTGTTTCTTCCCAAGCCTTCAGTTGCTCCTGAATTTCCTCCTCCTTGTTTCCCCAGACCATGAGATCATCTGCAAACACCATTGCTTTCATCTTATCTTCTCCTATCTTTCCTGCAATCCGTGTCATTACCTCGTCCATAACCACAATAAAGAGAAGGGGTGACAGCGCACTACCCTGTTTCAGGCCACTCATTTGTCTGAACCAGTCTGTTCTTTCCCCTCCAACTTTCACACAACTCACACTTCCACAATACATCTCCTTCACTCTGCCTAAAGTCCCTTTTTCCACTCCCATGTTTTCCATTGCTTCCCAAACCTTCTCCCTACACACACTATCATAGGCCTTTTCGATGTCCAGGAAGGCCATCAACAGATCCTCTCCAAATTCATAGTGGTGTTCCTGGAGCTGTCTCACTGAAAATATGAGATCCACTGTTGATCTCCCAGGTCTGAATCCATACTGCTCCTCTCTCAATTTTCTCTCCACTTTGGCTCGTATTCTACTTTCTAATATCTTTTCATATATCTTGGCACAGTGAGATATGAGTGTGACTCCCCTGTAATTTCTGCACTCCTTTCTGCTTCCTTTCTTAAATATTGGGACAATTAATCCTTTCTTCCAATCTTCTGGGGTCTTTTTCTCCTTCCATATCACCCTCATCACACGGTACAGCCACTGTTTCCCAACCTCCCCTGCTGCCTTCACCATTTCAACACTCACTTCATCCACACCCGGTGCCCTTCCTCCTTTCATCTTGTCTATAGCCATCTCCAGTTCTATCCAAGTCAGGTCCTTTTCCATTCCTGTGTTGTCTTCTCCATCTTCCAATGCATTGTCTTCCTCCCTATGACCATTTGAATTCAGCAAATCCTCAAAGTACTCTTTCCACACTGTCTTGAGTGTCTCTTGTTGTGTACCTCATTTCCGTTTTTGTCCATCATTACATCCTCTCGCAGACCTCTTCTCTTACTTTTGACCATCCCATAAAGTACTTTCTTATTTCCTCTACTGTCTTCCCCCATCATCTCTGTCCACTTCACCATCCACTTCTTCCTCTCCTCTGCGACAATCTTGTTTGCTTCTTTCTTCTTTATCTTATAATCTTCCCTTGCCAGATCAGTTCTTTCCTGGAACCACACTCTGAAAGCCTTGTTCTTCCTTCCCACAGCTTCTTTTACTCTCTCATTCCACCATGGTGTCTCTTTACACCGCTTTCTGTTGCTTGTTCTTCCACACACTGCCACTGCAGCTTCCACCATTGTGTTTTTGAATTGCTTCCATTCCTCTTCCCCTGTTTTAGGATTGTCTGTTGGCATCCTTTCCCTTATTATCTTCTGGAATTCTTCCTTGACTTTCTTTTCCTTGAGTTTCCATACTTTGATTCTCCTTTCCTGGTACTCTGTCCTCTTGCTATCCTTAACAACTCCCAGGTTCATTACAAGTATTCTGTGGTCGCTAACTAAGGCCTCTGATGGTATTACCTTTATATCTCTGACACTTCTCTTCATTTCCCAGTCGTACAGCATGTAATCTACCAAAGATTTCTTTGTTAAATCACTGCTGTACCACGTTACCTTGTGGCTTTCTTTCTTCCGGAACCAGGAGTTGCCTACCACTAAACCGTTTCTCTTGCAAAAATCCAGCAACTTTCTCCCTTCTTCATTCCTGCTACCCCATCCTTCTGCTCCCAATACATTTTCATATCCTTGCCTTTCACTTCCTACATGTGCATTCAAATCTCCCATGACAATGATGCTCTGACCATTCAACTGCTGTTGTAGCTCCTCCTCAAAGTCTTCCTTCTCTTGAGCTGTACATCCAACTTGAGGGGCATACACCTGAGCTATCTCCAGGCTTCTTCCCTTTACAGTTACTCTGATCTTCATGATCCTGTCACTTATTCCCTTCACCTCTTCCTTCATTCCATCTCTCACATCTACTCCTACTCCGCTGCTCCTTCCTTCACTGTTCCCACTCCAGTACAACCGGTACCCTTTCCTCAGTTCTCTGCGACCTTCTCCTTTCCATCTTGTTTCTGCCAAGCCCAGTACATCCAGTTTTCTTCTCTCCATCACATCTACAATCTCCTCCACCTTTCCTGTCAGTGTCTGTATGTTTAATGTCCCAACTCGTAGTCCATTAGCATATCCGGGTCGTCGTCGTTTGCATCCGTCCTTTCTGAGGCCTGTTCCTGTTTTGAAAGCAAATATGATATCCACTACTGGCTTGCTAGGCCTATCGTAGCTTCACCAGAGCCCCGTCAGCCGTCACTTTTCAGGGTTCCCATAGAGCCTTCACAGCTACCGCAGCGGTCCCGGGGCACACAAAGTCCCCACTGTACTTCACCCCTACAGGCAATCCCCTACTTCATGCCGTTGCCCGTCTCCCACCACGTGGAGGAGGGGTTGGACTTGTGGGAGCAAATTTATAATAATAATAAGTTTAAAATTGAAATTGGAGCGTTGTGATTTTAATATTACCGATAGAAAATTACGTGAAAACGGAGTCTGATAAATTATTGATTTTACTCTTATTCCCAAGCTATGAAGTTACTGAAATATGAAATATAAAACAAAGAGAAATGAGAGATTGCGTATTTCTGCGTCATTCGCGCTTACCACTGGAAATGGCCGAAGCCTTTCCCTTGTACTGGATGATGCTGTGAGCTTCCCACAGTCTCCTGGAAGTCGACATCTTTGTCGATATTTGATGAGATTCTGGTAGATTAGATAATTATATGGTCCGTACATCGGACCCAAACACTCGTACAACCACACTGGTTAAGTTTTACAAAAGTTAGTCCTCCACTCCACGGAACATCGGAGTGACTCCCGCGTACAACAGTACTCGTTAAGTTCTATACAGATAGTCCTCCTCCTCCACGGAACATCGGAGCGACTCCCGCGTGAACCATACTCGGCAAGTTCTACACAGATAGTCTTCGTTCCACGGCGCGCTGAACGATATATCCACACGTCGCATCCCCACTCTTCATCCGACTTCTAGCTTACGTGGTCTCCACTGATTGGCTGCACCCCACGCGCTATATTCCCCTCCTCTGGCTCATTACACTCGGCGGTAGGGTGAAGTCGTATTCCGTTCCATACATCCGCCTTTTCGTTAAGCTGCAACGCAGGATTGCGTCATGCTTCCCGACAAGATTAATCCTGTATATGAATTTCCAGTGACTCATGTCTCTCAAAATATCCTAACTGACGAAAACTCCGTAAAATTCCGCAATCACATAATTTTCTATGATATTGTCGTTCGTAATAATTTGCTTGATAGCGTTTTCTAAGACATAGAAAACCTATCTGTATGCTTATAATTTTTATAAAATGCTCCGAAAATATCTTAATAATAATTATATTAAATTAATAATAATAATAAATTAACATGAAAATTTCTCTTGGCTGAACAATTTGCCGCGTAAATAAATATAGAATGGCTTCCTACTGACTTATGCCAGTTGCATAAAAACCCCTCGAAAAACACGTTACAATAGATGCCTACCCGAAAGCTATATAATCTAAATAAAATTAACTTCGAGACATCAGGTAAAAGGTTACTGCCCTTACTCCCAAAGAAGCATACTCAGTCCTTCACAAAACGCCACTATCTATACAACCTCAAAACACTATGACACGATACACAAAACCCCACTTACGACACTCATGCCATGCCAGCATAAGAAAGCCCATAGCTCCTAACAAGCACGCAGGGCCGAGCCCATCAACACACCACATCCTATTACGGGCCTAACTAAACTCTCAATAAATTGAATTCTCTCCTTACCAAGAACCAACATCAGGACCAAAGGGAAATGAGGACTGCTATAAGAAAGAAAGTAAATGATCATGGACAATTATTCCCCAAAAGCAAACAGGAGAAATTTATAACGCAATGGGTTTTGCATTTCATATGTTGCTTGTTTTCAGGTAAGGTTATGTTTGTATTATCCATGTTTTTCAGTTATCCATATGATTTCAAGTCTGCACCAACACAGATAATCAAGAGTTCACTGTACTACACCCCTAATTACATTGTAAAGATCTTTTAACTTGTATTTACTATTTCCCTTTTCTTGCGTGCTTAACACTGGTATTGTTTTTGATCTTTCTTTGTTAAATTCTAGTTTACTTCTCTTGGTATGCGACTTTTTGATTACGATGATTATTGGTTCTTGGTGAAGCACACAACTTGTAAAACAATATACGGTAGTATCAGAAACGTTAAAGGTGCTGCAAACTTACCTAGAAATTTACTTCCACTGGAGGACAGGATGCATTCACAAAGAAAAAATAATTCGCATTAAAAAACTACATTTTGAAGTAGTCCCCCCTCCTGCTTTTCTCCGAACTGAACTATGTAATTATAAACAATCACAAAACAGAAAAAGATGGACAGAAACTTGAAATATTGGAAGTAAATCAGTCAAGTGACGATACAAGTACTCAGAATGGACAGTCCATAGTAAATTAAACTTTATTCTTGCTAGCTCTGTTTTGGGAGACAAGTTATCCTGTTATCATTTTAATTTCTCATGATAAGACTTGGATGTCAGGGGCTACAGTATTAAATAATAAACAGACTTATAAATGCACTAAGCCTTCCCTACCACACACCTGCTACTGGCCAAGACAGTGCCTTTCTCATCTGAGGCTAAATTTTCTCCTTGTTTGAAGCAAGATCCTTACATGCAAAGGAGAAGAGCATATCGTCTGCCAGCCAAGATCCAGTGCTTATTCACCCCCTATCACATGTCCACACAGCTGGATCCAAACAACATTAGCTTCTCAGCGGAGTGAACTGGTATTCGCTCTATTAAGCTGCCTTTTAGCCACATGACCGAATAGCACGCTGTTGAATAGTTCCACAGCCTCTTCACTTAGTAACCAAGAACCAACACCCTGACTAGCATTCCCTTGGTAAAATGAAAACGGTACTTAGTGGTGACATTGTTGGTGAAATCCTTTGTGTTTGTTTATTCTGAACTGATACATATTTCATGTTCTCAAGTGGTCAGAGCTTTCATTTAAGTGCTCGTATCCGAGTGTTTGTTTCTTCCCTGCACTCCTAAGCTCTCGAGTCCGCACGATGTAGATGCCGCTGATGACTCAGCAGACCGATCCTCGCATAACATGCGGTTGCATACATCATATCTGATGGTAGGGGGTGGACGTGGAAGTGTTTGGCGGAGTTTTCTTTGACGAGCTTCCGTTTCCTGTCTTTGACGATTTTGTTCGAAAAGTAGAACAGCGTCGAAGGTGGACTTGCGCCAGCGCGATCGGTCCTCCGCAAGGGTACACCATGTATCTGGATTGATAGATACATTTTTGAAGGTTTCTTTGAGCTGATCTTTAAAACCTTTCAAAAGTGCACCTGTTGGTCTCTTGCCTGTGCTGAGTTCACTGTACAAGATCTCATACGCTGGACATGGCCAGATCATCTAAGCCGATGGCCAATAATGATGGACTCGAAACTCTTCATTTTTGTTCTCTCGAGTACCGTGACATTAGGTATGTAGTCATCCCATTTGATGTGCATAATGGAGCGGATTGTTTGCTGGTGGATTCGTTCCAATTTTTTGATGTCCCGGCAGTATAGAGTCCAGGTCTCACATCCGTAGAGCAGCGTAGAGATGACAACAGCTTGTTATAATATCAGCTTTGTTCTCATCCTTAGGTCTTTGTTCTGGAATACACGATGTAAGAGGCGTCCAAACGCAACATGCACAGCGTGAATTCTGTTATCCACATCTTTTTCGACAGTACATTGGGTCGACAGAATGCTCCTAAGGTATAAGAAGTGAACAACTCGTTCCAAGGAAGTGCCAGAGATGGTGATATCAAAGTCAGGGGTGGAGATTCCAGGGACAGGTTGAACCAGCACTTTGGGCTTCCGGATGTTTATGGTCAGGCCAAAGCGTGCGTATGCTCTCTTGAAGCAATTAACAGATTGTTGCAACTCTTCAGCTGAGAGGGCTGGTGAAGCATTGTCGTCGGCGTATTGCAATTCTGTAACCAAGATGGTAGAGGTTAATCTTTTGGAGAGGAGCCTGGTTCGGTTGAATAGCCCTCCATCATACCGATATCTAATCTTCATGCCAGGGATGTTCGCAGACGATGTCTCATATAGCATGGCCGCCAGGTACAGAGCAAAAAGTGTAGGTGCAAGAACACAGCCTTGCTTGAGCCCATTGGTAATGGAGATTTCAGCGGAGATGTAATTCTGATAAAGTACCTTTCCAACCATACCATCGTGGAGAGCTTGAATCAGTCCAACAAAATGTTCAGGACATCCAAAGCGCCTTAAAACCATCCACATGGCATTTCTGGGAACAGTATCAAAGGCTTTCTCAAGATCGTAAAAGACTAAGAACAGAGGTTTCATTTGCTCCCTGCATTTCTCCTGCAGCTGTCTTACACAAAAGATCATGTCAATGGTTCCCCGGGAAGCATGGAATCCACACTGGGATTCAGGGAGTATTCTTTCTGAGATGGTATGTAGTGATTCAAGAGGATTCTAGCAAAGATTTTTGCCACTATAGAGAGAAGGGAGATACCGCGGTAGTTTCCACAGACTCTTCGGTCGCCTTTCTTGAAGATGGTAATAATGATAACTTTGAAAGAATAATAGATTTTCCGCCTTCAATACTGTTTATTTCTAACTACTGAGGAAGGGGGAGTATTAGCCCCCGAAACTAGTCCCTGTAAGTAGTTAGAAATAAACAGTATTGAAGGCGGAAAATATATTATTCTTTCAAAGTTATAGTTACGTCAATACGGACCTGAATAATCGACATTATGGTAATAATGATGGCGATTTTCTAATCAGCAGGTACTTTTTGTGTTTCCCAGATCAGAAGGATAAGGTGAAAAAGTCTGGTTTTCAGGGGTAGGCCTCCGTTTAGAATGGGTTCCAGAGAGATGTTGTCTGGTCCTGGGGCCTTCCTTGGTTTCAGACTGCTCAAGGTTTTGACAAACTCTTGGAAGTGTTGGGGCATCACCATCCAAGGTTGAGGCGGATGTTGAGTGACAAGGCGCAGAAAGTCTTCAGCTGCTGTGGAGCTACGATTTAAAAGAGAGCTGAAGTGTTCCTTCCATCTATCCAAAACTTCTCGAGTGCTGGTGAGAATGGTGGTATCATCAGCACCTTTCAGTGTTCCTGAAGAGGAGTGAAAGGGTCCATATAACTCTTTTAGATCTGCGTAAAAGTTGCATACATCTCTGCTGCCTGAATGTCTCTGGAGCTCCTCAGGCTTTTCGTGCCACCAGTCGTCTTTTATCTTCCGGATTTCAGCTTGACATTTCTGTTTTAGTTCGCGGAGGTGGTTTAGTTTCTCTGTGGAAGTCGGGCCTCGTGTAAGGGAAAGGTAGGCTTCTCTTTTATCACTGATTAGTTTCAGTATTTCTTCATGATTTTCCTCAAACCAGTCATGTCTCCCCTTTTTCTCAAAACCAATAGTGTCTTCTGCTGATTCTGTGATGATTTTCTGAAGCGTGGTCCATTCATCATCAACCTCCCTGTTGAATGGATGGAGGGTCAGCTGTTCTTGAATAGTTGTTCGGAATCCCTCCTCAACAGTTTCATCGTACAGCCTTGAGGTGTTGAGCTTCTTTCTAGGTGGATTCATGGAGTGGATGCGTGGTCGATTTTGGATACAGAGCCTGATTCGACTGATCAGGAGTCGGTGGTCTGTCCAACAGTCATCAACATTTCTTGCAACCTTTGTGATTAGGACGTCATTCTTGTAACGTTGTCGGGTGATGATATAATTAATCATGTACCAGTGTTTGGATCGTGGGTGCATCCACGTGGTCTTGTAGCGGTCGGGTAGTCGGAAATGAGTGTTGGTGATGTAGAGCTCATTCTCAGCACAAAGCCCGAGAAGTAATAGGCCATTGCTGTTGCAATTCCCTATACCATGATTTCCCATGAACTTCTCCCACAGATTTCTGTCTTTGCCCACTCTTGCATTCAAATCGCCAAGCAGCAGAAGCTTGTCGTTGCGGGGCACCTTGGTGAGGACTGTGCTTAGGTGTTGATAGAAGCAGTTCTTGGAATCCTCATCGTCCATAAGAGTGGGGGCATATGACAAGATAAGTGTGATGAATCTGCCTCTCGAAAGGGGAATACTGAGGGTTATGAGCCTTTCATTTATTGCAGTGGGAGAGAGTCGATGTTCATTTACCAATTTAGTTTTCACTGCAAAACCAACTCCCTTCCAAAAGATGGTGTATCCTGTTGTAGTCTCCTTGATATTACCTTCCCCCGCAAGTCTAGTTTCACTCGAGGCAGCAACATCGATATTGAATCTGCTCAGCTCGTGGGTGATAAGAGCTGTTCTTCTCTCCGGCCTGTTATCTGTTCGGTCCAATAACGTTCTGACGTTCCAAGCACCTATAATCATTTTATTTGAGTTCTTATTTCGACCGCAAGATTGGGTGTCCCTCTGGGTGCGGTGTCCCAGACAGGATTGAAGAGTGGCATCCGATGTTTAGCCCACCTTTTCTAGGGCCGTCCCCGTTTGGGGTGGGCAGCGGTGATCCTGAATAGGCCTGCCCAGACACAGATGCAGGACCGAATCCCCGAGTTGCCACATTGTCTCGAGGAGACGACCATCACACATCCGTCACCAACGAGCAGGTCCAGACTAGAAGCTTCCAGTTTACCAAACCTGCTTCTGTCGCCCTTATCCCATCGCTGTTGGACTTAATAAGTTTGGCAGGGAAGAGTGCCACAGGCGGGACTTTGTTTAAGTGGATTTCAACTTGCCAAGGACAAACCCACGCACTATGATTCTGGCACCACCCACTGCGGCTCATATAGAATGAGACTTTTTTCTGGAATTGGGAGCGTGAAAGTCCATTGGTCTAACTGCTTACCTCTCACCAAGTTGGGCCTGGTTCAATTCCCAATTAATGCAAGTGATATTCTTGAAGTTAAAAGTCACATCCTGTGGTTTCGAATCAACGTAAAAAGGAGGTCCAATGGCTCATGACCGTGAAATTAATGGTCATATAAAACAGCAAGCTTCCTTTTTCTCCTGGATTCAATTCTGTAGATATTTGCTGTACAATGGCTTTTCATACCTATCCTCAGAACAAGTGCATATAATCAAAAGCTAATAAACCCATTCTAACTTAATGTCAAAAAGACGACAATACTCAAGAATATTTCAGCATTTGTGGTATGAAAATTTGTTACTAATGAGCACTACACAATAGCAATGTAATTGCTTGTCACCTCTGCCAGTTCCGTTTAGCAGGGGTGGCTGGCTCTAAAGGGCCAAGATCCTCCCTACCAATAACCTACAGCACATTATTGTCATTCATTCATTTAAGCCTTGATGATAAAATAATGGGTGTGTTGAGCGCTCTTCATTGCGAAACGGTGTGTGCCTGTTTAAGGAAAGCGATCAGTTTATGTTGTATGTTTGGAAGCCTTCATGAAAATTGTATGCAAATTTTCAGCATATTTTATTTACTTTTTGTCTTTACAGGGTGTCGAGCGATACGGGAAATACGGTAATTTTAGTGACCCGGGAAAAATACGGGAATTATACGGGAAATTCGCACTTGATACGGGAAATCTTGAAAAGTTTCTTAATGCCTGACTTCTTAGCCCCCGAACGCTTGGTAGAGTCCTCCCGCTCAGTCTTCTATTTCGCCTGCAGACAGCGCTGCCACTCGCAATTTGCGCCACCGAAAGATCGCTAAGCGGGATGAGAACCCAGCCAACGTCGAATGCATGCTTTGCCTGGCTGACAGCCGGCCGTACCCTCTCTGCACAGGGCTACGCGCGCCGCGCACGTTGCTGACAATGACATACCTATACAGGAATCAGTCCGCATTGTTATTCACAGAGGAGACCAGGGTTTCTCGACAAGAGCAGCCCTTAAAGAAGCTTAACAACTAAAGATCTCAGAAAATTCCAGACGCGGATGTGCTGGAATTTCGCACATTCGTATCCCATGGCTGAAAAAATCAAAGAGAGGTCACCTCTTGCTCACAAGATGACCTGTGCTATTTCCTTCCTAGACCCTATAGGGGTCGCTGAGACTCCTAAGTTGGAAGAAGTTATGATCGCCATTGCCAAGGAAATTCTTTGTAATCAGAAGAATTTGATTTCTGGCGCAATGGCTGACTGCATCAAGAGCAGCTACTCCGCACTTCTGAGACTGCCCTCCGTCACTTTGCGTTTGAAGCAGTTCGACGGAAAAGAGCCACGGCTCGACGTGCTGTGGTCTGAATTGGTGGCTTCAGCGCCTTCCTCAGTTCCTGCCAAAAACGATCTCACAACCTTCGTTAAAATGATACTGATTTTTTATCACAACATTGCAGCTCTAGACAGAGGGTTCCCCCTGAACAAGGAGTGCATGATCGTCAATCACAAAGAAGCAAGTCTGATTGGAATGCTTACTGATCAGGACGCTGTGATGGCAGCTGGTGGAGTAGAAAAGATAACCGTGAGCAAGAGTCCATACTGCACGAAACTCCTACGCCGTGTTCAAGGAAGCAAAACAGGTGCGAAGCGACGGCTAAGGTGGCAGTCGAAAGAAAAGCCACGAAAGATCTCCAGGAATTGGAAAAAAAAAGAAGATATTGAACGACGCCCGTTCTGAAGCAGAGAAGATGAGTTCCCTAGTGAAGCTTTAAATTAATACATCCTTGAATATTGTTTGTTTTATCTTATTTTGTGTGACTAACATTCCAAACCACAATCTAGTATTAACAAAGTGACTTATTTTTTTCTGTGTATGACTAGCCTACAGTTCCTATTCAGAAATTAGTACTGTCAAAAGAACTTAATTTTGTGCTGTGTATAACTGAAGTTCCTTGTACAATCTTTTATTTGTCAAAGTGATTTATTTAATTTCGTTTTGCATTATTTTATTTTCAATTATCTACTTTGATAAAATAAATCTAAATTAAAAACTATTTGCGGCGTGTTGCGTGTGGAATTGTACTGTTTTTAGCCTTTCCATGGTCTTCTTTCGCAGGGGAGATGCACATACCAAATTGTTTTAAAGTCCGTGCAGCACTCATACAAATGCGTCACACATGCATACATTTCAAAAACTACCAACAGTGTCTCACAGCTCTCGACATTTTACTATCTAGCACCCGTCACCAACATGTGGCTACAAAATTCACCACATAAGTGACAGAATTCTTCTCGTATGGGCATGCATTGTTTCAGTCGCTTGTTAACCACTGTCTGTGTCGGATTTCCTGTCATTGTCATTGTTTCGTTACTTTTACTTCGCCGAAGTTCGACCCGAGGACTGGACACATCCCGTACAGCATGTACAGAAAGAAATACTGAAGGCGGTCTGGATATCGCGGTGGATGGAATGATTAGTGACCTTGGCAATTCATCAAGCTCTGACGAAGACAATGATGGTAGTGAAGGGATGCACCCTTGCCAAGTGACTGAGGATAATTTATTTATTGGTGTCAGTTCGCTTGCGTCAATCGATAATAGAGCACAGACTATTGTTTCCCATCATAGTGTTCAAAATACCGTCTGTCATTCAATAGTCTACAACTCGACAATATAAAACCAAGGCAATAATATCGCCACAGAGCGGCTTGTTTGAGTGCTCAGTGCTAAATATGTCTTTACCTTAACTTTACTTTTGTCTTACCACGGAAGCTAATATTATCCGTAGAGAGTCGCGATTCAGTGAGTGTGCATGGTGTTATCTGTCGACTACTGTAGTAAGCTGTGAACGACCTCCACTCAGACTCTTGTTTCATGTGAAATTATAATCATTGCATGGTGAGTGTTTTTATATTCATTAGATATAGTGTTTGCCCTCTTTGTCGTATTTATTGAATTGAATACCGATGATAAAGGTATAGCTTCGGTGTGTAGTTTATTTATTATCTAAAAGTATCGTATTCTCTGTTTGAATGTCCTCGGGGTTAACTCAGGATCGTTTTTTAAAATATATTACATACAATTGTACAGAAATAATGTCTGAAGTGTAGCTCTGTGTATTATTCGAATCAGTTGATTTACAACAACACTAAAAACTTAGCAACACAGCTCAGCTGTTCCAAACTCCCGACATTCCTTCGCGTTGTTTCCTTCGAAATACAGGGTGTAGGTGAGAAGCATGCTCAGAATTCTTGCCGTGTGGCGGTTGGGCGTAGGGTCTTGTTATGTGGCGACCGTGGGTTGCGGAGAGGAAAAGCGGGGCAAAGTGACAGGAAGGCTGTCAGTACTGAATACGCGGGGTTAACAATACTGTATTTGTCTCATAATTTACGCATGTAATAGCGGACACACCTCCGATTTTACTATAAAAGTCGTGATCTAAAAAGGGATAGTGGGTGGGTACCATCTATTACTACATGACCCCCAACATTATTATTCATTATTACAAAGGGTGAGCCTCCATGGCTTAGGCGGCAGCACACCGGCCTCTCACCGCTGGGTCCGTGGTTCAAATCCCGGTCACTCCATGTGAGATCTGTGCTGGACAAAACGGAGGCAGACAGGTTTTTCTCCGGGTACTCCGGTTTTCCCTGTCAAAATTTCATTCCAGCAACACTCTCCACCATCATTTCATTTCATCTGTCATTCATTTAATCATAGCCCCAGAGGAGTGCGTCAGGCCTCGGCAGCTGGCACAGTTCATATCCTCGCCGCTAGACGGGGGCTTCATTCATTCCATTCCTGACCCAGTCGGAGACTGGAAGCAGGCTGTGGATTTTCATTTTTCATTACAAAGGGTATTTTGACTATTTTCAGTAGTGTAGAAAATTGTATCGCCTTGTTCCGGGCTTCTATAGAGCTTACATTTTCTTTCGATCTTTCATTTGCCATAGGACGCGCCACCGGCGTATGGTTATGCATTACCAGCTTCTGGTTTAGTAGTCAGGTAATGGAAGCAATGGGAACTATGTACTACAATTTTCCTTGCATGTAACTAAGCAAATTATTGTTGTTCAGAGAACGTAAAATGCACCAAGGATGATATCTATGATCTTCAGCTGTGTGCAGTGAGAAAGCTCTGCATGTGTTCATTCCTTATGTATTAATGATGCGAAATGTTAGCTAACGTTGTGACTCATACAACACTCGTAGTCTCTAAATGTTGCACATTTTCCCGTAAATTACAGCAGTTTATGTTTGAATTGCCTATAAGAGCGTGACAAAGAAAGTGTTTCTCCAATTGGATGATTGTATTTAACTGTATGCATGTCGTACAATCTTGGCGAAGTGTACTTTTTTCACGGAGCAACTTAACACCGTAGTAGGCACGCAGCTTTTTGTATTTAGTTTTCTGGCATCTTGTTTTAAATTATCGACTAACATATTTCTAAATGCAGACAATCTATACCTCCATTAAGATTCGGGTTCCATAATTCATGCAAAATGAGGTTCGTTCGTTTGTGAAATTGAGGTCATAACCCCCCTACCCTTTCAGTGATTATCGTATGGTACTTTATGTAGATTAGGGTGAAGATGTAAATGAACATTTAAAAAAAATTGTCGCCAGTTGTTTGGTTTATGAACTTACGGTAATATTTTCCATAGGTACTGAAAACTAGGCACGGTTGGATTTTAAGGTGGAACCGCATGTGCTATCAAATATCACTTTCTTGCAATACCTGGAATATGTATAGAATTATAAAATGATAATTGGTTAAATAAGTGTTAATAGATAGACTATTATAATTATAATGATTAAATAAATATTAAAGGAAGCCTCCGTGGCTTGGGCGGCAGCACGCCGGCCTCTCACCGCTGAGTCCGTGGTTCAAATCCCGGTCACTCCATGTGAGATCTGTGCTGGACAAAACGGAGGCAGACAGGTTTTTCTCCGGGTACTCCGGTTTTCCCTGTCAAAATTTCATTCCAGCAACACTCTCCACTATCATTTCATTTCATCTGTCATTCATTTAATCATTGCCCCAGAGGAGTGCGTCAGGTCTCGGCAGCCGGCACAGTTCACATCCTCGCCGCTAGATGGGGGCTTCATTCATTCCATTCCTGACCCAGTCGGAGACTGGAAGCAGGCTGTGGATTTTCATTTTCAAATAAATATTAAAGAAGAAACAATGCGTTGTTACTAAATATTAGGCCTACCGGTACGGTGAATAGCCTATAACTCGTAGCTTCCGTCACAATTTAGCATTTAAACGTGTCACGTTAATGCATAATATACTAATATACTCTTCTTCTTAAGAATTCAATCCATGGATTGGTCTGCGGCAGTTCTCCAGTCGGCTCTATTTATAGCTTTCCTCTTCATCTGTTCATAGTTTCTGTATCCTACATCAGACATGATTTGCTGTACATATTGTAGGCGTGGTCTTCCTCGACATCTTTTGCCTTCAACCATTCCCTCCAATATCGTTTTCAGCAGGCTATCATGTCTCAAAATATGTCCTATCAGTCTAGTCCTCCTCCTCTTTATGCTTTTCCATAAGGTATAATTTTCCTCCACCTTTTTAAATACTTCAGCATTCGTTATTTTTTCTGTCCAGCTAATTTTTAGCATTCTTCTATAACACCATTGTTCAAAAGAATTTATCCTCCTTTTTTCTTCTTTTCCAATTGTCCACGTTTCGCAACCATAAAGGGCAATACTCCAAACATACGCTTTTAATAATCGTTTTCTGGTTTTAAGATTAATAGAATTTGTTGTGAATAAACGTTTCTTTTTGTGAAATGCTAATTTGGCTTGTAAAATTCTACATTTGATTTCTTTCTTGCTTCTTCCATCTTTGGTAATTTTGCTTCCGAGATATTTAAATTCTTGAACATTTTCTAGTGTTTTGTTGCCCACCACTAATTTCATACTTGAGTCTGCCTTTTTATCGCAGACCATAACTTTCGTCTTTGACTTATTTATTTTCATCTTGTATTCATTAGCCATGATTTCCTCCATTTTTACTATTATTTGTTTGAGATGTTGTTCACTATCTGCAACTATGGCAATGTCATCTGCAAATCTAATCATATTTATTTGTTCACCTTGTATCCTTATTCCTAAATTCAAATCCTCTCAAACCTTATTCAATGCATCCTGGATGTAGGCATTAAAAAGCATGGGAGACAAAGCACAGCCTTGTCTAACTCCTTTCCCTATTTTTGCTTCCTCTTGTTCATTTCCAATTTTAATTACTGCAATTTCATTTTTGTACAAATTCCAGATTATTCTTCTATCTCTATATGGGACTCCTATGTTTTTGAGAATTTCAAACATTTTTATCCATTGTACATTATCAAAAGCCTTTTCAATATCCACAAAGCATAAATAAGTTATTTGGTCTTTTTCCAATCTTTTTTCAAGTAAAAGTCTCAATGCCAATATAGCTTCTCTAGTACCCTTACCTTTAACAAACCCAAATTGGTCTTCAGTCAGAAATTCTTCAATTTGCTTTTCAATTCGTCTTAATATTATGTTGGTGATAATTTTTGATGCATGTACGACTAAACTGATAGTCCGATATTGTTCACAATGTTTTGCTGCCATTTTCTTTGGTATAGGGATCATTATACTTTTTTCAAAATCAGCCGGTATTTTTCCGTCCATGTAGATGTTTTGTACAAGTTGGAGCAATCTCTCCTTCATACGAGGTCCGCTTTTCTTGAGGAGTTCAGCTTTGAGATTATCAATGCCTGGCGCCTTATTATCCTTCAGTCTTCGTAGAGCTAATTCAAATTCCTCTCTCAGTACTTGGAATGTAATTTTTCCACCTTTTTGCAATATCGCTATGATCATCGAGAATTACTCCCTCTGCATTACTTATGGCATTACTCTTGTTACATCTCTTACCAAAGAAAATCTTTACCATCTGATATGCAGAATCTACATGTCCTTTAGTAGTTTTTTCTTCTATCATTGTACATATACCCTCGTAATAATTTTCTCTTGCTATTCTTGCTTTTCTGTTTATAGCATTTCGCAATCTTCTATATTCTTCTTTGTCTTCCAATCTTGTTGAGCTCTTGAGTAACCGTCTTTTATCTATCATATCTAGAATTTCTTTAGTGATCCATTCCTTTCTAGGAGGTATTTCTGTTCTCCCCAAAATTTCATCAGCTGCCTCCGTCAGATCTTTTTTAATTTGAGTCCATGAATCTTCTACAGTATTCCCTATTTCTGTGTTAGTTAACTCATCAGTTTTCTGCTGGTATGCCTCAGCAATATTCTCATCTTTCAATTTACTTAATAACCAAGATTTGTTATTTCTTTTCTGTATTCTTTTAAATTTCAGCCTGCTCTTCATAATAATAATATACTATATATAATATACTATATAACAACCGGATAGCAAATATAATAATATTCTCACATATAACATATTTAATTTGTACCAACTTAATTATTGTAGTCTAAGATATGTTAGACCACTGCCGTTTGAAAGTGCAAATCGCACACTTGGTAGGCAAGGTGTTTGTTATGGTCGTCTCTGATGCGAAGTGTTACTAATTACTCTTTTAGGAGACATTTGTCTTTGGAATATTCATGATAGGCCAACCCTCTAGTTCTTATTTCATAAGTTGAACGCATAAAAACAAAACCACTATCCGAAATAATAAAGAATATAATCACGAACGAACGATTCACTGCCAATGAAAATCAAATGGAGATTCGCGGACCGGAAGTTCGCTAAGCATAAGCTTCGGTGCCATTTTGTTATTGTTAGTGTTACGGTGCCATTTTAACTAGTGGAAGCTCTATACGGTTACGGTACCATACGATTCAGTTACTTACTGTGAACATTTATTATGTGACACTCCTATTCTCTACTTTTTCAACCCTCCTCAGTAAAACAGTCATTTATATCAGCTCTCCTCAGGTAAACGGTATTTTATTTGTGTTCGTAGCATCTTGTCCCATCTGCGAGAGAGTTCACTCGCGCTTGCGCGCGCTTTGCTCACACTACGGATTAGGCCTAAATCTCGCCATCACCCGTGGGCAGTTACACTTACGCCAGAAAATCTTGATTCACGCTTTAAGATTCATTTTTCAGCCATTCGGTATGTGAACTCGAGTCTTGGTGTTCTAAAATATACGGGAATTTGGTGGATTTTCGTACGGGAAATACGGGAATTTGAAAAAAGGTCATCGCTCGACACCCTGCTTTAGCTAGGCACAGAACGTGTCCTTCCTTATTTTCCCTTGAACATAATTTTCTTTCAAACAAAACGTAAGATGAATTACCCACAAGGCTCAGTGCCACTACAACGAATCAACCGGATTGTTATTTATATCCCTCTTGAGCTACTTTCCAAGGGTCTTTTAATTGAAGGGGCATATATCTATTAGTTATGTGCACATAACTGAGTAATGTTTCTGAGAGAGGTTATTCTTTCTCTTTTTTTTTTCTCTCTCTCAGTTTTTTTTAACAGTACAGTATTTAGAAATAAAATACTGACTTCAGCAGATGCATGCAGTGAGGTGCAAGGCCATGTAGCCCCATCTCCAGACTCGGAAGTTGGTTTGAAGACAGTGGTGGGTGTAACTGTTCTTTTTAAGTCATCTTGTTTTTCCTTTTTATCTTTCCATCTGCCTGTCATTGTGTTTTTCTTTTCCGGTCCTTTTTATATCCAAAGATTGTTAATATTGGTGGTAGCCACTGTACCATGGCACTACCACGGGTTCACTTTCATAAGAATGAAAAGAACATCACTAGACAGGAAAAGAAGGGTAGAAACATGGAAATAGGACAAGCAAACTGGCAGGTAGGTGTGGGATGGAGAGAGAAAAAAACGATAAACAAGAACAAGAAGTGAAGGACAAGAGATATCTTCAATAGTTCAGGATAGGTCTTATTGACTCACCTGGATGTAGGCATTAAAAAGCATGGGAGACAAAGCACAGCCTTGTCTAACTCCTTTCCCTATTTTTGTAGTATACAGTATATTCTGATTTGTTAAAATATGAATTTCTTTCTTATTATAACACGATTCAAATATCTAGGAGAGTTTATAACAAACAACTGAAATGAGAAAGCATCGATTCAAATAAGAACAAACAAGTTATCTAGGGCACAAAAATTAACATGGGAAAATTACACAAAGAAATGCTTATCAATTAATGCAAAAATTATACATTTCAATACAGTCATAAAACCGGAAGCCACATACGCAGCAGAAACATTATTCCATCTAAATGAACATTCTAAAACCGACAGATTACAGAAGATCGAAAGGCGAATTGGAAGAACTTGTATGAATAAAGGTTATAAAATAGATGGGCAATGGCGAATAATATCAAAAATATTGTCTATAACAACCTTGAACACATTATACCTGCCAACCCTTCCGATTTATTCGGAAACTTTCCGATCTTCTTAATTACTATTATTTCTTCCGAATTTCGGTCCCCAGTGATATATTGTACAAGAAAAAGGAACTGCAAATAATTTCTATTCGCAAGGAGATTCTCTCGTAAGTCGTAATTGCTTCTGTGATTTGCGTAACCTTGTTTTTTGTGTAAGTTTTTGTAAGTTCATCGCTTGGCAGTGAGCTCTATAGCCGCTATCTCGGAATGGTGAGTCAGCTGATCAGCCTACCGCATACTGATTGGTGGTATTTCACGGACAAATAGACGTCAAGCCTACGCTGATTAGTAGAGGCTGGCCACGTGACTGTGCAGAATGGGTGAAACCTTGTATGCTACGCGCGGGAATTGTGACTTCCTCCGTTTGACGCCACGTGTTTATACTCTGCTAGCGTCACGTTTAGTGCATTTAATTGTGCGTCGGTAGATAATTATTTCAACGAGTTGTGTCTATGATTGTTCCGTGTCGTGTGTTTTAAGTTTTTCTTGTCACGTTATGATGACAACCTCATAAACGTTATCTCCAAGTGTTCAAAGAAAGCTATAAAACTGAATTTCCATTCATTTTACCATCTAGTAGAGGAAACCATTTTGCTCTTTGTTCCGTGTGTCGTTGCGATATAAATATAGCTCATGATGGAAAAACTGACTTTGTAACTCACAGCAACACTTCAAAACACAAGGACAGTGCTAGTTGTTTACAGAAGAACAAAAAATTAGGAACTTCTTTGTTCACGGGAATGAAGACAATGCTGCCATTCGAGCAGAATGTTTGTTCACGGCGTTCGTCGTAGAACATAACCTCTCGTTATCATGTTCCGATCACGTGGGACAATTGTTTAGAAAAATGTTCCCGGATTCGGAAATTGCGAAGAAATATGCCTGTGGCAGGACAAAAAACATCCGCCATTGTTCATGAAATGGCACGTGACGCCGATTCAAAAATTATTAATATTTTAAAATGTGGGCCTTTCGCAATCTCCACTGATGGTAGCAATGATAGAGATAGTAAGCTGTATCCTGTCGTCGTGTCATTTTTCAACAAAGAATCGAAGATGATTGAAAATCGTTTGCTATCCATGGAAAATTTGGAAGGTGACTCGACTGGTGCTAACATTGGAAATTTGCTTCTGCGTCTTCTGGAAAGACATGCCATTCCAATGGCAAACTGTATAGCTTTTAGTGCAGACAATGCCCCTGTTATGATAGGGAGGAAAAATGGTGTTGCTGCGAAATTAAAAGAGCAGTGTAAAAACATTATTGTTGTAGGATGCCCATGCCATTTAATTCATCTGACTGCTGAGAAAGGTGCTGATTCCCTTCCTGTGAAAACTGATGAGTTAATGATTGATATTTATTATTATTTAAACAAAAGCTGCAAGAGTAAAGATCATCTGAAGTTATATCAAGCTCTTTACCAAACTGATGTTAGGAAAATACTGAAGCATGTTTGCACGCGTTGGTTGTCCTTGGGTAAATGCTTCTGAGTTTTTTTAAGGATGAGGTGAACCAATCCACTGGCACAAAAACATCTCTCAAGTATTTCCAAATTCCCAAAGTAAAGGCACATGAAGATAAGCCTGCAAAAGTGGAATTTGGTGTTAGTGTGAACAACAGAGTACAAGATCAAGCACGTGTTATCATTGGCAAAAGGAAGTTGGAGAGCAGTTCTTCTTCTCCGTCTGTAAGGAAAAAAGTGACTGAACCAAGTCAAACTGTTGGTATTTCAAGACAGGAGAGACTATTTCTTTTTCTGTCATCTAAGTTAAATGAGGCATTTTGCTTGTTTCTGGCATTTACCATCCCTACATTTGAAAAATATAACAAAGTTCTTCAATCGCAAGCACCTCACATCCATGTCCTAAGATCCATACTGATTGATTTGCTGACGGAAATTCTCTGTAGGTTTGTTAAGCCAGTGGCCATCAAGAAATATTGCACAATTTTATAAGTGGTCTATCACACGAGAGAAAATCAGAAAGCTGATGATGATTTGGTAATTGGTTCAACATCTACAATGACCGGCAAAAAAAAGTGGAACACTTTAATTTTTTATGTAATTTCTTAATTTATTCCACTAAAATGTATTGGTTTTCCAATATTTGCATTATTCATGTAAATTTAGATGGTTGGCAACAGAAAATACCGAATCATGTTTTACAACACGCTTTAACTCACAAATTTCGTTACATTTTGCAAATCTTACAATTTTCTATTTTTTAGTAATGCTCTTTTGGGCTGGTGTTTATCAAACGTATTGCCAAACAAAACAGTATTAATGTTTGCACTGCACTGCAAGAGAACACTGGTCACTAAAAACGGGTGTTTCCACCTTTAGCGTCTATGACAGCTTGTAAACGCTCAGGCATACTGTTCACAACTTGTCGAATGGCATCTGCCGGGATGCGATCCAATTCCTCCAGCAGCGATGTTCTCAGTTGTGCCAAGGTGGTGTGGTCATGCTGTCTGACGTTCCTTCCAAGCGTATCCCATACATGTTCGATGGGGTTCAAGTCAGGACTACGAGCTGGCCAGTCCAGGGTTTGAATCTCCACTTCCTGCAGATATTGTACAACACAGCGAGCAGTATGAGGGCGGGCATTATCCTGCATCAGCATGAAATTCTGACCAATGAAAGGCGCAAAGGGCATCACATGGTTCATCAGGATCTCTTCGATGTACCTTTGGGAATTGAGCGTCCCGTGATCGATGCACACCAACTCAGTGCGGGCCATAACGTTGATGCTACCCCACTCCATAACCGAGCCACCTCCAAATGGAGTCCTGGAGGAGAAAGCAACAGGGCTGTACCTATCCCCGCGCCTTCTCCACACTCTTTCTCTTCCATCAGGAGATCTAAGTTAAAGCGACTCTCATCAGTGAAGAGAACAGAGGCCCACTGCTCGTGGGTCCATCCCAGATGCTGCCTTGCGAAGCGAAGACGCGCCTCTCTGTGATGCCTTTCGAGTGCGGGTCCACGTGCAGGTCTCCTGGACGAAAGATGAGCTTCTTCAAACCTTCTTCTTGCTGTTCGCTCACTCACTCTCACATTTCTGACATTTTCCAGTTGATTTCGTGCCTGAACTGCTGTGGTATGCCGATCACGCAGAACTTGGAGGGTGAGAAATCTGTCATCCCTGGCACTTGTGCTGCTTCTATGGCCTGATCCTCGTCTCCTGTCGTATGTTCGGAGCTCTCTGTAACGTTGCACTGCACGATGTATGCTACCGAGAGATGATCCAATGACCTCAGCAACATAACGGAAGCTGCGGCCATCCTCCACCAATGCAACTGCCTGTGCAGCTTCTTCACGGCTAAGAGGCATGTTTTAGTGTTCAACAAGTGCCAGTTGTTATCCCTAGAACAACAGTAAGCGAGCGGCAACACTCATAGACCTTAAACGCTTCCAGTCCGCTTCCCGCCATAAAACCATTTGCCATACATTGATCGAGGATTGGGGGTAATTGGTGGTAATAAACCAACCTAAGAAATGTCATATTATCAATTTCTATTCACGGATGTTTCAGATGTTTGTTCTAATGCATGAAAAGCTTTTAAAATGTGATTAAATCTTTTTCAAGGCTAGATTTATACTATTTATATTACTTTTTTTTTAACTGTTCCACTTTTTTTGCCGGTCAGTGTAGTTGTGTAGAAAATCTGGCTTCTGAGGAGAAGAAGGTCTTTTATTTGCACGTCAGGAACTACTTCACTGCAGCCTCTAATTATATTATTCATAAATTTAATTTGGACAGTGAGTTTTCTGTTAATGCTCAAGTGGCACAGATAAGGTCTTTGTCTACTGCTTCCTTTAGTGCCGTGAAGTATTATATCTCGAAGTTTCCAATTATGTTGCAAAAAAAAGACGGTGAAGATGAGCACCAAGCAATGGATGCATTACAATGCCAGTTTTGTGCTCTCCAAATGGAGGATTTGCCATCTTCTATTGTGGAAGGAAAAAGAGCAGATTGTTCTTGGTCTGCTATAGGGGATATACGAGGTGGAGATGGGTGTCTGAAATATGACAGACTAGCTAGAGTAATGCTGTCAATATTAACAATCCCACACAGCAACGTTGAATGTGAGAGATTGTTTAGTCAGGTGAAGAAGACAAGGACACAATTCTGATCATCTCTGAATGACGAAAACCTCAACAAACGGTTAGTGGTTAAATCAAGCCTAAGTGGAAATTGCTAAGAGCAGCAGTATGACAGGGCATTTTTGAAGAGAGCAAAGTCGGCTACAAGGTCTGCATTAAATCAGTAAGCAGTCTCAAGATTACCATCCACATGTATATACATTACCTAATCATAATTAGGTAAGTTGTCCATGGTAGCCTAATTAACTTTAGTTTGACAAAACTTGAATATGTGGTAGCGAATGCGAAGTGTAATCCATCAGAATGATTGTATGCATTTTCTTTAAACACACAATTGTGTTCTCTTACGTTTAAATATTTGCCATACATACTACTCGATGATTGATGATTGTTTACATTTTTGTGAATTTTATGCTGAATTCATACTTTGCCAATAAAGACATGCAGGTCTTTTGTGTACCCTCTTTTGCCCATGCCACTGTATACTGCGCATGATGAAATCCATAATTTTATAAAATCTTCCTATTTTTGACTTCCGAAGGTTGGCAGGTATGCGATTACTGATACCATGCGAAAGAAAAAACTAGGAGGGCACATCATGAGAATGACATATTCACCTCTTCCAAAACAACTAGTACAGTACAATCTTGCTTCAAAAAACACAACAACCGGATGCCGATGGTTAAAAGATATCAGAGAGGACTTAAAGGAAATTGGCCTAACAACAGAATGTAACATTTTTAAATTTGTCCTTAACGCTGGTGACAACTATAATGGTTCAATTTAAACAAACATGATAATAAGAATAAATAAACACTGTGGTGTGACCTTACCTGTGATAGTGTAATAGGATATAATAAGTTGTTGAGCGCCAGATTCCTATTTAAGACAGTGAATCGAAATTTATTAATTAATCCTCGGCAGTCATCAGTAGAGTTCGAGACCACTTACCCGGGCCGTAGTGTAACTTAGTTGACTAACCATTCAGTATTTATTTATAAGGAGTAGTTAATTTGCCTATAGTATTTACTAACCACTATGAAAGAAATAGGCATTACGTTAAAGAAAATGAATTTATTAAATGCAAAAACAAAATATTAATAGTTACAAAAAATAATTTAATTTACCAACTGCGGTTTAATTATTTAAAAGAAAATGAACATTTAAAATGAATTGAAAATTAATTGAAGTTAAATGATAATAGAGACGATAGTTTTATTTAATTGTTTGCTCACCCAGTCGAAGATTCGTCATATTTAAATAATGACCGATGATCTCGATGTTACGTCGCATATGTTTAAAAAATGATGTGATATCTCAATTACTATGAAATATCCTCATTTAAGTACGTTGCCATCTGTAGAAAGGCTCTTGATCAGGGATATAACCCATTATGTACTAATATAGATATCGGCAGGACATCGTTCAGTGTCGACTCTGTATGCTCAGTCCATTAGGACCCAGAAAGCAAGGTTACCACTTCCTTCTTTCATTGAGAGCTGTTGATGAATGAATATCTTGTCGAGGGCGCAGGTACTAATAGCTTCCTGATCACGTGGTCTTCGACTGTCTCCCACCCTAGTAAGCTTCCCTCTCTTCAGTGTTCATTCACTCACGAGGGCTAATTGCATCACAACTTGCAATATTTAGCAGCGTACCTACAGTAGAAACGGCGTGATTCTTTCACAATAAGGTGAAATATCAAGCTTCTATTCCTTCCAGAAGGAACTAGATGGTCAAACCCGTGATGATTACACATGGGGTTTTAGCATCCCGAGACAATGACTCTTAGCCGTGGTGAAACGATACTGCGTCATTCTGGGGTTTTTAAGATCCCGGGACAATGGCTACCTGCTGTTGTGAAACGATACTGCGTCATTGTATGTGACACATAGGGTTGGTCCTTATTGGCAATCTTGTTGCAATATACAATACTTCGTCTCTTTACAAATAAATATTAATAAAAATCTTTCTGACTATAATAATAAAAACCGCTTACAATTATCTGATATAAAAATCATCTCATGGATGTACTAATTAATAATAATAATAACATGATAAATGAATAACCCTTTAAATATAACAGCTATGGGATAGAATCGTTACAATCGCCCCTAAGATAAATAATTTAAAAGACGTTTAACATTATTTCTCTTACCACATCCAACATAAAAAAACTATAAATATAAATATTATAACCCCCAAAAAGACAACATACAATATACTCTTCATCAATACACAAAAATATACAAGAAATATACTCTTTTCACTTTACATATTTGTACTATCATTTCTTAAAATGTTCATAGTACTTTCCGTTTGAATACATACATTCTTCTTTATGTTCAAATTGTTCCAAATTTTCTTCTTTATATATTGTATTAGCGAGCTGTAAAAAATATACATAAATGCCCTTCACTTCTAATTTTGACATATATGTCTGCGCTGCACTCGTTTATAATTGTGGTGATTGTATGCTTGACATACAATTTTGGTTTCTTATTTAGTGAACGTAGTTTTCGTCAGTCTGGTGTAGAATTACATTGTTCTCGTACCAGCTAAATAACACATTATAACTATCACAGCACACGATATGCAAACAACACAATATTCCTTTCGTCTCTATAAAGGGATTACTCAAATGCAGTAAAATTTCAATAATTGAAGAAAAAAATAACTTAGCAAGATACCTAAGGCAATTCCAATTTCAGTGCATATGTCATACATGTCAATACTTCCCCAAATACATAATGACATCGAAATACCTTAAAGCAGTTATTAAACAGTTCACTTAAATATCCAAGTTACTACTCACCTGCCTTCGTGGCTTAATTCTTTCTTAGGCCACGGCCGCCTCCTTTCAAATTAATACTTCCTAAGTCTCCACGACTTCTTAACTTCTCATAAAACCATAATTCCTCTTTACTACTTCTCGAAAACAATAACTTGAATTTTCAAAATCACAAATAAACATAAAATCTGACTTCTTGTTCACTTTATAAAATTTAACTTAGCGTCAAGATATCTTTACTGCATCGTCATTCCTTACTTACCATAACAAAATGATTAAGACTTGGACAAAATACTACTCAATATCTGAATTACGTACATCACTAAACTATTTCACAAAAACACATGACAAACTCCTCGGAATAAATATTTCGTTCCACAAAATATTAATGCTCTTATACTTTGAACTTAATCTATTCATGATTTGACTTCTGGCTGAATACCTAAAAACCCCCCTTAGTTTTCTCTTAAAACTTATTATGACCTTTCTCGTCAACACTTTCTTACTTGCTTCGATCGCCTGGACTATAGCTCATTCTTGCTATACCAGAATCTCTCAAAACTCATCGTGACATCACACGTCACATACAAAAAAAAACTCCCCTATTCGTGGTATAATCCCACATCTTCTTACAGTTACAGGTCACCTCTTACTGACCAATAACACTAAATTTCAGCTAAAAAATCTTACATGCTTCGACTATTTCCTTGGAATAATAACATCACACTTAGCTTTCCTAACTATTTTCTTCCTAAAATAATGACAGTGTTCCAGTTGATAGTCAATAACACCGACACTCATAATTGGCAAATATTCTCCCAAAATCACTTCATAAAGCAAGTCCTGAGTTATAACACAGTTCAGATACTCTCTGCTCTACCAAATTAAATGTGTAAATTACACCTGCCTTTAATTGAAACTTCCTTATTACCCCTTAGGTATACTTACCTTACAAACTTACTCTTGTCTTCAAAATATATTTAAACACTTCTCTTTACTAACTCTGTATGACATAAATAAAACTTAATTTCTCGTCTACTAAAAAAATGATTTATCTTTAAATCCTGAAAACTTCGAATTATAACAAATTCCTTTCAATACTAGTAAATATTATGCCAACCATCTAATTATTATTATTATCTTTACTTTTACCAGTGTGTAGGACAACAATATACCACATCATTAATCATCAGTAACTTTTTTACTAAAAGTGGTTTAGCTCGATAACAAGCCTTGTAATATTTTTAAAACGTGCGTAACCGTAACTAAAACTTGGACCATCTCACCTTTGTAATCTCTTATTACCTTGTGTGCATACAACCATATATGCTTTAAAAAAAACTCCCAACATTAACTTCACGTTGTCCCGTAGACACCATAAAAAACTCATTGCTCAACGGAATATACCTCGCTGACCTACTTCATCCTCCAAAAACTTCTTAAAACTTCATTTGGCATCTTACCAAAACTTCCTCCATTATAACTCCATTTGGCATCTTACCAAAAACTTAAAACCACATTGCTCAACGGCATTACCTTCGTTGGCCTACTTCTTCAAACTCACGTCCATTTACGTGAAAATACACACATACACACACACATATCTGTCACCAATTACCAGATGCCCTAATCATGTTAGTACTTCCTCATTTCAACCCGATGTTGGTTAATTCATACAACGCATTATCATCAACTATTCTAAACCACTTCTAAATTTCTCAAATATATCCACTGATAACCTCGCTGTCCTCAAAATGAAACTTCTTTATTAAATCAATACTTACTTCTTCAACTCATTAATTTTATTACCACTGTACCACATCATCTTCACTCACTTTTGAATTAAATCTTCATTACCATTATATTCATAATTATGGTTGCCATAATAATTATTTCTTTCTTTAGATTACTTACTTTTGTAATAATCTTCCTACCTTTTTTAAATTGAATCCTCACTTTTTCCAACTTACCTGCAGTTTAAGGACCCACATCAACTTACCTGAATTGCTAAATAGCATCACAACCTCCATCTTCCAAATTAAATGACTTTAGACAAACTAAATCAATAAGCGTAGGCACTACGCGCCCCTTACCATCCTAACTTCACGACTGAATTAAAATTACACACAGCAGGTTTCTTATCTACCTCTGTTAAATCCTATAAAACTTCATTACTTAATATTTAAGTCATACGGAACAGTAACTATCGGTAATACCAATTTACATCACTACGTTCTCTGGCATTTCACAGTTCTTACCACCATCATCTTCAATTCTATCTCTTTCTATAATCCCTTTTTCTTCTTTCCTTCTAGCATTAGCTTCTACTTCCTCTGTACTATATTTATCCATAGTAACACTGTGCTTTGGCTTTCCCCCTCTTACTTCCCCAAGTCTGGCTAATTCAGTACGCCACTGCACATCATATGCTTTCTTTCTCTCCTTCATCCTGATTTCTTTCTCCTCTTGCAACTTAATTCTCTTCTCTTTCATTTTACTTCCAAAATATCTACCTACATGTCTTCCCTTCACTTCTCCATTACCAACACTTAATGCTCTCTTTAGCCGTGGACTATTGCTTCTGCTCTTATCTATCTCTCTCCTCCTCTTAATCTGTTTACTAATTATGTTCTTCTGACTATGACTTAACGCACGCTTCTCTGCCTCTAATAATTTCACATTAATTTCCCCTACACCTTCATTAAATTCTTCCCTAGTCAACATATCCTCTTCACCTAAGATTTTCTGCATCTTAATTTCTTGAGTGCCTAGTACTTTCTTTATCTTACCTACTTCTATCCCTATCTTTTCTCTCATCTTCTCCACTTCTTTTTCACTACATTCTATAGTCTCTTCTATAGCTGTCCTGCTTTCATCTATCATCTCCGCTGATTGCTGTTCCTTACCTAAGCTACTTTCATCTATGTCTAGCATCTCTACCAACTCTACTATGTTTTCTCCTATTATATCCGCTAACTGCTGTTCATCACCTATAATTTCTTCTACAGCTATCCTGCTTTCATCTAAAATCTCCTCTGACTCTAATCTGCTTTCACCTACAATCTCCTCCAACTCTACTATGCTTTCTTCTACTATCTCCTTTGACTCTACTCTACTTTCACCTACAATCTCCTCCAACTCCACTATGTTTTCTTCTACTATCTCCTCTGACTCTAATCTACTTTCAATTACAGTCTCCTTACAGGCTGTCTTTACTGATTCTACTTCAGTATCCCCTAAAGTCTCTACCACCTGCCTAGTTTCCGCTTCTACCAATTTGCTAAAACTTTCACCTTGAATTGCTATTTTATCTTCAATCACAGTTACTATTCTTTCCTGAATCCTACTTTCTGCTGCTTCTAATTTCTTATCTACTGTCTTAATAATATCTTTAGCCTTCATCTCTACCACCTCATTAATTTCACCTCTGATTTCCTGTTTCACCCCCTGAATACTCTCCTGCAGCATATCATACTTCATACTTAATTCTCTATTCATCGCTTCCACAATATCTAGTTTTAAATTATTCTCTTCCAATTTTTGATTTATTTTACTACTATTCTCTTCCAATTTTTCATTAAGAAAGGCCTCCGTACTTTGCTTATTTTCATTAAACTTCTCATTCATATTTTGATTTAGCCTATCCATATCTTCTTTCATCTCCCGACTATTTTTATTCATCTCCTGACTATTTTTATTCATCTCCCTCAAGATATCAGCTAATGAAATTTCATGGACCTCTAAGGACTTCTGTTTCTCCTGACTACCACTAGTCTCAGGATGCACCTCTGTATTCGTCTCAAGATTTACCTCTGGATTCATGTCAGGGCTAACCTCAGGAACATTCTCCTCATTACTCTCAAGATTTACCTCCGACATCTTGGTATTATTCTCTACGCTCTCAAAATCGCTACCGCTATCAACCTCCTTATAATTAACTTTCTCGACTTTATTCCTACTTCTCAACTGCCTCTGTTCCTCCTCCGACATCTCGAAGTACACCGTATAACAATTGCCCTTCCAAAATTTCACTTCACTTCACTGTCCCCCAAAAGCACTGACAATTTGCACTGAAATTATGCACTCCTCTCCTAATTACCGAATGGTTTTCGTGTCCTACTTTGTGGCGCCAAATGTAACATTTTTAAATTTGTCCTTAACGCTGGTGACAACTATAATGGTTCAATTTAAACAAACATGATAATAAGAATAAATAAACACTGTGGTGTGACCTTACCTGTGATAGTGTAATAGGATATAATAAGTTGTTGAGCGCCAGATTCCTATTTAAGACAGTGAATCGAAATTTATTAATTAATCCTCGGCAGTCATCAGTAGAGTTCGAGACCACTTACCCGGGCCGTAGTGTAACTTAGTTGACTAACCATTCAGTATTTATTTATAAGGAGTAGTTAATTTGCCTATAGTATTTACTAACCACTATGAAAGAAATAGGCATTACGTTAAAGAAAATGAATTTATTAAATGCAAAAACAAAATATTAATAGTTACAAAAAATAATTTAATTTACCAACTGCGGTTTAATTATTTAAAAGAAAATGAACATTTAAAATGAATTGAAAATTAATTGAAGTTAAATGATAATAGAGACGATAGTTTTATTTAATTGTTTGCTCACCCAGTCGAAGATTCGTCATATTTAAGTAATGACCGATGATCTCGATGTTACGTCGCATATGTTTAAAAAATGATGTGATATTTCAATTACTATGAAATATCCTCATTAAGTACGTTGCCATCTGTAGAAAGACTCTTGATCAGGGATATAACCCATTATGTACTAATATAGATATCGGCAGGACATCGTTCAGTGTCGACTCTGTATGCTCAGTCCATTAGGACCCAGAAAGCAAGGTTACCACTTCCTTCTTTCATTGAGAGCTGTTGATGAATGAATGTCTTGTCGAGGGCGCAGGTACTAATAGCTTCCTGATCACGTGGTCTTCGACTGTCTCCCACCCTAGTAAGCTTCCCTCTCTTCAGTGTTCATTCACTCACGAGGGCTAATTGCATCACAACTTGCAATATTTAGCAGCGTACCTACAGTAGAAACGGCGTGATTCTTTCACAATAAGGTGAAATATCAAGCTTCTATTCCTTCCAGAAGGAACTAGATGGTCAAACCCGTGATGATTACACATGGGGTTTTAGCATCCCGAGACAATGACTCTTAGCCGTGGTGAAACGATACTGCGTCATTCTGGGGTTTTTAAGATCCCGGGACAATGGCTACCTGCTGTTGTTAAACGATACTGCGTCATTGTATGTGACACATAGGGTTGGTCCTTATTGGCAATCTTGTTGCAATATACAATACTTCGTCTCTTTACAAATAAATATTAATAAAAATCTTTCTGACTATAATAATAAAAACCGCTTACAATTATCTGATATAAAGATCATCTCATGGATGTACTAATTAATAATAATAATAACATGATAAATGAATAACCCTTTAAATATAACAGCTATGGGATCGAATCGTTACAAGAAGATGCTACAAATAAGGAAAGTTTAACTACACCACTTAAAAATATGACTTTTCATTTGCCACTCATAAAAAAGAAAATTCCAACAAGAATATTTTCCACCCAAGAAAGGGCAAGAAGATCAATACGAATGAAGAAGTACTGGGAAGACCGCAAGGCTCATACAGTTCCTACAAGTCGACGGACTAAAGGTTGGTTAAAGTGATCCTTTGTGGTCTCAAAAGGTGAAGAAGAAGAAAAGGTTCTAGCAAACTAACCTTGTTCTCCATAGTTGAGAGTCAAGTTACGAACCAGCCAGTGATTAAATCGAACACCTTTCCCCAGTGCAAATGGGCTGAATGGATCTGCTGACCTCATAGCTTCCGTAATAGACTGCGACTGCTCATTGAGGATCAGTGCCAAGACAGCCTGGGGGAGAAAGGAAAACATTAGTAAAATGGGGTTACTTGAAACACTTTTAAACTTTGATTCGATTCTACACCTGTCGTTTAAATAAAATTGTAAGAATTTCTGAGAAAATTTTCTTATTTTTATGGGTGTCATTTTACCCACTATGAGAGTATTACTTGGAACTCTTGTGTTTAAACAGTATATTATCAAAGCCATAATGACATTTACAATCTTACTCCTGATGTTAACTGGCTACAAAATTTAATTGTAAGTTTATTTTCACTCACTTTGTACTGTAATGCCATACAATTAAAACAAATTAACACACACCAAAAGACCAGTGGTGACTCATGGCTTTTATAGCATTTAGGATGTCAAGCGATTAATTAAATGTGTATGGGGCAGGGGTAACAAGTTAGTTTTGTTTTAGGGGGTGGAACTACGAGGTCATCTGCCCCTGTAAAAAGTTAGACCTAGACCCTAATTATACATATTTGCACCCAATAACCAATTATTTCTGTATACTTGGAGGAATAAAACCCAAGTTTTACCAACTTATTCTTGTTTTTTTTTTGGAATTGGCACAGTTTAGGTAAGGGGGAAGTTGGTCTTTCCTACTCATAATTCAGTGCACAAAATGGTCTACTAAGTATCCACTTAATTACACTATCACCAAGGCTAGAATGATATTCCTTCATTGTACTCGGACCTGAACAACCATCCATGGCTGTTGATTGTGGTCCAACACACATGAGCCCATGCATGGATTAACCCTCAGAGGGCGGAATTTAAATTAAATCGCAAGACAGGTTGGCCGCGGGCAGAATTTAATATATTATATCGCCAGCCGATACCAGCCGGTGCAGTGGTACGCTAAAATCTCAACAGATGGCAGTAAACTACACTTTTAGGTATGCCCTAACAGGGAATCCCCGAATTGCATGGCGTTATCTCCTTGCTAGCTTCTCACAAGCTCTGAGAGATTATTGTGTTCAGTCGAGCTTGCGTCGCGAGTTCTAAGAATGTTTTTGTGATTTATATACAGGGTCATTATCTATGTGCGCCCTGATAAACACGGCAAGCTAAGCCGGCTGTGACTGGCGCAGATCGCGGGTGAGCATACCCGGTCCAGCCGGTGGTTGGCGCGCACTTTCACCAAACATGTTCAATAATGTGTACTTACAGTGCTCATAGGCGATGCTGAAAATGTCCTCCCTCTCCTGTAACACACAGCTGACATCTTCTGATGAAAGAATATCTGTCAACTCTTTTATTATTTACGGAGCCTGTTTCCTTGAATCGTTTAGTGAGCCTCCTAATTGTACTGGCATTAGGCACAGGTCTTCCTGGAAATTTGATTCAAAATTTTCGTCTCGTTTCAGAAGAAGATTTCCTGCTTTTCACACACGAATTATGGATATACACACGTTCGCGCAATATGAATTGTTGTCTAGGCATGACCAACAATCACTGTAATCACAATACTAAACGTGCAACACTAACGTCTAAGCTTTGCAGATGCACGTCCATATGAATGACAAAACATGTGTGAACTAACAATATGAGTCAGCGGAGCGCGCCAACCACCGACTGAACTGCGCCAGTCACTGTCGGCTTAGCTTGTTGGGGCGCACATAGTTAATGACCCTGTAGTTATTTTGCGACATGTGCAGTAAAAGGAGGGTCAGTGAGCAAGAGATTGCTTCAATTTTGGACAACATGGATGTAGATGAAAGTGATTTTACATTTGAAAAGTTTGAAGATGGATATTCAAGTAGTGTCTCTTATGCCCTTTATGCACTAAACAATTTCAATAATATCCTACGCACTTCTGAGACAGAGTATATCCAATAATCAAGGTCATCATCATCATCATCTTGCACAGTTTCCAGCCACTGGCCGGGTCTGTTTGGAACACAAGCCTCTCCAACGTCTTCTGTCTTCCCACCATCTCTCAGCCTCCACCCTTGTCCAGTCTTCTCCTCTCTTCTTCACGCTTTCTTCCACCCCCTTCAGCCACCTGTCTCTCGGTCTTCCCCTCGGTCTCTTTCCTTCCCACTTCGTCTCATGTACTCTCCTGGGTATCCTCTTCTCCTCCATTCGTTTTACATGTCCATACCATCTAAGTACCATCAAGGTAAGCCATTAATATTACGTACAATATGCATGTTTACAGCTCGTGTTCGATAATTCTGGATGAGTTTTAATTTGCCGTATTTTCGGTCCACGTACAGACATATAACGCATCCGCCCACGTAGGGTTAATACTGTAAACACATATCAAATTTGCACAGTCGATTTCAACCCTAGTTACAAACTAACATAACTGCATCGTGTGATTCGAACTGCCTGGCCAACAGTGCTCTTGTCAACACCTGTGACAATAACTTCCCTTAGCTGTAAAAATGCCTTTTCTTGAGTGCTCTATGCAAAATCTCCAAGCATAGAAACACCTTGTATACACTTCTGCAAGTTCTTCAGGAATAACAATCTAGATGCAACTTGTTTACTGCTAGGTCGTACACCCTCCCCCCTTCCCCAAAGCTCCACAGCGGGAGGAGAAGCTTGTCTACAGGCATGTCTCATCACGTTCACACAATCATGCTGAATCCAAACCTTCAGCTTCAGTGTCGTAAAACCACAGTTACTTGCCTGTTTTTTTCCCCCCATGGTCATAGAAAGAATGTTTAAAATACATAGCTGGCATGAAGATAAAAGTGTCAGTTCTTTACAATGCATAAGTTGCCACTCAACACTTACTTGAGCTACTTGGTAGTCCTGGACTGGTCGTTCTGGGAACAGCTCTGACTGATGCTGCTCAATAAAACCAGTGTGCACCTTCCCAGCACCAAAGTCTTCATTCTTGCTTAGTTCCAGCAAGAAATCAACATTTGTCTCCAAACCAACAATCTACGCAACAAAACTCAGCAACATAACTGGTGAGTTTAAATGGTCCATGAAAAGTACGTAAATTGAATGCACTATTGAATTGAATAAAAAAATGTATTATTACACATGAAATAGGGCCATGACAGTAAAATAGGATTTCATAATATTTAAGGGACTCACAATCTCATGAGCTGACATACAAATAACAAGTTAGTGAGAGGGTTACAGAGAGAGGAAATAATAAATCACACAAAGAAGTGGTCTCACTTCTGACAAAGGCGCTGGTACAGTCGCCTGTTGGAAAAAGAGTTCCCTCACTTCAGACAAAGGCATCTTATGCTGGTATAGTCATCTGTTGGAAAAAGAGTTCCCTAGACTTGAAGATGTAGCTAGACCTAGGAGGCGATGGTTAAATTCAGTGCTCAACAGAAGCTTGCAGACTAGACTGGATACTGAAGACAGAACAGTCTCATATGAAAATTAATGAATGAACTTAAATTCTATTCACTACAGTTTTACTATCACAAGAATAAAAGTCTGGCAAGGAAAGGGTTATTTATGTCTAATTGTTTACCCCCTCAAGTCGGTTCGCCGTTCAATGTATGTCCGCGGGACTCTACTCTTTCAGCCGGTTTGACGTCCACAAACGGCCGGTGCAGGCGAAAGTTAGAATGCCTGTTACATATGAAACACTGCTGCTTTGCAGGATCTTTTTTCACCTTACGAATCGAGAAGTTATGTACTTTCATGCCATCTCTGTTTCATAATTAGAACTAATACGAAATTGATCGATATCCGTTGCTTTTGAAGACTCATATCGATCAGGGAAAGAACATGAAACTCTCTCTATTGAGTTATGATTCGTAGATTTAACATTAATATTTTAACTTGTTGGTATCCAAACTTCTGCTGAGCTTCAATTTAAATACCACCGGAGAAGTTAAAACGTCCAGATTAAAGAGCCGGCCTGAGGGGTTAATACTCCGTCGTGTACCTTCCGAAACTCTTCTTTTCCTTAAAGATGTTCTATTGTTCAAACATTAATTATAGTAATACAGTATTTTATATTGGGAAGATGGTACTGTACTTACATTGTAGTCTGCAAGGTTGGCCTGTAGTTTCAACAGTGCCGCAGCCCGGTTCTCTCCCCACACTACCAGCTTAGCAATCATTGGGTCATAATAAACTGACACTTCATCACCTTGGGTAACACCTGTGCAGACAAAAGTCATGCCAGAGGCTTTATGCACAAATTTTGTAGTTTATTCACAGCATTTACTGAAAGAAATATCACTGATCTCTTCATGCCAAAGGAAAAACAAGATGTTCAGCAAATAATATATATAGCCTACTTTCTCTTAAATATGTGGGTACAGTTATAACTCTTTGTCCTTATAAAGGAGTATTATTGAATGTGCTTGTGAAGAACGTTAAGAGGTTTATATAAGACTCCTCGTTTACTAAGTTTGATTGTAAATCTGCTTTTGCATCCAGAGGAATTGATTCTAACATTATGCAAGAATTTTCTACTTAATCACAGCGTTTAACGAAAGAAATTTCACTAATATTTTTGTGCCAAAGGAACAACAAGAAAAGTACGACCATCTACCATCTTCAATGTATGGAATCGTTTATTTTGTGCCTTCTGCACAGAAAGCCTTTTATGTGAGACTGCAGATTTGCTGTAACTGCAATGTCGATATTAATATTCAAGATGGTGGCTGTGTGCTAATGCAAATTAGGTATCCTATCCATTTCTCCCCTTGTACAAAGTTTCGTGTTAATTGTGCAATTTTATCCTGAGTTATTGATTTGAATTTTAATAGTGTGGTCAGCCACCATATTGAATATATGCCGGGGGTGTTCTTTTGTCTTGGGCATACAAAGCCCATATATGATCATACTTTATTGCTGATTTGAGATATTGTATCTATGTACAGAGTTATTTGTTTGTGTATTTTATCATTTCAAGATGGCGACTGCATGCTTTATTCAGTATGATATTCCTATAAATAATGGAAGCTAAATCTTTTGTATGCCACTCCTCTCTCACTAAATTTAACATTAATTGTGATATTATACCGTGAGTTAAATATATTCAAGGCGGCTTCGGTGGCATAGTTGGTAGCATGCTGAGCTTCTATGCCCAAGATCGCGGGTTCAAATCCGGCCGAAGTCGTCGGATTTTTTAAGAGCATTAAAAATCCCTCAGTATGCCTTCCTTCGGAGGGGAAGTAAAGCCGGCGGTCCCATGTCATAGATTTATGGCATGTTAAAGAACCTTCCACTAATTACACCTGTGTGAAGCTAAATTGTATAGGTTAAGAATGTAAACAACGCTCTTAGGTTCCTACGTTCGTTGCCAAGAGCCGACTGAGGTGGCGTCTGGTAGCTAAGTTCTGAACTGGTAGTCGTTGACGGTGGCGTTTGGCGGCAAAAGTAGGAACTATTTGAAAAATTCAAAAGTCTGCAGTCCTTACTTGAATTTAAAAACAGATAACACACACTAATACAGTCATCACAATTAACACCGGTTATCAGACAGATTCTACACACACCCAAAGTACACGGGGCTACATGACCGCGTTGTCGCAGCCCCTAAACTTAAGAACCAACCAAATATATTCAAGTTTTAAGAATACACCCAGGACAATGACACTCCACAGCTGGACACGCAGCCATATTCAAAGGTAGGCTTATTGAGTGCCCACCTATGAAGACAGCAGTGGAGAGCGTTAATGTCCTTTTGATATTTTTGTTTCTCCCTCTGACCACACATGACTGTCATAGTACTGTAGCTGTCCTTTTCCCATGTTTCTATCCTTCTTTTCCTTTCCAATGATTGATTGTATAAAATTATTAAGTGTAATTTTATTCAAGAGTTTTGAAATAATACCTAATGTAAATTAAACATCAAAACAATTAATTAAAGAAACTAATAACCGGAAAATTTAGATTGTTGGCCCTAACTCACTCTCTCCTATAAAGCGGATTCATCTAAAATAGGATTGAGCGTATCCTGTAGACCAAGGTTTCTTTGTAGAACAGCAAGATCCGCACACTTGATAAAAATGTTGGTCACTGTGAATACGACTCCACAGATACAAAGTGTAGGGTCTTAAAATGTTGGCCACTGTGAATACGACTCCACAGATACAAAGTGTAGGGTCTTAAAATGTTGGCCACTGTGAATACGACTCCACAGATACAAAGTGTAGGGTCTTAAAATGTTGGCCACTGTGAATATGACTCCACAGATACAAAGTGTAGGGTCTTAAAATGTTGGCCACTGTGAATACGACTCCACAGATACAAAGTGTAGGGTCTTAAAATGTTGGCCACTGTGAATATGACTCCACAGATACAAAGTGTAGGGTCTTAAAATGTTGGCCACTGTGAATACGACTCCACAGATACAAAGTGTAGGGTCTTAAAATGTTGGCCACTGTGAATACGACTCCACAGATACAAAGTGTAGGGTCTTAAAATGTTAGCCACTGTGAATACGACTCCACAGATACAAAGTGTAGGGTTTTAAAATGTTGGCCACTGTGAATACGACTCCACGGATACAAAGTGTAGGGTCTTAAAATGTTGGCCACTGTGAATACGACTCCACAGATACAAAGTGTAGGGTCTTAAAATGTTGGCCACTGTGAATACGACTCCACAGATACAAAGTGTAGGGTCTTAAAATGTTGGGAAAATTTTCCATTTTTGGTCCGTATTGACAATTGCAATACACAAGATAAATTTCAAAAATCAGGAATCTACAGGATAAGGTGCCAAAATTGTGATGCGGACTATATAGGACAAACCGGACGCAGTTTCAAAATTAGATATAATGAACATGTTAACGCGATAAGACACAGAAAATTCTCGGCCATTGGTAATCATATGAAGGAGTTAAATCATAATTTTTCGAAAATCGAAGATGATCTGGAAATTTTACACTACTGTAACAAAGGGTGTATGCTCAACATTTTGGAACAAATAGAAATAGAACTGGCCCTAAGGAATAATCCCTCGCACAATCTTAATGATATTAATTATGATACCAACATTCTGTACGAAACACTAACGAACTACGTCACTAATAGGAGACGTACAAAGCCCCCATAGAGAACATAATGATTTCAATGCCCCCACCCCCGGCATTCCTCCCTCTCATCCCCTCTCCCACTCCCCAGTCTTTCATTCCCCATCCTGCTAGCCACACCCGCTCCCCTCCCCCTTCCCCCCTTTCACAGACCTGACCTTGCTCAGAACAGCACTTCAGTTGCTGCGGTCAGCTCAGCCGGTGTGCACACTGCTCGCATACGAGGTAAGAGTTGTCATTTTCACCTTCAATAGCGGCTTCTCGTAGACTACAACATTTGCTGAGTTTTCTTTCTTGTTTCTCCTTAATACAAGCCTAAATACTTTTTCTTTTTCTTGTTTAACAGAGGATTACTTTGCTGCCTGATCAATCCAATTAGTATTTTCCACTTGCTTCGAGCCGCGCAATTGGCACAGTTTTCCATCCATTTGATTGCTCCCTATACAAGGCAATATTAGACCAACAAGTTTGCACGACTTCGATGCTCACATGAGAAGAGTACGGGAGTACTTAACTGACAAGATGCTAAGCAAGAAATCAGCATCAATTAACAGAAACATTGAACTTGCAGTGTTTTTTAAATTCTTTTTTAAATCCTTTTAAAGCTTGCATATTTTTAATGAATTTTAAAGAAGGATTGTAACATTTCAACATGTATGCACATCTTTGTGACAGTGCTCAATGTTTTTTATGTATTTTGCTGTGACAAGACATAGCTGATGAAGGGCTGATGATAGTCCGAAACATGTACTGTATCTAGTTTTTAAGTAAATGCAATAAGGTATTGATAGGCGGAACCGCTAATTTGAATAAACAAACTTAAAATGTTGGCCACTGTGAATACGACTCCACAGATACAAAGTGTAGGGTCTTAAAATGTTGGCCACTGTGAATACGACTCCACAGATACAAAGTGTAGGGTCTTAAAATGTTAGCCACTGTGAATACGACTCCACAGATACAAAGTGTAGGGTCTTAAAATGTTAGCCACTGTGAATACGACTCCACAGATACCAAGTGTAGGGTCTTTCCTTCCCTTCAGTCAAACAATTGCAGCTTGAGTATGGAAGGAAGGCTCAAGAGTCATTTCAAATATTCTATTTTGTCATTTGTTCTGGTACAGGCTGATGGAACACAATGCGGTAGACCACGTAATTCATTCTCATTTTGTCTTCTTGTTTATATGATGTGTGTCTGAAAATACTTTGCAAACCTGTCTCGATGCGAACATCTGTCTGGGCAGGAGGTGTGTCTAGATAAAGCAATGGGCCTGCACCGGGTAAGAAGCCCATCCGAGGACTTTCAGCATAGATTCGTGCCTCGAATGCATGTCCATCAATTTGGATGTCTTCCTGCTTTAATGGCAGAGGTTCACCACCTGCTACCTAAAAGAAAAAATGAGAGAAAAATGAATCTTATGGCAACACTGAATTAAACAGAATGATGAATTTAAGCTTCCTGTTTTTTTTTTTGTTTTTTTTTTTGTTTTTTTTTTTTGCAAAATAGAAAAACTGATCAAGGAAGTCCACATAAAATTATTATAAATGTTGCTTTCTAAGGGGTAGAGTTGGCCTGGTCACTAGCCTCTTGAACTTAAGATGCACAATGAAAGATTAATTGGGTCACTGTGGGATTTAAGGCTTCCTGTTAACCCTGCCACCGTTTTGTATTACATAAATAATTTGTAGCCTAGTTTTATCTAAGTGCTTCACTTACGAAATTCCATGTCAATCGCTCCAGTAGTTTAGACGGCAACCCATAAAAAACAGACAAAAATCAAATTGGGAGTATATTTGGACATTATACACCCTAACCGGAAAAAACATAAAGTTTTAGCCAAAAATTCCAAATGTTCAGAGAGGGAGTTTACTTTATTTATACTGTAGATATTAAAATCCTAGTCCCACCAATTAAAAAGATTATTGTTGGCAGTGAAAAAATATACAGCCTAAATAATTTGAAGAATAAAGCATACTGGAAATATTTAACTAACTGTATTAATAGTCATTCATATTTTACTCACCACTGCAATATTTATTCCATCAAATGTTAACAAGGTGTTGCAGAATGTGTACACTTTCCATTTCATGAAACCTCTAAAACTAGCTGAAATTTCTCAGGTATGAGATATTTAAACTTTTAAGTGCTGAGTTATCCAGTTAGCTATTTACTACCTCAGTGCCAAGTTTCATCATTAGCATTTTAAAAATTATTGTAGAAGTCGTAATTTTTAACTTATCAGGGGTATTTAAAATGTCTATAGGTTTTGGGTCTTAATTAATCTAAACATAAATTCAAAATCCTACATTTATATTAATTTTTATTTTGAATCTAATCGAATTTTTTTGTTGTCCTCGCTTACTTCATTCCCATAGCAGGCAAAGGGCCCAAAATAATATTATTTCCTAATCAGTAGGTAGGTAATACTTGTTGCTCCTTACCATCACAAAAATGTATTCTTTGATCCGAAATCACAAAGTGGCGTGAAGAATTTGCTTGTTATTCCTCCATACTCTTTTACATCACAGATGAACTCCAGCTGTAGAGGACAGATATCTACAGAATGCTGTGTTAGTTACCTCCATAAGCAAAAATCCAAAGTAGTTCTACATAATGCCCAACAGATGGCAGAACATGCCAAAGATAGACTCAGCTCTCGTAAGCGAGTGGGGAATATGAAAAAAAAAAAAGTTCTTGTGCGCCATTTATAGACGGACGAAGCACTCAACGGGTTAAAGGAATGAACAAAATGGCAGAGTATGGTATCCTATATAAGTTTTTTAGAAAAACCGATAGTAATTTGAACTCCTCTTTATGAAGCATCCTTGTATAGCAAACATAACATGCGATTTAGCTACAAATAAGCATATACTGTAGAGTAAAACTTGCTCAATGCAGAACATAAATAAAGCAGAAACTTGTCCAATGTGAACGAACATTATAGAACCAGTGCACTTATTTTTGCATATTATTTATGTTGTATAAATCGGAATCTGTTCAATGTAGTAATGGAAACAGATTATTGATATAGTTGTTCAATACTTACCGTATAATGCAGAACTTATATTTTTGCTGTGTAACTTTGGTACACCTGATACTGCAGGCATTTTGCTGCTCTAGATTGGGTTTAGGGTCTGGGTTTCCCAAGTTCCTCAAAGAAATGGATTTACTCCCACTGACTGCTTGTCTGTTGTGATGGTGAAGCAATTGGATTTTCTTTTCTATTGTTATCTTGTACAGTATTTGAACCCTTTTCACATGTAAGAAGCTTTGAAATAATCTTTGTAACCTCTCAATAGATTTGAGCCAATTGTGAAGATGGGAGGATGGCTATGGTGTACGTGTCATTAACATTGAATGAAGCTTATTAAAGCGAGTGAAAGGGAAAATTTATCAAGCTATTACATGTGTTACTGAGATGTCACCAAAACTACTGTTTGGATGAAAAGTTAGCTGCTAAGTCATTGTACTGCTCACTTGCTTTAGATGACATGATTGCATGCTAATGGGTGAGACACAGTATACAATTACCAAGCTCTTCGTGGCACAGTAGACTGAAACAGTTCACTTTGCCTTCTAACAGAATTATTATGAATATTGGTTTACCTGTAGCTGCCAGTGTACAAGGTCAGTGCCAGTCACCATCTCAGTAATGGGATGTTCCACCTGCAGACGAGTGTTCATCTCCATGAAGTGAAATGCATGGGTGCGACAGTCCAGAATGAACTCCACTGTACCTGCGCCCACATAGCCCACGGCCTGAGCTGCACGGACTGCTGCTTGACCCAGCTTGGCTCGGAGCTCAGGGGATAATCCGGGCTATCCAAACAGTATAAGAGTTCAATTTCAGATCATGCAAATCTTTTAACATTTTTACATTTAAATGAAGATGATCTGCAGTGGTCATTAAATTTTCTACAGTTAGTATAAAGGCGTCTTCAGACGAGGCCACATAGCGCAAAGAATTCTTACAAACATTAGAGGCTCTTCTACTAAGTGTTGGTGTCATATTGGTGGCGCTTCTATCAAGCGTAGGTGGCCCAGCTAGCGTTTGATGACCTGGTGGAGAACTCGTAAGTCTTCCAGTGAACATGGACGTAGAACAATATATAATTTTGACCATGCTCCTCATATGGAGGAGGAAGACACATCAATATACAAAGGAGAGGTTTTTAGGTACATCAATGGTTTTAAAAAGACTGAATTGAGGACTATTTTACACTTTTTTTGATGATTTACAACAGGATGACGTAAAGTTCTTTGCATACCGTACTCTTGCAGGTCTAGAACACCATTTCAAGAGCTTCTAGATTGAATTGGTGATGGAATTTGAAAGAAAAAAAAACCTCTGTCATGAGGCAGACCATTCTACCAGAAATAAGACTTTGACATTAAGGTAAAGTACTGTAATTCAGTATTTGCAAATATTCAATTTTTACTGTGGCTAAAAAAAATGACAAATAACAGAACTTTATAGTTGAGGTCTAAGATTAAGTAGGTCACTTTAAATCGTATTACAGTACTAACATTGTATAGGAAAAGTCTTCTGGCGTAAATGCAATGTGTTTGGTTTTAAAGACCACACAAGTGAAGAATATCGATAGGCCTACATGTATATTTGGGGTATAGAAAGGGTGATCCAAAGATTCGCCTGTTAGTAGCACTAATGTCGCGCTACTTAAGTGCCATTAAATTAATGGCGTGGCTGCAGCCTTGTCTGAAACTAACAATTTTGTTCCTGGTATCGCAAAGAGCAGTGCTACCTTTTGTGGCCGCCAGCAACGGTGAAGTCAACTACTCAGACCATCTGCTGCACCAATCTTCTGTGGTGGTAGGTGTTTATGATATCTCTCATTTATCTACAGGGTCTTTCATGTAAAGTAAGAACGGCAAGCGGCGGTTTTGTTATCCACTGCTGCGGTGACTTTTGCCAAGCTTGTGGCGCGCCGCGGCACCCTGTTGTAGTATTGAAAGCACGCGCATAGTACATACTTGACCTTGCAATAAGCGTGCAGGTGTTCAGTTGCCAGTCTGAACCTCAGCTGCTAACATGGTGAGACAGTTATCATTGCAACATCGTATTTTTGTATCTAAAACTTATTTTTAGAACGAGTCGGCTCGGCGGGTATGTGATTCATTTGTTCAGCAATTTCCTGATGAAGTGCCACCTTCACTAGCACAGATTCACTTAATTGTAAATAAGTTTGACGCTATTGGCTCAGTGCTCAATAAAAAACATGCGCGCACGCGAACAGTTTTAACAGAGGATAAGCTAGATGACATTGGCTAGAATCTTGAACGGTCTCCGAATAAATCACTCACAAAATTAGCACAACAAATAGGTGTTTCGGTTTGATCTGCATACAGAGCTACAAATTTGTTACATATCAAACCATACATGTTTACACGGGCCCATTGTTTAAAACCTGCTGATCCAGCCACAAGAGTGATATATTGTGAATGGTATCTTGGATCATGGAATGATCGTTTATTTGACCCACAGCTTGTGTTTTTTTTTCGGATGAGGCCTGGTTTCACCTTAATGGTCGTGTGAACAGTCATAACTTTCGCTATTGGTGTGCAGAAAACCCTAATTTTGTTTATGAAGTCCCTCTTTATGATAGGAAGATCGGCATTTGGTGTGCTGTTCGCGCCGGACGAATAATAGGGCCAATTTTTTTTGAGACTACAGTAAATGCAGAGAGGTACCAAGAGGACATTTTGAAGCCGTTCTTCAATCAGTTAACGGAAGAAGAAAAATCACGAGGGTGGTTTCAACAAGATTCAGCCCATGCTCATACAGCAGAAAATCCCCTTCTTACAATCTCGGAAGTGTTTGCAGACAGAGTGATCAGTGTTGGTCTATTTCCCTCTCGTTCTCCTGATCTAACTAAATAACTAACTAACTTTCTTCAGCTTTTCCCAATTAATTGGGGTCGCCAGAGCCAACCAGGCACATTTTGTTTTTTGCCAGGGATTTAAGGCCGGATGTCATTCCTGACGCCACGTGAAAATTCCCGCTGTCACTGGGATTCGAACCCCATCGTCCGGGTGAAAGACGAGCAGCTAAGCCACAGCCCATCACGCCGCCCGTTCTCCAGATCTATCAGTATGTGATTTTTACTTGTGGGGTAAACTGAAAGAACAAGTGTATCGAACAAATCCTCACACATTGGAGGAACTGAAAGGAAACATTACGTATGCAATCAGAAACATTACAGTGGCAGCGTCAGCCAGAATGTGGTTACCAGATACAATGTCTGTATAACCCAGGAAGGACGACACTTCCAGCATCTTTTATAAGGTAAGATTTCATATAGGATTGTACACACCCTTAAAACAGGGGGCCACGGTGCGCCACAAGCTCGGCCAAGGCCACTGCAGCAGCGGATAATAAAACCGTCACCAACTGTTCTTACTTTATATGAAAGACTCTGTACAGTATTAATGAACGGAAGCGCTGCTGTGTGGTGTCCTCTGAAGCGGCCCTTAGTCACACAATATCAAAATATCAATTAATCATATCACAACAAAAATGCAAAATACAGCCAACATTCAAGATTAATTGGAGGATTATCCATTACAGCCAACATTTTCAAACTAAAAGAGCAGCTTACTGGGGTAGGTAGATGATAAGACACACATTGTGAATTAGGATGTCACTAAAAACACAAATGTTTCAACTTGAGTCTTTGACAGTAGTGGAGAGAAAACAAAAAAAGTGAACTCTACTTAGGGTAGCACTCCTTCAGATGATAGTTCGAGGGGGTTGGGGGATAAAGATTGCAACAGAGGTGTGGAATGTGAAAGTTAACTAATGTTGAGGCCACAATCAGATCAGATTTAGAATAAGCTTGTGTGGAATCTCAGAATCTCTGAGAGCAGGGAAGAAAGCTGAGATGACCTTGCCTTGACTGTGAAACACTCATCAAAGCTGGCATTATGGGATCAGCCATGAATGGGAACATAAAGGCAGTCGTTATACTGTGTGTGGACAGGGAGATTGATGTGAGACCAATATGGAAATCAGAGCAGTTCTGGTAGTCATCAACAGACTTCACCCCTCAACTTCCTTCTCGGCTCACTGTGATTCCAAGATTGCACACTAGTTTATTCTAATTCCAGAGCTGACCCTGGGATCAACATTCGTACTCTAGGTCTTCCTCGTCCTCTCTTTCCAGTCATCCGTTTCTCCATCACTTGTTTCGAAATTCTTTCATCATTCATCTTTTCACATGTCCATACCATCTCACTCTGTTTTGCTCCAGCTTATCATTCAACTTCTGTACATTCACTTCCTTTCGAATGTCTTCATTTCTCACTCTATCTCTCCTAGTCTTCTGTACCATATTCCTCAGGAATTTCATTTCGGCTGCCTGTATTCTACTTTCATCTCTCCTCGTCATCGGCCAAGTTTCTGCTCCATATGACATTATTGGTAAGTAATCTTTTTTAGCCTTCAGTGGTATATCTTTATCCGAAATTAAACTCCAAACCTGATTATAGAAAACACTCCCACATTGTATTCTCTTGTTGATCTGCATATCCAATTTTCCATTTTCCATCAATTCACTTCCTAAATGATGTTGTTGTTGTTTCCTATGACTAGCACGGATTCCAATTCATCAGCTTTCTGGCGTCCCAATAGAGTTGTGTGAGGTTTCCTGAAGTTCTGGCAGTAACATCAAGTTTGTTGCAATGTAGCAGGTGCCCCTTATCCATTTTACTTCCAGGTTCGTGACAAAGTGTGCATTCTTCAGATCTCAGGATGTTGATTCGTTTCAGATGAGCTGCAAGGCAGTCATGGCCAGTGTTAAGTCTGAAGAAGGCTACAGCTTCTCTTCTTGGTGTTAATTTATATTGATCCCATTTAGCATCAATGTCCTTCCATAATTTGGTTTCTGCTGTTTTCTTTGCCATTTCTTCATACCTGTTTTTGATAGTATTTTTCAAGATCCTTTTTGCTGACATAAAATCAGTCTGACTGACAGGTTGTTGTAGTGTGGTACCTTTTTTTGCTAATCTGTCTGCCTCTTCATTACCTGCTATTCCAACATGAGAAGGGATCTACTGAAATGAGATCTGTTTGTGGAGTCTTTGAAGGGTTTTTATCATACAAAAAATTTCTTTCAGTTCTTTATTTTGAGGCTTATAATTTGACGAGACGGCTTGGATGGCTGCTTTTGAATCTGTAATGATAACACATTTTTGATAATCAATATTTCTGCCTAATAACTGATGGAGTGCATGTGAAATTGCTCTTTTCTCAGCATCAAAGTTTGTATTTTTCTGGCCAACTGGGAAGTAGAGTGAGAAGAGAGATGAATGTATTCCTGCTCCAGTTCTATTTTCTTGGTCTTGTGAGCCATCTGTAAATATTTTTAGCCATTGATTAGACGGATATCTTTCTTCTATTGTCCAGAGGGCCAGTTGTTTTAGATCATGTGGTGAAGAGTCTTTCTTGCAGACCTCTTCTAGCAAAGTAAGATCTGTAGTCACTTGTATATATTCAATGGGGTTGACTGGCATACAGAGTGGTTCAAGTTTTATTTGCAGATTGCTCTTAGTGATATATTCTTTGGCGATACTTAAGGGATCTTTTTGTGTTTTAAGATTGGAGCTAGAAACTGTTTTTTGATCCATATTTGAGGTAGTCTTTGTATACTGAGATATGCATTGGCTGTTTGATGTTTCATCTCTTCTTTTATTGGTCAGTTGTGGGTATATAATTGCAAGGCGGTTATAGGTGTGGTTTTTGTTGCGCCTGTTATGATTCGTAGGGCATTATTCTGACACCCCTCGAGGTGATCAATGTTTGACTGGGGTGCTGTAGAGAGTACTTCACTGCCATATTTTATGATAGGTTTGATGTAAGTATTGTAGGTTTTGTTGAGTGTGTCTTGAGTGCTCCCCCAAGTAGCTCCTACTAGTCTCTTCAGTAATTTTATCCGTTTGCTTACCTTAACCTCCACATGTTGTATGTGTTTGGTCCAGTTCAGCTTCTTGTCCATGATGATACCTAGGTACTTTGTACTTTCACTTTTTGGAAGGTCTTGATTACTAAATTTGAGACTGAAAGTTGGATTGTGGTGTCTCAGGGAGAAAAACTGGTATACTGTTTTTGTAGTATTGATTTCCATATTATTGTTTTCAGTCCAGTTTTTGAGTTTTATAAGTTTGAAGTGCTCTACTACTTCCAGATCTACATTTCCAATGTTAACTATCCCTTTTCCTTCTTTCTTTCCTCTTTTTATTATCACTGTCTTACTTTCCTCTACACAGATTTTCATTTCTAATTTCTCAATATTTTCCTTCAGTACATCCAGCTGTTTTTGGACCACATTCTCATTCTCTCCCCAAATCAGAACATCATTAGCAAATCGGATTATGTTCATTCTTGTGCCTGTGCATGCTTCCTCATTCTCTATGAAACCCTAAAAAAAATTAGCATATTCTCTCTCCTCCTATTGGTTGTATCTATTACACTAAGCTAATTTTTATAATGTACTTAAAATAGTTCTTTCAGGGACATTCCCAGATAATAATTTCAGGGGATCAGATAGTGGATTCAGATGTAGGTATAGACTGCCTTATGTAGTGATTGGCTAAATGGCCTCTCACTAGGAGTGACAAATAAGAATTTTCGGGGGATATATCATACAGTACATTCCCCTCATCCTCCCTTCTGGGTATGATAGACATTTAGAAGCACCACTAATCAAACCTTCGAGCATAAATACAATAGAGGGCGCATTGCCACACTGCACCTGTACTGTGACTTGAAACCTACATCTAGATCAGCAGACTAAAGGGTAATGGCTCAAGACCGACTATAATTGGCTAATGACGAATGCTAAGCAACATCAAGGAATACAAAAGGAGCTTCATATTGGATAACTCTATCGTCACTATCTGCAGTTCCCTTCAGTCAGCTGATCGAGATGTTGGTCTCAACAATGAGACATCATCAGCCATCTATTGGATTTATGGTCTAAGAATCAAACTAATACTGGGTCTGTTGTCAGCCATTGCAGTGCACAGGAGTCAAAGATGAATCAAACATTGCTCTCTCTTTGAACAAATGAATAGCATAATTCACATCACCATGGAGATAAAAAATGTTATGTAAATGGTTCTATGGACTATCAGAAAAGAACAGATAAGTTTACTTTGAAATGATATCACCTCAAACAGCTGGAATGTGGAACTTAAAAAAAAAAGATGGGCGCCTAGCAACAAACCATTTTGTCAATAGCACCACTGCGTGGTAGAATTCATGATGAACCGTTTCGTCAATAGCACTCTGAAGATTACGGTAAATGAATAGCTAGTGGGATTCAAAATATAATAAGAGAAAATACGGTATTGCTCTAAGTGATATGAAATAAACATAGTGCTAGCACATATTTTAGTTCTCTTCATAGTTACTCCTGAAGTTTCCTGCACCTTTTTCCAATACGCTACTCTCTGGCAGAGCTGTGAATTGAGCCGGGAACATCTAGTTGTGAAGCTACAACACTTACTCCAACACCAAGCAGTACTGAGCTGATTGGAATAAAGCAAATGAATATAATAAAATTATGGTGTTTGAAGCCATTTTCAGTGGTGCTTGAGTAATCAAAATTTGATGTTTTATAGTCGGTGAACACGATTGTATTCAATTGTGATAGGTTATTCCCTAATCCTGAAAAATATTTACATGAGATTAATAAATAAATTAATAAGTATCATCATCAAGTTTTTCAGTCAAGCGACTGGTCTACCCCTACAATGAGTCTTTTCCACGTTGTTCGGTCTTGTGCTGTCCTTTTGACCACTTCATAACTTCGTAGGCCAGAGCTATCTAGGAAAGATCTCATGAAAGTGTTCCGTGGCCTCCCGCGAGGGTGTTTTCCAGGTATTTTGCCTTCTAGTATGTTGATCATCAGGCCACCATGTCGTAACCTGTGGCCAAGGCAGGTGGATCTCCTTCTATATATCTGGTGGATCATTTGCCGTTTTTCCTTTAATCGATCCAGCACCGTTATGTTGCTCATTTTCTCTATCCAGCTGATCTTTTCCATTCGGCACCAACACCACATCTCAAACGCTTCTAGTCGTTTAATGTCACTTCTATTCATTGTCCAGGTCTCACTGCAGTACATTGCAACTGGCCATATGTAGGTCTTAACCAGTTATTTTCTAAGGCTGAGGGACATCGAGTGTTGACAAATTAGAGAATGCTCTTCACGGAATGCCTGCTTGGCCATGGCTATACGGCTCCTGATTTCAACTTCACATCGTAAGTATAATAAAAGTAAAATGGACATTAAAACGAAAGAAGTTATTATTATTGTTGTTTCATTTAGGGGCTTGGACATTACAGTCATCAGCCCCGTGTACTTAGGTGTGTGTATTTGTAATTGAGGCTAGAATCGCATAGGATGTAGCCATGGCCTAAAGTTGAGAACCATGCATTTGGATTTGCAAAGGAGTAGAAGTGGGAAATCAAAGAAACCCACTTCTAGGATGGCTAAGGTGGGAATTAATTTTGCCTCATGATGCTGAATGTACTCTGCTCCAACCCTCAAACCAAAATTAAATTTCCATGCGGAGTTGGAAATCAAACCAGCCGAGAACGCTAGCCACTACACCATGATGGGGTCTAAATTGAAGGTATTAACGAGAGAAGTAACTTGACTTGTGAGGATGGAAGGAGTTACCATATTGTAAAGACTTACAGCAGGAGCTTCCTCGATGACCTTCTGATGGCGACGCTGCACACTGCAGTCACGCTCAAACAAATGGACGCAATTACCATGATGGTCTCCAAAGATCTGGACTTCCACATGCCTGGGTTCCTCCACAAACTTCTCTAGCAGCACTGCTTGGTCACCAAATGCCTTGAGAGACTCCCTCTGAGCTGACTCCAGCTGACTATTAAACTCAGCTGTATTTTTTGCTATTCTCATACCCTGTAACAGCAGTTACTGAAGCCTTTATAACAGTACAAGTAGGATAGGAACCATTAATATCCTGAAATATTTCCCTACAAACATAGGTGGAACTTAAGTAAAATATTCACTAGGTTATAAGATGAACATTTTTATTTTCATTTTAGGGCTTGGGACAAGTTTTGTGTACTTGTGGAATCAGTCCAATAACCTGTGCAATTATAGTGTCCCAACTAGTATGCTCACTTGTAATTGAGAGGGAGGCAGCCATGGACTGATCGAGGTACAATTCAGGCATTTGCATGGAGAAGTTGAAAACCATAGGAAATCACTTTAAGGATGGCACTGAATCAACATGTTTTAAATTAAAAACAGCAAACTTAAAATCTGCTAAGTTACAGTTTAGTGATAATTCTATTTAAGAGTTTTCATATTGAAATTTTGGAGGGAAAAGTGCTCCCTAACTAAAACTTGTTTCCTTTGGAATATTATGCTCATGGGTTAATATGTCTACTGGTATTATGCTCATCATTGCTCTACTTTTATTCCTCATAGCAAGTAAGTATGGGGTTACCTTGCCTCCTCCACCACGCACAGCCTTGATCATGAGTGGGAAGCCAATATGCTCTGCTTCCTGGCGCAGCCTCTCCACAGATTGGTCTTCCCCATGATAACCCTCGATGATAGGCACACCTGCAGCAGCCATTATGGCTTTAGAGGTGCTGAAACAGTATACAGTGAAGTGCTAATCATCTGTCATACAGGCTGTGATTTTAAATATGCCAGGGTGCCAAAATATTGCCACAGGATTGACAGAACATTCTATCATATGTCAACTTGTTTGTAATGGAAAAAAGAAAGACATTTTATATTAAATTAGATATACAGTGTGTCTCCGTCCCAGTGGGGTCGGCAGACGACATGTGTGCTCCGAGCGGTGTATTCATAACCGCATGCTGACTCAATACATAGCCACGAGGTGGTCAGTTACTCGAGTTTGTGTGTCGTGTGAAGCCGTGCAGTGATACGTTTGTGTCAATTGTTGTTAATTACACCATTGGAATGCCAGTGAAAATCATGCTTGAAGAAAGAGTTTTTATCTATGACACATATGTAACAACTGAGTCATGTAGAGAGGTGTGTAGGTGATTTCAGGAGAGATTTCCCGGAGTAACAGTTTCAGGTAGAGAAACAGTTAAGATGTCTTGTGAATAAATTAAGAGCAACGGGATCACTTTATGTTGTAATTCCAAAACCGAAACGAAGGGTTCTATCGGAAGAAAAAATCGCTGACAATAACACATCATTCGTATGATCTCCGACTAAATCTGTACAATGTGTTGCACAACAAGTTGGTATCTCAAAACCCTCAGTACATAGGGCTACTAAAATATTGAAATTAAAACCTTACCGAGTGACTATTGTCCACCCTGTGATGATGAAGCCTGGGTACATTTCTGTAATTGGATGTTGCAAAATATTACTGCCAGCATTGTTGACCCACATGTAATAATTTTCTCAGATGAGACATGGTTTCATTTGAGTGGTCATGTTTCATCACAAAACAATAGGTATTGGAATACTAAAAATCTGCCATTAATTCAGACCAGAAAATTGGTCTATGGTGTACTATAACTACAGAACGGATGTTAGACCCCGTATTTTTCAGCAATACCATAAATTTCGAGAGATACCGCACAAATATTCTCGCACCATTTTTGCAAATGTTGACAATGAGATTAGATATGGCTATTTCCAACAGGATACTGCCACAGCTCATACTGCACATGCTTCTTTGTAAGACATAGAGGTGATTTTTGATGACAGGGTAATATCGAAAGGGTTATGGTCTCCCCGATTCCGCTGTGTGACTTTTATTTGTGGGGAACCCTAAAAAATAAAGTTTACTGAAATAATCCTCACACCATATATGAACTTAAAAACAATATAACAACAGAAATTAGGAACATTATGCAACAGGAACTTATGCGTGTGAATAGTAATTTCATTAGAAGATGACAGGAATGTTTGAATGCTGAAGGACACACTTTCAACACTGCCTGTAAAAGATTAGATTAGCTTAGATTTTTATTATCCTTTTGATCAATTACATGTATACAATACATTTTTGATATAGGACACGTCAGTAATTATATCTATAAAATAAAAGAACTTACAGGTATATATTACTAATACAATAACTTTTTATAACTTATTATAATAACAGATCTTAAGAGATACAATCTTATTGGACAACTATTTACACCTTACTCTATTATCACAATATGAAAACTTAATTCTATAAACTTACAACAATTTACAGCTAGGTAAGAAAATAGAAAAATGTTCCAAGCAGTATATTCATAACCTCCCGCATATTCTCTTACCTATATCATTACATTTATTACTTATTTATGCACCCAATAACCTTTATCATTAGTACCAACTTCTTTTACAGGCAGTGTTGAAAGTGTGTCCTTTAGCATTCAAACATTCCTGGCATCTTCTAATGAAATTACTATTCACACGTATAAGTTCCTGTTGCATAATGTTCCTAATTTCTGTTGTTATATTGTTTTTAAGTTCATCTATGGTGTGAGGATTATTTCTGTAAACTTTATTCTCTTACCGGCTTGCCACGGTGGGTGAGTGGATAGCGTGTCGGTCTACTAACCCCAAGATTGCAGGTTCGCCCCTGACCGTGGTAAGTGATTTTTGAAAGGCGGCAAAAATACGATACGCATGATGTTGGCATGTCAAAGAACCCATTTGAATTCAGTAGGCCGAGTTCATAATGGCAAAATTAATCTCGGGAGTTTCCGCCAGCACAAAGTTCCTCGTTTATCTACTACAAAGCACTATTGTGTTCAAGGAGATTAGATATCTAACATCTAACCTCCTTGACTTTCATAGTCAAGGAACTACGAAATTCAACATGCAAGCTACCCTCTGGGTGTCAAATAGCAAAGCTTGCACCAGGCACCCGAGGCCATACGATATTATTATTCTCTTACCTATATTATTACATTTACTGTATTACTTATTTATGCACCAAAATAACTTTATCATGAGTACCTTCTGCAGAAAATATAATAAATCCACTTACGCACTTAATAAACAGTTCAATTCTCTCAGGAACTTACCCGGATATTTTGAAGTTATCTAAAGTAATTCCAGAACACAAAAATGGTTCAAAAGATGAATTAGATAACTATCGTCCTATTACCTTACCAACTGGTATTGCAAAAATTGTGGAAAAAATCATGTATAAGAGACTGATAAGTTTTATAGAAAAAAAATTAATACTATCAAACTCACAACATGGATTCAGAACGGAAACAAAGCTTGAGACACAAGGATGATGGAACCAAATTACTTAATGAAACATTGTCCAATGAGGGAATTATTAAATTTGGAGTACCCCAAGGTTCGGATTTGGGCCCACTACTCTTTCTTCTATATATCAATGATATAACACAGAACGTTCATTCACATAAGGAAATTTTGTTTGCGGACGATACAACACTCGTAATAAAAAGTGAAACTAAACAGGTCATACAGCAGTCTGCTGACTCCGTTACAGGAGAATTAACCAAATGGTCACAAGATTTTTCTTAAATCAAACAATGATGTTCATAGGCATAATACAAGACAAAATTGAAACATTCATGTTTCACACACAAGCATATATCAAAAAGGAACTTTTCACACAGGAGTTAAATTATACATCGCCTCATAATCAACTATAAAAAAAACATGCATGCTATCCGTTGCTGGCCCCGCTGGAGTGGGACACACTGTAGATATAGTCAATGAACAGTATTTATTTGGGCTTACTCTACTTACATATTAACCTTAGAACACTAACCCTTCATAATTTTTACGACGGTAGGTAGCAGTACGGTATAGTTTATTGCCTTCCGTGCATGCGTGCCTGCCGCCAATTTGTGTAACTGAATTTCTCAAGCAGTTGTTGACTGTGGCGGGTGCGATTGTTGATATCAATATAATAATATTATAATAATTGGGTGGGTGTCGTCATATTGACGAATGGTTAGTGATAGTGTAATACTTACAAGTATAATGTGTCTTAATACGTTTTTTACATTTATACCTATTTCATTATTTTCATGGTAGTTTAGGTTTCTTTGTGGTATAAAGAAACCTCATTTATAGTTTTAAGGGTTTATTTTAATATCTAGCATAATAAAATTAAGTTCTTATAAAACGTGTTAATGTAATGTAGCAAGTTTGCTATATTTAACAAATAATCACATCAAATGATTTAATATCTACCTATTTTGATTCATGACCTGGTCATGAATCTATAAGAACTCGAAATATCAAAAATTTTGCCAAATATTGTCTGTAACGTAGTAAATATAACAATTATAAGTTGGAGTAGTCAAATTTACGAAGGGTTAGTAATAATGAGCGACGAAAGAGGGTTAGTGTTCTAGGGTTAAGAAAACTAAATTAAAAATATATTTAGAAAAAATAACAGGGAACTCTTAGGTAATACAACCAATATATTTACCTTTTAATTCCCATGTCACGGATGGCAGAGGCTGGAGGTCCAATGAAGATTACTCTTGACTGTTGGCACTGCTCAGCAAACTCTGCATTTTCAGAGAGGAAGCCATATCCAGGATGAATTGCCTGACAGCTAGAGATGCCTGCAACCTTCAAGATTTTCTCTTGGCACAGATAACTCTCCTGGGAGGCTGCTGGACCAATGTGGTATGCTTCATCTGCCTGGGATCAAGAACAGCTCCATAGTAAATGATGTATGAAAACAGGCAGGGTTCAGGAGATGAAAATTATCAGCAAATGCACATTTTTATTTAATGAACGTACACTATTTAACTTAATATATACCTGTTTACCACATCTTGATAAATGCAGTATTTTTGCATTATTGTCTAATGGCATAAGCTAGAGTAAAATGTGTCTTTACACCAATGTCACAGTCTCAGTCTGTCTAATTATATTGAAGCTACTGAGGTATGAGTGGAGATGACTAATGGCATTTGGCACACAGTGAGTGTATAGTGTATAGTCGTGATGTGTAGATTTATTTTGACTGGCCTGTCAATTTTTGCTGAAGATGACGTGTTGTAAATCTAGTAATGTAGAACTATTTCCATCTGGAGTTTTTTTGAACATTGTTATGTATTTTGTATTTAACAATTCATAGACTTATGATTCAACAAGGTAATATAAATTTTAACATCAATGGAAGATGCTGGACACCTGTTTCAATGGGAATAATTTAAAGAACAAGTTATTCTTTAAACTTAATAAGTTTGTAGATTTCAACAGGAGCAATATTTTTTACAATGTATCTTAAAATTTGATAGAACATAACATCAGCAATAGTATTTAACAATATCTAAATAAAAAAGGTGACATCAGAAACTCCACTGCAAAAACACAGAAAAAATCTAAATTGCAAAAAGGAGAGTTTTAGACAAATTTTACTGTGTAAATTAGTCCTACTATAATTACTGTAGAGTAACCCCAGTTCCAATAATTGTTGTTTTATTATATTGTATCTAATGTGATGTGAAATGCATAAAATTGATTATTTTTGGTGAAGAAGGGGCAAAACAGCCCAAACCATGTAATTAGGTGACATAAAAATAATAAAAATTATAAGTAACTAGGCGCAACATATCTGAATAAAATGTATATAATTACTGTAGCCTAAGTCAATATGGATTTAAAAATTCAACATGCTTTAATACAAAAAGGATGTGCTAATAATAAGACACAAATCCCATCTTTTATTTGTATATTTTAACAAATAAAGCACCGACAGTAGTGGCTGCGCTCGCTAAAGCGCTGCGTTAGGCCATGGGGCCAAGCTCTCTGCTGACTCGGTAGACGCGTGGGTTAGAGCCCCACCGTCGGCCGTCCTTGAAATGGTTTTCCGTGGTTTCCCATTTTCAACTCCAGGCAAATGCTGGGACGGTACCTTCTGACAGGCCACGGCCGCTTCCTTCCACATCCTTGCCCGGTTTCATTCACCATCATTCATTTCATCTCTCATTAACTCCTCTCATGAGGTTGGTGGCAGGAAGGGCAACCGGCCGTAAAAATCATCCGCCACAAAGACTTCCATCGCATCTCATCCCCGACCCCGTTGGAAACGGGAATAATAAGGGGTAGACATACATACATACATACAACAAATAAAGCATTGACTAAACTGTTTTCTATTGTAAACATCGCTAACATTGATTTCTTTCTACAGATTCCAATATTAGTAAGTACTGAAGTCTTTATGGAACAGTGAGCTTGTATAATTTTCTCCACAATTAATAATTTAGAGTTGTTGTTTTGTTTGAGGGACTTGGATATCATGGTCATTTAGCCCCGAGTGCTTGGGTGTGTGCTTATATAGATAGAATTTGTTTGATAACCTGTGTTATTGTGGTGTATGTAGTAGTGTGTGTATTTGTAATTCAGGCAAGGCTTGGGAAGGAGGCAGCCGTGTCCTTAAGTTAGGATCCATCATAGCGTTTTCCTCGAGTGGAAGAAGGAAACCATGGAAAACCACTTCCAGGATAGTGGAAATGGGAATCGAATTCATCTCTTCTCAGTTTTGCCTCACAATATTGAGTATACCCTGTTCCAGCCTCCAGACCAGAATTAGATTTCTTAGCAGAGCCAGGGATCGAGCCTGGACCTCTGGGGCCATTGAAACAGGTGTCCAGCACCTTCCATTGATGTTAAAATTTATACTACCTTGTTGAATCATAAGTCTATGAATTGTTAAATACAAAATACATAACAATGTTCAAAAAAACTCCAGATGCAAATAGTTCTACATTACTAGATTTACAACATGTCATCTTCAGCATAAATTGACAGGCCAGTCAAAATAAATCTACACATCACGACTATACACTATACACTCGCTGTGTGCCAAATGCCATTACCGTAGTCATCTCCACTCATACCTCAGTAGCTTCAATATAATTAGACAGATTGAGACTGTGACATTGGTGTAAAGGAATTGTCTTTCTTTTCTTTGGTGATGGATCTTAAACTCAGCAAAACCAAGATAGTCGGTTTGGTGATGAGTAGAAATCCTTCAATGGTCCATCTAAGACTTGGAGATGAGGAGATACATGTTGTAGACAAATTCCAGTATTTAGGTAGTATTCTTTCCTCGAACACCATCAAGAGATTAACAACAGAATACAGAAAGCTTCAAATTTCTATCAGGCAGTGCGTCAGCTACTTTGGGACAAAACATTTCCACAAGCTTCCAAGATTAGTTTGTTCAAGATATACTTAATATCTATACTAACATATGGACTGGAAGCAGCAACCCTTACTGGACCAACAAACAGCCGTCTCCAGGCAGTAGAAATGAAGTTCCTCTGTTCTTGCTTTCAAAAGACGAAAATGGACAAAATAAGGAATGAGGATATCCGACAACAACTGGGATTGGAAAGGAGCCTTCTGGGGACACTCAAACTCAAGAGATTGAGATGGTATGGTCATATGAAGAGGATGGCTCCCCACAGGATACCTCGAGTGTATTTTGGCCAGAGTGTCCCCGGGAAGAGACCAAGAGGAAGACCTCGCAATGTGTGGGAGAAGCTAATTTATAAGGACCTTGAAGCCAGAGATAAGAACTGGCATCAAATACAAGAACAACAGTTATGGATGGGCAGGACAAATTGGAGACGGCTCATTTATAACTGCACCCGGCTTGCTGGAGCGAAGAAACGATGATGATGATGAATACATTTTCATTAAAAACTGTAATTAAGAAGGATTTCAATGTTCCTGAATCTTTTTAGGTGGATTTTAAAGAACATATAAATGCATATTTGGGCCATTTTCATAGTTATTGTCATATTTCATCAATATTAATGTTATAAGGTCATATTTCATCAATATTAATGTTATAAGGTCATATTTTGGTAATATTTTAGGGGTAGGTGGTGGACTTAAAATATGGTATTCGCTGGCCCCTGCAAGGTTTCTGTGCCTTAGCGGCACTAAAAATTAAAAAATAACTTGCCAATTGTTATAGCTATCATAAAATATTTAACTGTAAATAAACTTGGTAGTATTTTTAACTTGGGGCATTTTCTTTCTCTTTTACAGAATGTGATTTGTGTCGCAGTTTTTAATGTGAGAAAAGGCGAAGAATATGCTGCTTTCCGCGAATCTCTTGGTACATTCTGCAATAAAAATTTGAGGAAAACATTTTTATCGAAGGCCTATTCATGAAATCAGTGTAGATTTGAACAATTTTTTAGGTTTGAATGTAGAATTAATAATAAAAATAACATTTCACTACCTTATTAAATCGTGTTTTTAGAAAGCACGTAAATATATTAGGTCATATTGTACCTTTTTTAGATCATATTTCACTATTTTTAGGTCATATTTGCCTGCATATTTCTCATTTCAATAAGCCCTAAATATCCAAACCTTAGTGATGTGTACGGTATTTGACCTAGAATAATAAATAATAAATAACCCCTGGCACTACAGCCCATTAAGGGCCTAGGCCTACCGAGCAAACGCTGCCCAGCCATTTGGCCTGCAGATTTTGCGGTGACGCATGATCAGCGCATCTGGTCCCCTCGGCCGTTAATCTTGGTTTTCGTGATCGGGGTGCTGCCTCACTGTCAGACAGCTACACAATTGTCCTCACGAGGCTGAGTGCACCCCGTTCCAGCCCTCACGTCAGCTTCTAAAATCCCTCACGGAGCCGGGAATCGAACCCGGGGCCTCCGGGTGAGAGGCAGGCGTGCTACCCCAACACCACGGGGCCAGCATTTGACCTAGAAGTTGTCGTCATAAACTGTCTTCCTTTATTCTATGAACCCAGATGGGTAATCTTTCCCTGTTCGTGTCAGAAGAACCAACTCACAAACATCTAATAGACAGAGTTATTTACACAGGATCATATACGGTATGTACACCACACTAAGCAAAGAGACAAACAAACAGAAGATCATGAGCGTAAGATTTGAATATATTCCAAAATAAAACGTAGAGGTATAAAACAAAAAGGAGTTGAACAAAACTATTTACAGACACTATTTAAAGATTTCCTTTATTGAAACAAAAACTGTACATCCTAACTGAAAACACAATAAAGGAAAAAGGATCGCCCGAATGGGCATTAATTTTTACTGTAATCACTTAATGATTTTAATCTTTTGCGGCACGTCGTAATATGGTACCTGGTACACCTTTCGTTGCATAAAATACAGACACAATTGTCATTTGGACTATGAAAGGATCTGTTGGACCATATCTTATGATGGAATCCGTGAATAGCGAGTCTCGTTATTGTCTGTCTTTGGTCTTGGTTCTCGTTAGACCACATTCTGTCCATCATGGCATCAGTGATAGAAAATTCTGGATCTATCTCTCATCTCTTTGCTCTTCTAGATTCCAAAAAATCAGTAGAGGATCTTGTAGCCGGCAAAGGTACTTTCAGTCTGAGGTCTTCGATGAAGAAGATTTCCTTTGCTAACTCGTAGACTAATCTTGTGGGAGCCATCTTTCCAACTCTTAGTATATATTTTAAAAATCTCGACTTAACATTCTCTATTCTTTCAAGATCGCTGAATGTGAGATGCTCCCATATTATTTCAAGACCATACGTAACAACTGGCGAGATGGCCGTATGGAAATGGGTCAAAGCTGTAACTAGCGATAACGCTGGTAGATTCTTAATCTTGTAAATGGCTCTGATAGCTGTTGCTGAAAGATGTGGCTGAAGTTTGAAGGGTTATGCCCAGGTATTTGAACTTGTTCACTACGTTTAATGGTTCGTTGTACAATGTGAGCGTGTCTTTAAGCGCAGGTTTACCTCCTTTTCGAAATGTCATTTGAACCGTTTTTTTGAAGATTAATATCAAGGTCATTTTAATTGACCCATTTTTCTAGTTCAAACAATACACTCTGTAATTCTAATTTGTTCTAGACCCTAAAACCATGTCATCTGCATAGAGTAAAAGTGTGGTATTGGGAGACACTATGAATGATGGGTAATGAGGGCTGGTATGCTATAAGATAAAAAGGCTGCACATGCTCCTTAGTTTGTAATCAAGGCACTGAATGCAAATTTATACTTCAAAATTACTAGTGAATGAAGGTATGGATTAAAAAGTTGACACATTTCTTACTCACCAGCGCAACATGCATTGCTCTAGCATCAGCATCACTGTAGACTGCAACAGTCTGTACTCCCATCTTCTTAGCAGTTCTTATAACTCGACAAGCTATCTCTCCTCGATTTGCTACCAGCACCTTTCTTATTGGCATAGTAGAGTAATTCATAGCGCAGCAACACCTTCAAATAGAAATCCAATTTCTTTAATATCTAAAACTAGCAGTAGTGCCCGGCTTCGCCCGGTGGATTTATTTGTTTTATGGATGATAATGAGTACTACTACAGAACTGGAGCGCTCAAGGATAAGGATCGGAAAGCACCAACACTTATTGCAGCTGATAACCTCAGTATACTGCACCAACACCATTGACCTTATACAGAGGCGTACTATTGTCATGATAACTGTTTTAAAGGGCCTAAGAAATATTTTTGCATGAATTTCTCCCCGTGACTGCAATTTATAAGCAGCTCGCAATTCTGCACCAGAACACTGGTAGGGGCGACGTGATACAGCCCGCATTACCAGGTAACAATAGACTTAGGTATTATTGGAGCTATCCGGGAGCGCTTGTTCTTCCGACTTACAGAACAAAAATCATTCTTAATGGTTACCTGAGAGGTGTAGCATAATGCTACATAGCCTAAACTATTCCTCTCGAATCTGGCTATCATATACAAAAGGAATTTTTCGAATCCGACTGGTAGTTCCAGAGATTAGCGTGTTTAAACACATAAACAAACACACAAACTCTTCAGCTTACAAGAAGAACCATATTTAATGAGTAAAACTCATGCAATTGCTCTAAATAACCAGTGACTTCATAAAAATAAACAGTGATAGGAAGCATATTTTGTATTATCCACTGAATTCTCCAATAAAAATTAATCCATAAAAATTGTTACCAGTACATACTATTAGATATTGTTTTTTAAGGGGAAGAACAACAAGGTCATTCCCCCAGTACAGACTTCACTTTACCTTTTTCAAAAATTTTAGAGAAGATAATGTACAACCGTCTAATTAGCTTCATAAACAAATATAAATTGTTAACTGACTCTCAACATGGCTTTAGAGAAGGAAAATCAACAATGTCAGCAATTTATGAATTTTTAAATCCTGCTTTTGAGTCACTTGATGAAAGGAAGAGAGTATGTGGCCTGTTTTTGGACCTGTCTAAAGCTTTTGATGTGATAAATCATCAGATACTAATTGATAAACTCCATCAATATGGTATCAGGGATATCGCTAGTAAGTGGTTTCAGTCATATTTAAATAATCGCCAACAGATCGTCGAACAAAAAAGTTTAGAAAATACCACAAACATATTTAAATATTACCACTCAGATCCTATGTTTTTGAAGTATGACATTCCGCAGGGGTCCGTTCTAGGGCCACTACTTTTTCTCCTTTACGTAAATGACTTGCCATCTCAGATACCTGCATTTAAAACTGTACTATTCGCAGATGATACAAGTGTTTTGATGAGGGGTGAAAATGATACTGAACTTCAAAAATCAGTAGAGGAAGTAACAGGTCAGCTGTCCTTATGGTTCAACAATAATGGATTCCTTATCAACACTAGTAAAACAGTGGCTCTTAACTTTCACACAGCTCAGAATAAAAGTATTAATTCTCCCTCCATAATCTTAAATGACCTTAAAATTGGTAACGCCTCTTCTGCTAAATGGAACTCTCATACCACTAAACTTGCCAAGAAACTAAGCTCAAGTTGTTATGCATTAAGAGTATTAAGACAATCGACTAGCTGGAGAACTGTTCTTAGTACTTATTTTGCTTATTGCTATTCGCTTATGAAATATGGAATCATATTTTGTGGAAATTCACCTGCTGCTCACCAAATCTTTATTATCCAGAAAAGAATAATTAGAACAATGAAAGGAACTACTAGATTGCATACATGTAAGCCTCTGTTTAAACAACTGAAAATTTTACCTTTGCCATGTATTTACATCTTTGAACTTCTATTATTTGTCAAACAAAGCTTAGGAAATGAGGATATCTTTGAGATGAATTCAAATATACATAACTACCAGACCAGACAAAAGAACAATCTTCATGTACATGCTGCAAATACAACACTATGTAAAAATGGTGTATTCCATGCAGCTATAACGCTGTATAATCATTTGCCAAATAATATTAAAAGTACAGCAAATTACATAAAGTTCAAAATAAAAACTAAAGAGTTCTTGCTGGAGCACTGCTTCTACTCAGTTAAAGAGTTTTTAGAATATCAATAGTTATGTATTCATAGGACTAAATGATGTAAGGTTATCCTTGTGTAGGCCTATATTATTATTGTGATTGTAAATTAGTATTAGTATAATTTGTGAATTGACGTGTCCTATATCATTGTACAATGTACATTATATGATTGAATGGATGAATAAAAAATACAATACAATACAATACTTCCTTGAACGTGATAATGGAGATTAACAAGGGTTCTTCAAGCATAATAAATTAGGGATTATAAAAAAGAAAAATTGTTTACTTTTTCTACCATCAAACAACCAGGCGCAGAGCGGATGGGTCAGGAAGGGTAAAATGTGTGTGTGCTGTCTACTTCTACAGTTAATCCTTGTAAGGATGATTATGATATTACTCGTACAAGATTAGCTGATGTGGTTTCAGAGAACTCGGGGAGCTAGAGAGGGTCATTAACGTACCACTAAATCTACCGATACGAGACTGTCACACTTAAACACCCTTAAATAAACTAACGGCACACAACTGAAAATTTGACAGTTTGCATATTTTTTTTTTTAAAATAGATAAACTAGCTTTCATTACCTATTGTTGACAGGATCATATGGAAGGATACCTTAAAAAGAGTTTACCCCTTTGACTTCAACACATCCGCGATGAGTTAACAGGTCAGCCGTGGCAGTTGGATCCAGTAGACCCCTGTTCGGCTATAGCCATGTGAATTCCTAGTTCCTATCCTGCACTTAGTTTTGTTAGAAAAATGGTGCTGCGTAAAAGTATTTCAAGTCAGGAGATAGCCTGGTCCCATGGTCTTGCACTTTAATCTGCATGATAAATCTGCTGGTTAAAACTTTCTTTGGGATTGCCGTAGCCACTCTGGCTCTTATAGGTTTAAACTGGATGTCATTTCTGACACTACGTTATTTCTTAGGTGAAAATTCCACTTTGCAACCACTGGGATTCAAACCTCGGCCGTCCAGATGATAGGCAAGCAGCTACACCACTATACTCTGAATTACCAATAATGGTCGCTGACAGCTGTCAAAGCTAGCACGTGGGGAAATGCTTCGTCGCCACTGAGGCAGATCATGACTCTAACATTCCAAGAGGCTTGCAGGAAGACAAAAATACTGGTGGTCTAATGACCGTGACGAGTGAAGACACACTGAGTCAAACCATGTGCTCACTGCTGTGTCGGCATACATTGCAACATTGCTTGCTGTTGCTATGGAGACTGTTACCCCTCTCGTCTCCACCCCTCACTTCACCCTTCAAGCGGGTGACAGCTTTCACCGACCATCTTTTGTAAATCAGAGTATACACCATCATGTTCTCTCCACTCTTACGCACACATTTTGAAGTATGTAAGAAAGGGGTTTGTTAAATAACTTGTCTGACCTTCGCTTGTGTGTGGAGGCTCCGTAAGAAGTGAATGATTTATTGATGACTTGCCTACATGTGATAAAAACCCAATCCAAACAGGAACACTGTACAACCATACAGTGCAACACCTAGCCTATGTTGATATAGTAATCTTAGGAAGGACGGCATACAAAGAACTGAAAGAAAGATCAGGGAAAACTGACCTAAATGTTAACATTGGGAAAACAAAGTACCGTACTGTACATGTTATTATCCCGAGAAATTAAGACAACCTAGTGATCAATGAGAAAGAATTCGAGAAAGTCACCAATTTCAAATATTTAGGATCTAGACTGATGAAGGATAATAACATAATGGCAGAAATTAAGCACAGAATAGCTCAAGAAAATCAGTGTTATTTTAGCCTCCTGAAAGTACTTAAGACATGCATGATCTCTCGAAAGATCAAAAAGAAAATATACCGTACAATAATTATACCAGTTGGTACCCAAGGTAGTGAAACATGATTATTCACCAAAAGTGGAGAGGAACCATTGGATACGTGGGAATGGAAAATGTATTGGAGAATATATGGACCCGTGCAGGAAAATGGAAACTGGCGAGCACAATATAACAGAAAATTACTGTATATAGCCTGTATGAGGAACCTCGACTATAGCAGACGTAAGAAGAGGAAGACTACGATGGGCAGGGCACTCAGAAAGGATGGAGGAGAAGCGAGCAGCTAGCCAGATATTTCATCGACATCTGGAAGGGAGGAGATGGCAGGCCCTGCCATTAAACCACGTTAAAGATGGCTAGATGAAGTAGAGGACGACCAATGGCATCTACGAGTTTGTGGGTGGAGATGGCTCGCTTTGGATCGTTAAGTGTGTACTGATGTGATTAAGACGGCCTGGGCTCTGCAAGAGCTGTAGTGCCGATGGGTAAATAAAATAAAAGTAAGAGGTACATAGGAGGTGCAGACCACCAGACAACCCTGGAATGGAATATCGATATGTTGCAAGGAATAGTGAAAACAAATGTTTTGTTTTGGATATGAGTGGAGCCGTTGAATTTGTGCCCCATCAAATAAGGTCAGTTGTGTAGTTTTAATGATGTTAGTGTACATTTCCCTTAACTCTGGGTACGTACTGTGTATCTTAATTTGAAGGGCAGAATGCATTGCACTGAATGGACATCACACTTATGAACAAGTGTTCAGGTACAGCTGGTAGAAGGTAGAAGGTATAGCATCAGAATAGAGAATATGTGAGCTGAAATCAAGGATGGGTGGTTTGTTAGCTTTTAGTTACTACTCATTTTCTTATAACAGAGTAGCTTGCCCCTGGCGATGGAGGAAGAGGAGGCTTAAATTACAACATGGCTTAAATGTTAAAGTCTGTCCAACGAGAGAAGGGTTCTGTGAGAAAGTGCCACTGTCGCTGAACAGTCGACTATTAAGTTACTATTCGAGAATGGCCGGTTGCTATCGTAACATGCTCCAGGTTGACAAATCTGTTGATGTCGTTAACACATGATTCCTACACTGGCCCAGTTGCTATTGTGAATTCTAAGTGTACACTGTGTTAATTGCGCTCTTGATTGTTATTATTCGTTAGAATTTTAAAGGTGATGGATTAGCTCAATGTCAGGCATGTTACAATCCTTCATTATTTTATATTGCTGTGTAGCTCATTGTGAAATAGCCTAGGCCTTGTGTTCCGTTCTCTTGCTTTGTTTTTGAGAGTGCCATTTTATTTAAAGGAAAATTGAGGTTAAAATTCACTTCGGGCAGTCAACTCAGGAACACATCCGAGTGTGAGTTTTCTTTTCTTATTTATTTAAATGTGACAATAGCTTGAAATAATTAAGAGACTGATTGATGGAAACATAAGCTATTATGTCATATTGCCAAATTTAATGTGCTTATTTGTCTCATATTTTTAACAGGCATACGGTATTATGATGTTTCGTATCTCTAATACGATGCATCACAAATGATGATTGATCCAATTCTGGTAGCAGGTTAAAATGAAAAGAACAGCTATAGGCTAGATATTTATGTTGTGTTGTATTCTTAACGAAGAGGTAGATTGCAAAAAGTTGCAAAAATGGTTTAAGTGACAGAAGCAGCGAACGAGTTAGGCACGCTGAGCACTATTTCAAGATATCACTACATGACGCCATACCCCAACTCTCGTTGGACAGACTTTAGACCAAGTCAGGACATGTGCGATATCCTATTTACAGCGAATAGTAAGCTGTACCTTGATGGCTGATTGCCTTTGTCATAATTGACTGGCTGCAGGGGCACAACAAAGAAAAAAACGTTCTCGCCTGCCCGTCAGTTGGCATTTAAGGGTGCGCAAAAGCGAGGGAGCCATGTCAGTAGATTTACTGGCACGTTCAAGATCCCATATGGAGCAAAATTCCAACACCCTGGTGTTTCAAAAAGCCTCAGTAGTTAAAAGGGACGTAAAACCAATAACCTTATTATTGGTGTATTGGCTTTCACGGCCGGTGAATTAAAACTCAGCAATTCTTCTAGGTTTGTGCCGTGTCTTGTGTGGGGTTTCGCCTAGGACACCAAGCTAGGCTCATCGGCGGGCTCAAACCTAGAAGAATTGCTGAGTTTTAAACCTTATTATTGTTTATATTCTTTGTTATGATCCATATGACAAGCTGTGAAAGTACAACACTGCCTAGAGACTAAAAGCACATTTGATATGGGCTTCCTTCGCCTTGAATTTCAATATCAAACTTTTCTCAATGATACCTAACCTCAAAATTGTCCACTCCTTCATCAACCACGAATATATTATGGATAGATTAGTTTAGTTTCTCTCGTCATATGATAGTTATTGAGGTTCTAAGTGGCGGAACTACGAGGTCATCTGCCCCTTGATAGTTTTACCGCATGCTGTGGCACAGTCGGCACAGTGCTCTGCTCTCTGTGGCTTGCTGTGGCTATGGTTAATTAATTTGAGGTCGCGAAGATACCGTACGCTATCGCCAAACATTGGATAATGATAAATGGATAAACATACCCATTCAGCACTGTTTTCCCACGTGTAATCCATGCCATTATGTGAACCCAGCACCCAAAACCCGTGCAAGTAGGCTACTATAGGCTAGATACGATTAGATGAAAACTATTGGAAACGATGGCCAGATATTTTGTTGACCTCTACGACCAGCATTGCACAAACCGCTTATCATATTTGCTGGTCATGCAATGCATCACCATATTTCGATTTGGGGCTGTGGTTTAATAAATAAGCCTACAATAGTTTAAAGTTGTGGAAATGTTTATTTTTCGTTTAGTTAATTAGGATTCCCCAGCTCAAAGAATATGGGCACCCTTTCGTGATCGTAAGGTGGTCCAAGTAATTGGGTCCAAGGTCAGGCTCCAGTTAATAAAACGACTAAGTTACCGTATATGATGTCCCTTGTGTTCTTCGAGGGCCATTTTTAATGCTGCCTCAAGCTTTCTAAGTAAAAAGCAAAAAAACATTCATAGGCAGCTTTAGAAACTAGCTGTCAATCATTATATCAATTGGGAATTAGGAATAACGTTTCAAATGGGTTCGAAAGTAAAACAGTCATTGCGAACGTCCGGGTTCGATTCTCTGCCTGGCTTTGCCAAGAAATTGAGGCAGTGAGTGAGAGAGGGGGCTACGCCGAGATTTTGTCAACATTGAGTTATTGGTACCGTTGTGTAGGGCATATAGTGTGGATAATATCAAAGACGTCCGCAGGCTCCTTCCCTTGTTTCTGCGAATCACGTTTAACGCTGCGAGAAAGAAACCGCAAAACTCCAAATACGGTACCGTACCGGTATCTGAGTTCCATCCAACTCTCTCACTCACTGCCTCAATTTAATTCCGGTCTGAGGGCTGGAACGGCGTACACAGCCTCTTGACTTGAAGCCAAACTGAGAAGAGGGGAGTTCGATTCCCATCTCAGCCATCCCAGAAGTGGTTTTCCGTGGTTTCCCCATTTCTCCTCCAGTCAAATGCCGGGTTAGTAGGCCTACCAGCTAAATGGCTAATTTAAGGTCACGGCCGCCTCCTAACCATGTTCATAGTCTACACACTTGTACAAGAATTACAATAATGACTAGGGATATTGACATATTATATTATCAGACATTCAACACACACATCCAAGTATAAGCTACAAGGGGCTACATGACCAAGATGTTGCAAAGCCTCTTAATATGTATCAACAACGATAGTGAGGCAATCGTGCTGCCATACAAAATAATACGCACGGTTAGGTGGCAACTTTGAGAGGTAAAAGAGGAAAGCGGAGAAAACCTCATTCCTTTTATTCAACAAGAATTTCAGGCTATGACAGTAAGTTTAACTCGGGACACGGCGGCATAAATAACTGCCAGAGCCACAGAGATTTCAATTATCTGGTTTCGAAAAGAAGTGATAGACAGTCGATGACCGCGACTTCCCATTTCCTGCTCGTATAGAAGGCTATGAAAGTAGGTTTACTCGTTTCATTAAGAAATTGGGCAGGCGAATGCCATATTTGTATACAAGGCTGTGTATCTGTCAATCGTCTAATGATGGCGGATGTCTCGTAAACATTTATGAGAATAAATTTTTATTTTGGTGGAGGATGATGTATCACTCCCCGGAGGAATGTCTAGACGAGGCGTGGATCTTCTATGGCGCATAAACAAGAGATCCTTTGCTATTACTTTGTTCATGTGTGTCAGTTTTGTTTACCTCTCATACTCTTTTAACTACTGTCTGATCTCCAACTTAAATCGAGCGATTCGTCATGTAAGTGTTTTTGTTTGGCAGCTTTCTGCAATTGCATTCGATGTACTGTATCGTGTGTGTTGTTTGTATTATGTGAAAACATTTTTAACACTATCCTGAGCGTAATATATGTTTATTTCTTCCTATATTTACTCGGTCGAATCAAACTCCCCTGGCGACTTGTAGGACCAGCAGTCTAAAAATAATTTTTTTTTTTCATCCGCCAGGTATTTGTTAATTTTGTCATGGATGTTTGATATGTCAACTTGTTAGCTCAACTGTCTAAATATAACTTTTTTTATATTTTCAGAAGCGAGTTGTTGGTCGCATTTCTTGCTAGCCTATCAAACTCCTACAAGTAACTTATTTGTAAATTTTATGTTAAGGTTAACTGAAATGTTTCTTTTTTTTCCCCCACAGTGCATGTTGATACATTTTTAACGGGATGATTTTTATTAAAGCTTGTGACCTTTATGAATAATTATATTTGAAGAATAAGAGGTGAACATGTGAGAGTTGCAAGACAGTTTAATCACATGCTGTTGGCAAGAACACACACTAGAACAGTCAAGTGACAGTTTTCCTTGTATGTTCCTAGATTGATTGATCACTTTTAAATTCTTTAGCATCAAATAACTTTTGCCAGAAGGGGCAGTGAACTCCTTTAAGTTTTTCCCTTTAATGAAGAATCATTTCTTGTGTGGCAACTAATGGCTCACTGGCCTGAAAATATTTGTGCTTTTGATTCAATCCACAGACTAGTTCGATTATGGCCCTCCATGTCCCCCTCCATCCTGAGTTGATTGTTTCATCTGCCAATAGTTACTGCACACTCTATATCAGATGTAGGCTAATCTGTTCAATATATTCCAGCTTTGACTTTCCCGTATAGTTCTTGTCCTCTACCCTTTCTTCGGGCGGCTTCGGTGGCGTAGTTGGTAGCGTGCTGAGCTTCTATGTCCAAGGTTGCGGGTTCAAACCCGGCCAAAGTAGTCTGATTTTTTAAGAGCATTAAAAATCCCTCAGTATGCTTTCCTTTGGAGGGGAAGTAAAACCGGCAGTCCTATAGCATGAAAGAGAACCCTCCACTAACTACACTTGTGTTAAGCCAAAATTTGTAGGTTAGAATTGATAACGCTCTATTAGTTCCAACGCTCGTCGCCAGGTGCTGACTGTGATGCCATCTAGTAGCCAAGTCCGCAAGCCAGGTGTAGTGGATGGTAGCATTTGGTAGCAATAGTAGGAATTACTTGAAATTATTGTTTGCAGTCCTTACTTGAGCTAAAACAGACAACACACACTAATACAGCCATCACAATTAACATCGGTTTATCAGACAGATTCTACACACACCCAAAGTACACGGGGCTTCATGACCATGTTGTTGCAGCCCCTAAACTAAGGAACCAACAAACCAACCCTTTCTTCATCAACTAAGTAGCATATGCAGCACCAACAGTCCTCAAGTTTTGCTTACATATAGCACCTACCTCGGTTTCATAAATAGCTTTTTAATACAAAACACTAAAGACTATTTTATGTCAGAAGAATTTTTTAATCTCCTGTAGTAAAGATTTCATTTCTATGCTTAATATGTTGGTAGAACTTGACAACAGCTACTTAATGGGAAAAAATTCTTAAAGTTTACTGAAATTAGCCAAAATACCTGAATTGATAGTCTGGGGAAAAAATCTGGGGACTACTATACATTGCGATACGGCCGCGTATGAAATTCCCCTAAAACAAAATGGCGGCTTCCGTGACGTCATCAACGACGTCACGAAATACTCCTCTGGCAAGCCTACGGGAAAAGCCTTGGTAATAGGTTTTTTTTGGGTGGGGAAATACAAAAACCGTCAATTTTTTTATGTATCGAAATGTATAATTGAGCTATATAGTTCAATTAAAGATTCCGATACATTAAAAAAAATCGCAAATTCACGTAATAGGAGTTTTTTGGGTGGGAAAACACAAAAACCGTCATTTTTTTAATGTATCGAAATCTATAATTGAGCTAAATAGTTCAATTAAAGATTCCGATACATTAAAAAAAATTGCAAATTCACGTCATATATATCCGGGAAAGGCCTGGGTAATAGGGTTTTTTTGGGTGAGGAAACACAAAAACCGTCAATTTTTTTAATGTATCGAAATCTATAATTGAGTTATATAGTTCAATTAAAGATTCCGATTCATAAAAAAAAATCGCAAATTCACGTAATAGGAGTTCTTTGGATGGGAAAACACAAAAACTGTCATTTTTTTAATGTATCGAAATCTATAATTGAGCTACATATTTTAATTAAAGATTCCGCCTACATAAAAAAATCGCAAATTCACGTCATATATATCCGGGAAAGGCCTGGGTAATAGGGGTTTCTTGGGCGGGGAAACACAAAAACCGTCAAATTTTTTAATGGATCGAAATCTATAATTGAGCTATATAGTTCAATTAAAGATTCCGATACATAAAAAAAAATCATGAATCCACGTCATATATATCCGGGAAAGGCCTGGGTAATGTTTTTTTTTGGATGGGCAAACACAAAAACCGTCAAATCGACCAATGAATCGAAATCTATAATTGAGCTATATAGTTCAATTAATGATTCCGATACATTAAAAAAAAACGCAAATTCACGTCATATATTATAAAATTCCGTATCGAAATATATAATTGGCCTAAGTAGATCAATTACAAATTCCGATACACATGAGAATTATTTTATTTTTGTAAATAAAAAACATTGCATCGAAATCTATAATGTCTATATATGTCAATTACAGATTCCGATTCACATCGTAATTTCAGTTGATATTTTTAATTTTACACATCGAATTCTATAATTCGCCTATGTAGATCCATTACAGATGACGATACACATCGTAATTAGTATAATTTCATATTAATAAAACATTGCATCGAAATCTTTAATTGAGCTATATAGGTCAATTATGGCTTTCGATACAATGTCTTATAAATATAAAATTAAATTAATTACGACGCTTAACGTCATCTGTAATCCAACTATATAGGCGAATTACATATCCCGAAACGGAATTTTAAAAATATGTCATAAATGTAACCCTAAATTAAAATATTTTCGTATGTACGGCGTGCCAAATTGAGGTAGGCCGATAAATAAATTACATGTGACGAAACACAATACGTTTCGAAGTTTTTTAATGCTCATTTCTGTTATTGAGTTGTCGCCACCCAAAATACCCTATAACCAAGGTTTTTCCCATAATCTTGCCAGAGAAGCATTTCGTCAAGTGGTTGATAACATCACAAAAAAAACCAATTTGTTTATATAATATATTCATGCGCAAACGATCGCGGTCTGTAATAATCGCCGGTTGACATCAATACATTAACCTAGCTGCACATTGTAGTATTCTTATAAAACATTGTGGTCAATAATGTTATTGTGTAGTTTCGTTTTTTTTTCCAAAGTTGGCTGCAAATACACCAAACATTGTGATCAATAATGTTGTTTTTGCTACCCCCCCCTCCGATAGGTTCGTATTTTTATGTTTTCCAATATTGGCTGCAAACACAAAAACAAGACAACTTTCCTATTAAATGCAATAACCAAAATATATATATGAACAACGTAAAAACTCACCGATATATTCCAAATGCTGTATTATTCCACATGTACAAGCAGAAGCACTGATTTTCCACCACAAGTAACGGATTTTATTTTAATGCAACAACTTCAGGATTTATACAATTTTAATACAATTCGTCAACACAATCGAGCACACGACACTGCTAATATAAAAATCTTGTTCTACAGGTTATTCACGGGAATATTTATTTTAATATTACGCTTAGAAAACGCTAACGCGTGACGATACAAAAATGGCGAACCGACTCCAGCAAAATCCCGCGACGAACTGACCACGGAACTGACGTAGTAATCAGCTGACAACCAATAGCGTTACCGATGGCAATACGTCAGCCGTGAGATCACGGTGACGTCACTGATCTCCCTGAAATCTCCCTAGACTCCGCTGTATCGCAATGTACAGTTCAACCAAAATCTGGAGATGATTTAGTAATAGATGTTTACTCTTCCGCTGTCTATAACCCACCCACCGTCCCAAATATGATCACGACTTATATAGTCGAAATTCCAGCTGACTCTACCATTTTTTACAACATATACAGTATTGCCAACCCCACGCATTCAGTACTATTTCACATCCAGTATCGTAAAACAAAAGAGCGCCTCCCCCAGGGGCTCATTTCTAGTGGGCGTGGGTTGGCGACCACGGGGCCCCAGCTGAGTCCGGCATTGCTTCCACTTACTTGTGCCGGGCTCCTCTCCGTCTTCTTTCCTGTCGACCTCCCTTGGTCAACTCTTGTTCTCTTCCGACCCCGACGGTATTAGGTTATCCGAGGCCTAGGGAGTCTTTCACTTTCCCGCCTTAATTGGCCCTTGTCTCATCTTTCCCGATGCTCTCCTTCTGTGAGGGGTCAGCCTTCTTTTTCTTTTCCTTTAACCTCCTGCCTTGTGCTCAAGGCCCTTAAGGAGGCAGAGTGTATGTAGCCCCACCACTTCTGGTGCACCGTCGATAATGCTACACCCTCAGGGGCTCACGGCTGGTGAGTTCGGGAGTTGGCGACCCCGAGGGATTCCTGAGCTGGGTCCGTTTTCCCCTTTCGTCCCTTACCTTTGGGGCGGACCCTCTCCTCTCTCCCCTCCCCTCTCCTCTCCTCTTTTCATTATATTTCCTTTCTCTTTAAGATTCCCGCACTGTTTTTGTTACTTGGTTCACCGTGTATCTAAATTCCCTTTTAGCGATTTTTGTAAGGTATTTTTAATCTACGTTGCAATTTGTAAGTTTTTTCGATCTAAATTACATCTCTCGATTGTTTTCAACTTCAATTGCATTTTGTAAAGATTGACAATCTAAATTGCTTTTTGTTAAGTCTTTCAATGCAGGTAGCCGGGCCTTTTAGTGAGAATTTTGAATTTCAATTGCATTTTGTAAGTATTTTCAACCAAAACCGCATTTCGCACGAATTTTGAATCTAAATTGCATTTTGTTTGTTGGGCATTTTGCACATATTTTGATTCTTAATTGCATTTTGTGGGTATTTTGAATCTAAATTACATTTTGTCAAGTATTTTCAATCTAAATTGCATTTTGTAAGTATTGTCAATCCACATGAGTCGTTTAAATCTACCGTACATTTTGTAAGCATTTTCAACTTCAATTGCATTTTGTAAGTATTTTGAATTTCAATTGCACTTTGTGAATAATTTGGATTGGAACTGGGATATTTCAATCTGAATTGCATCGTGTATTTTCAATTTCAATTGCATTTTGTAAGTATTTTGAACCTCAATTGCATTTTGTACGTAATTTCGATCTCATTTGCAATTTGTAAGTATTTTGAATTTCAATTGCATTTTGTAGGTATTTCGACGCTACATTGCATTTTGTACGTATTTTGAACCTAGCCATTTTGTGGGTATTTTTCAATCTATTCCTTTTGTGAATCTTTTCGTTCTAAATTCCCTTTTGTAAGAACATTTTGTGAGTTGTTTCAATCTGAGTTCCTTTTTGTAAGTATTTTCAGTCTCACTTAATTTTCGTTCTGGTTTCAGTTTCATTATCATTTTCGCTATCACCCAGATCATTAGGGGCCGATAACCTAGATGTTAGGCCCCTTAAAACAACAATTATCATCATCATCATCATCATCAAAAGAGCGCCGTCAAGTTAATGTGAATGTGCGCCAAGTTTCATTACAATGGTGAATACTGTTCTATATACAAAACAAACCTAACCTGGGGCTTACGCCCCAGGCCCCCTTACTTGCAGTGTAATCAGTAAGCTTTGTCCAGACAGTCGTCTAACCAAGTAGTTTCCTCTTCCTTAACATGATTGAGTAATTTCTATTACATTACACAAAAGCAATAACTTCTTTACATGTTGAACTTCCTCACACAACGTCTGCCTGAAAAAGAAATACACATTTAGTATTACTGAATGAAATCTTATGTATTATTACATTTTTCACGTTTTTAGAAGGTATTATTTTATTATTATTATTATTTTACATATACATTAAAAATACAGTAAATACATTTGCTACTACTGTAGATAATAGTTATTTAGACGCTCTATTACTTTTCAGGGCCTATATAAATTGCATAGTTACGATAACGACTCGTGCAACGCTACATTGTTTTGGCAGATTTTTAGCAATTGTTTGATAAAACAGTGGTAATATAGGTAATTCCTTGATTAACAAAAAAGTATAGGACACGTTTTCAGCTACTTGTAACGGATTTCAAGTTATTTAGCAAAGTGCGTTGGAAAAATCAAAATAAATTATATATTTTTTTTATTTTTTTGATATTGTAAACTTAAACAATGAAATCAAATATACCGTTGGAAATCGTGTTTTCTCCTGATTCATAATCGCTAACTATTATGTTAATATTGAAAAGGAAAACTGAGTTATAACGGGGAATGTAGAAGCGTGTCTCAAAATGTTGGTGGCCATATTGATTATGTCACCAACACCGCTAGCTAGCCAAAAAAATGTGTGTCCCGGGCTTTTCAGACTCGTCTACCCGTGTACTATCTGAATCCAAAAGGGTGCATTGGTTGCCAGATGTGAAACTTTTTTCAGCTAACTCACCCCACTAAGAATGCCACATAGGAGGAACTAAATTGGAACAGGTGGACCATTTACATACTTAGACTGTATTCTCACAGGATGGTAGTTATGGAGGAAAAAATTGAGTCAAGGTGCAGAAATGCCAATGTAGGGAGTTTTCAGTTGTGTTAACTACAATATTCTGCAAGACAGATGTTTATATATTGACGAAATTTTCTCTACATTGCTCAGTATTTAGACGGACCATGCTATATGGAAATGAGAGCTGGGTAGATTCTGGATATCTGGTACATAACGTAAAGGTAACTGATATGAGGGTAGCACGAATGAGTGCTGGGATCGATAGATGGGAGCAATGATGGGAAGGTACTCGTGATGGAGAGATAAAGGTCAAGTTAGAAAATAACATGCTGTTTGTATGTGTCAACTCCGATGATGAGATCGGTTGGTTCTTAAGTTTAGGGGCTGCGACAACGTGGTCATGTAGCCCCGTGTACTTTGGGTGTGTGTAGAATCAGTCTGATAACTGGTGTTAATTGTGATGACTGTGTTAGTGTGTGTTATCTGTTTTTTTAAATTTAAGTACAGACTGCAACTTAGAATTTTTCAAATAGTTCCTACTTTTGCCGCCAAGCGCCACCATCAACGACTACTAGGCCAAGTATTCGTACAATTAAGTTGTAATGACTGCAAAACCAACTACATAGGTCAAACGGGGAGAAGTTTCACTACCAGATTTTCTGAGCAGGTCAACACTACCAAATACAGGAGATTTTCAGCCATGGCTTATCACATGAGTGAGATGAACCATAAATTGACAATGACCTTGAAATTCTGCATCATGTTAATAAGGGCTCTCTAATGAATATCCTAGAGTCCATTGAAATTAACTCCGCACAGAGAATTTTCAATCCCCCCAACTTAAATGAAATATGTTTTGACCCTAATGTTTTATTTGACACCTTGTCAGAATTAGAAATGTGTAACCCAACAGCTGATCTGTGGTTTAAATACAGCGCCAGGAAGCGCAACGCCATTGGTGGCGGTTCTAGTTACGAGAATGTTCTCGTTGATTCTTTTGTCTGTTTTTGTATATATGCGCCTGCATGTAACCTTGTCGTTCAGTTCGTATTAAACATGTATACTGCATATACGCCTAGACGTCTTTCTCCTGCCATATACTCCTACAGGTTATGGGCCCAGCAGGATCATTGACGAGTGTATAGTTTTCTGACCAGTGTGATTCTATTTGAATTAACAAAACTGTGATCGCGTGCAATAAGTGTGTGCATCATGGCGGAATCAAGCACCGGTTCTCTTTATAACTTCGAGAAACTGAAGGGGAGAGAAAACTACATTGACTGGCGTTTCCAGATGAAGAATTATCTTATGCATGATGATCTTTGGAAGTGCATATCTGTTTATGCAGAAGATGATAAAACGGGTGCAGGGGTTAAGGTACGACGCGATGAACGTGCTTTGTGCAAGATTAACCTTATGGTGGAAAAGAGTGTTTTTCCGTACGTCATGGAAGCAAAAACGGCGAAAGCAGCATGGAATTCGCTAGAGATGGCATATGAAGATAAAGGCGCCAACAGGCACACAAGAATTCTTCACTAACTGTGTTCCACCAAGCTTGAACAATTCAAGACTATGGAAGAATATGTCACCACAGTTTTGAGGCTCTCCCAGCAGCTAGCAGCAGTTAAAAAACCACTTGATGATGAATTTCTAGGTGCCTTGCTCTTGCAGGGACTACCTGATGACTATGAACCTATGATTATGGCATTGGAAAATTCAGCCGCAGAGTTGACTAGTGACTTTGTGAAATGTTAACTGCTACAGGAAGACAAACGCAGCTCCAGCAAAGAAACAGCACTCTACACCAACAGGAGTGGATTCAAGAATACTAAACCCAAGAAACCGTTCTGTTGGAACTGCCGTAAAACTGGCCACTGGAAACAAGATTGCAAACACCAAAACAAGACAGCAGCACATCAAGCAGATGCCAAGCCACTAGAGAAGAAAGAAGAAAAGAAGGGTAGGGCTCTGCTCACAGCACTTGGAGTTGATACCCTCTCAGCAGACTGCTGGTACATGGACTCCGCAGCCTCCAAACACATGACTGGTAGAGTGGATTGGATGTCAAAATTTGATGATAAAAGGGAGGTTGGATATGAAGTCACCGTAGCAAACGATTGTAAACTATATAGTGGCGGCATAGGTGATGTTACAGTACAAGCAAATGTTTTTACAAAGGTGAGCGATGTTCTGTATGTACCTAACCTTACAGCAAACTTGCCCTCTGTGAACAGTATTGTTAAAAAGGGTCATGTAATTGTTTTTGATGAAGAAGGTTGTAAAGTGTTTCAAGACAGTGACTGTCAAGTTAAAGGTGATGTGCAATTATTGATTGAAGAGTCAAATGGACTTTATATCTTAAATAACTCAGCTTCTGTAAGTGCAAATGCATCAGCAGTGTCTTGTTTAAGTGATGCTAAAAGTGTTTGTTCAAAAAGTTCTAATTCTAGAGAATTGTGGCACAAAAGGTTAGGCAATCTCAATCACGTGGGGATGGACTTGTTAAAAAATGGTTTGGCTACCGGTATTGATTTTTCGGGTGAAAAGCAGCTCTGTGTTCCATGTATAGAAGGGAAACGAGCTCGACAGCCCTTCAAGACCACCAAACATCGTGCCAAGAACCGACTGGACCTGTTGCACAGTGACCTGTGTGGACCGATGGCCTGAGGAATCCTGGGGAGGAGCCAGATATTTTCTCACCTTCATCGATGACCATACGAGGAAGGTTTTTGTCTTTTTTCTAAAAAGGAAAAGTGAGGTAAGAGAAATCTTTGAACAATTTTCTAATTCTGTTGAAATTGAGTGTGAAAGGAAAATCAAGGTCTTACGCTCTGACAATGGTGGGGAGTATTGTAATAAAGCTATGGATGAGTTTTTCAAACAGCGTGGCATCAAGCATCAGCTAACAGTGAGGTACACACCAGAGCAAAATGGAACTGCAGAACGCATGAACAGGACTCTGAATGAAAGAGCACTCGCTATGATGCAAGGTGCAGCTTGTGACAAACGCATGTGGGCAGAAGCTGTCAATACAGCTGCATATCTTGTCAACAGGTCTCCTGCACGGAAAACACCAAATTCAACACCAGAACAAATGTGGACTGGAGAGAAAGTAGACCTGACACACTTAAAAGTGTTTGGATGTAATGCCTATGTTCATATTCCAGATCTGCTGAGAAGAAAACTTGATCCTAAGACCGAGAGAATGGTATTTGTTGGGTACTCGGATGAGAAAAAGGCGTACCGGCTCCTGCATCCAGTAACCCATGAATTAATCACAGCGAGAGATGTGATTTTTGATGAGATGTCTTTCTCTGCTCTAACAGATCCTCCAGTGGTACCAGGGAATACAATAATACCCCTAACCACTGAAAACAGTAAACCACTATTGACTGCATGTGATAGGGATGTTCCAGATCCAGCTCCACAGCATAATGAAGAAGTGGAAGTTGAGCCTGATCATCAAGATAATCCATCACAGCACAATGAGGAAGCGCGTCGCTACCCCCAGCGAGAAAGAAGACCAAGACAATATCCTGATTACATTCTGCATTACACTCATTGTTCTGATCAAAGTGAACCATGTACAGTAAGTGAAGCCTTGTCATCACCTTACTCTAAGGAATGGCATAAAGCCATGAAGTGCGAAATGGATTCCATGATGGTTAATAAGGCGTGGGTTTTAGTTCCTAAACCAGAAGGTAAAAACATTGTACAGAATAAGTGGGTGTTTAAAGCTAAGCGTAATACAAATGGTGATGTTGTAAAATATAAAGCAAGGTTGGTTGCAAAGGGTTTTTCACAGCAATTTGGCATTGACTTTGTTGAGACATTCTCACCAGTTGTGCGGCATGGCACACACAGAATGTTGTTTGCTTTAACGGTTGAATTAAATTTACAGATTGATCATCTAGACATTGAGACTGCTTTTCTCAATGGAGAGTTACAGGAGGAAATATTTATGTGTCAGCCAGAGGGCTTCCAGGTGAAGGGAAAGGAAGACCAGGTTTGTTTGCTCAAAAAGGCCATTTATGGACTAAAGCAGGCTGCACATATGTGGCACAGAAAGGCTCATACAGTTCTGTCTGCTTCGGGCTACACAAACAGTCATAATGAGGCATGTGTTTACAGAAAGAGTATCGGTAATGCTGTAATTCTTGTTGCTCTGTATGTTGATGATTTCTTTGTGTTCCACAATAATCCACAGGAAGTTAGCAAACTAAAAGATGTCTTAAAACAAAATTTCATGATGAAAGATCTTGGACCTGCTGCTCAGGTTCTTGGAATGCAAATAGAAAGGGACACAGCTAACAATATACTCAAAATTTCTCAGACGCAGTTCATAAAAAATCTGCTCAATAAGTTTGAGATGACTAATGTTAATCCCATCGGTACTCCTATGGATGTAAATATGAAATTGTCTAAAGCCAAAAACGTGGATGATAAACCTTATCAGCAGCTGATAGGTTCACTTATGTAGTTGAGTGTGTGTACTAGACCAGATATTGCCTATGCATTGTCATATTTAAGTCAGTTTAATTCTTGCCACAGTGAGGAGCATTGGCTTGCAGCCAAAAGGGTACTTAGGTATCTTAAAGGTACGATAAACCAAGGACTCATTTTTAAGAGCACTGGTTTAGATTTGGTAGGGTTTGCAGATGCCAGTTTTTCCACAGATAGTGATAGTAAGTCCTATACTGGTTATCTTTTCAAGCTTGCTAATGCTGCCATATCATGGGAATCTCATAAGCAGAGCTCAGTTGCTACCTCATCGACAGAGGCTGAGTATGTAGCTTTGTCAGAGGCTGTGAAGGAAGCAGTTTATTTTAAGAATATGATGTTTGATTTGATTGGTTCTAATCAAGGTCCAATTAAAATTGAATTTGTTAAAGGTGAATGTGATTTGCAGTGTGAGTTGATGGATTGTAATCAAGAAATTGATTTGTATAATGACAGTCAAAGTGCACAGAAAATTGCAACACATCCTGTTTTTCATAGGCGCACTAAACACATCAACACCAAACATCATTTCATTAGGGAAAAGGTTCAAGAGAGAATCATTTCATTGCACTATTTATCCACACAAGAAATGATTGCAGACATTCTCACCAAACCTTTACCTAAACCAAAACATGTGTATTGTACCCAAGGAATGGGATTGAACTGTTAATTAGTATTTTAAGTATACATTGTGTTCAAAAATGTTTTCAGTAATTGTATTATGTCTATGTAGGGTACTCTATGATTGAAGTCTGGTATACAATGACTATTACATTCTAGATCAGCTATTGATTTAAGTGGGTGTGTTAGAAATGTGTAACCCAACAGCTGATCTGTGGTTTAAATACAGCGCCAGGAAGCACAACGCCATTGGTGGCGGTTCTAGTTACGAGAATGTTCTCGTTGATTCTTTTGTCTGTTTTTGTATATATACGCCTGCATGTAACCTTGTCGTTCAGTTCGTATTAAACATGTATAATGCATATACGCCTGGACGTCTTTCTCCTGCCATATACTCCTACAGTCAGATTTTATCATAACAGCAAACAAAGGTTATAATAAACCTCCCTAAGCTCTCTTTACGCAGCTGGCTTCCCTCACTCATCTCCCTTTCTTCCCTGCCTTATTTCCCCACCTCAGCCACTCCGCGGCAGCGCTCCTTCACCTCTCCTCCCCCGTCCAACACTCTGCTTTGTTTTTCGTGCTCAGCTGTTCACTTTCACTCGTTTAAGCTGGCCAGATTCTCTACGTTTTCCTGCGTCGAAGTCACGTTCCCTCTGCTATGACGTAAGTTCGTTATTTTTCTGTTAAACAGCTCTTTTCCGTTCTACGTTTTTCGTTTGTCCCAATTTCATATGCCGTTTATTTAATTGCTTTATTTTTCTTAATACTAGATTTATCTCCCATTTAGGTTTCTCCTAAAGCCCATATGTCTACTAGAAGAAATTTTGGATTTCCTAAACACAAGATGCTCAACTTTCCTTTCGTCTCCATTTCAAGAGGCTTTCATCAAGCTTGGCCGATTTGACTTTCATGCATGGCGATGTATTGTTCTTTCTACCAACGATCCTTCGTATGAAGTCAACAAAGTCTTTATATGACTATCAGTTTTTAACATACTTTTAACTCTTTCTATGGGTCGAATTCCCTAGATTTTCGGACACGGAATCCTGCTATTATATTTTATCAAAACTCTAAGATTATTACAAGAGTCATATAAATTGCATTTTAAGTTTGCATTTTAACATATACTATTTTTAATGTGTTTTTCCATTTGTTTGTAATATTCGTAAGGTTTTCTTAGGATAAGTTTTACTCAATGTATTTGTACCACAACTGTCCTCATGGTTTTTTATGTCTCATTTTCATCAAGTTTTCTCATGTTAGTTTTAACCTTTTCAATGTTATTCCAAGATTGTACTGACAATATGTTTGTGTGTATGGCTGATGAAGGGGCCATGGAAGGCTTCGAAACATGTACCATCCAAATGGGTATAATATAGCCCCTTGACTGAAAAGTTTTGTATTGATCAGGCGGAATTCCTGTCCCTTTATATTTACTAGGCCAAGTTCAGAACTTAGCTACTGGACGCCTCTTGGCAACGAACGTAGAAACCTAAGAGCGTTGTTTACATTCTTAACCTATCCAATTTAGCTTCACACAGGTGTAATTAGTGGAAGGATCTTTAACATGCCATAAATCTATGACATGGGACCGCCGGCTTTACTTCCTCTCCGAAGGAAGGCATACTGAGGGATTTTGAACGCTCTTAAAAAATCCGACGGCTTCGGCCGGGTTTGAACCCGTTATCTTGGGCATAGAAGCTCAGCATGCTACCGACTACGCCACCAAAGCCGCTAATGATGATGAGATCATGGGAAGAGAATGGTAGAGGAGAAATTATCTAAGAGGTTAAAGAGTTCAGCTATAGAAGGTAAGAGAAGCAGAGGTAGACCTAGAAGACAATGGTTAGATTCAGTATTGAACCATTTCAATGTGAGTAGCAGACGAGGCCGGACTGCTAACTGCTAATAAGGGATCACGGAGGCGACTTGTTTGTAAACAGAAGCTTGTAGACTAGGCTGGATGCTAAAAGGCAAAATAGATTCAAATGAAAATGAATGATTCATTCATTTCATTCTTCATAATATGCACTAAAGTCTAGTCTACTTGTATATCATGAATAAATTATCATTAGTTCCATACCCATTGTTTCCTAAGAAAATAATTTGAAATATTATTTCTTTACATACATCAGCATAGCCAATCGTGTTATGTTACATACTCTGGTTACAATGGAAGCTGCAAGATTCAAGGTTTGAATCCCTGATCTGACAGTGGCCATCAAGAATGTGGTTATGTTTTTCCATACTCCCTCCAGGGTCACTTACTCCATTTCTTGAACATAATAATTATAATTATCACACTCCTACGGTCAATACAGAAACAGAGGCTAGCTGACAAATTCAATACACATCCAAAATACACAGGTCTCGATCACGATATTCCTAGCCCCAAATTGAAGTAAGTACAATAATATGATTTTTATAATAAAATTGAAATAAGAACATATCGGAGAATTAAAATTTTAATTACCAAGAACCGTCCAGAAATTAAGTTTTCCTAAAACAAAATAATAAATGACAAACCAAAACTTGTTTATAAAAAGGATTTAATTGTCCGCCTTTTCAATACCTACAACAACTTTATGACAAATTTACAGGTACAGAACATGTTTCGGAGGTTAAAGACCTCCTTCAGCCTGTCCTTTCTTAATACATGAACATTACAAAAAACACCAATTTTCATGGAGAAATACATTCTTTGAAAACATACTGAAAAAATTACTTATAATACAATACATGCTTGTGGGAGCAAATAAATTTGACTAGTGAACACTTATTATGCATTTAACAACTGTCACATTTTAATTGGGGGCGTGATTATGTCCCTGGTGCATATTGTTCTATTATGAATTGCACTCCTGGTGTTTCTGTGCTCGTTATAGTAAAAGTATGAATACATTAAAAACAACACTTTAAAAACACTTAAAATCACACAAAACACATTAAAACTGTTTGTGTCCTTATTCCCTTATTCATGTTCAATGTACCCTGTTGGGCTTTAAGGGCCCTCTATGATAGACATTGGCTGAACATGTTGTGAATCACGGACGAATGTGTCAGATTTGAATGGGACTGAGTATGGCGGTACTTTCATAATCCTTGCGAACGATATACAGTTCCCTATGTGTGAATAAGACTGGAAAGTTGATTCTGGCCAAGATTGAACTGTGTGGGAGAGAAGAAATGAAAAATCTTAAGTGAGGTTGAAAGAAAATAATAAATAACCCCTGGCACTACAGCCCATGAAGGGCCTAGGCCTACCAAGCGACCGCTGCTCAGCCATTTGGCCTGCAGATATTGGGGTGACGCGTGATCAGCGCATCGGGTCCCCTCGGTCGTTAATCTTGGTTTTTGTGGTCGAGGCACTGCCTCACTGTCAGACAGCTACTCAATTGTCCTCATGAGGCTGAGTATACCCCGTTCCAACCCTCACATCAGTTTCTGAAATCCCTGACGGAGCCGGGAATCGAACCCGGGGCCTCCAGGTGAGAGGCAGCCGTGCTACACCAACACCACGGGGCCGGTGAGGTTGAAAGAGAACACATATCAATATTTTCATGCTTTTTGATATGTGTTCTCTTTCAACCTCGCTTAAGATTTTCCATTTCTTTTCTCCCACACAGTTCAATCTTGGCCAGAATCAACTTTCCAGTCCTATTCGCACATAGGGGACTGTATATTGTTCGCAAGGATTATGAAAGTACAGCCATACTCGGTCCGATTCAAATCGGACACATTCGTCCGTGTTTCACAACAAGTTCAGCCAATGTCTTATCATAGAGGGCCCTTCAAGCACAACAGAGTCCATTGAACATGAATAAAGGAATAAGGACATGACAGTTTTAATATGTTTTGTGTGATTTAAAGTGTTGTTTTTAATGTATTCATATTTTTACTATAACGAGCACCAGGAGTGCAATTCAGTAGAACAATATCTGCCAGGAACATAATCATTCAAATGTGACAGTTGTTACATGCATAATAAGTGTTCACTAATCTTTCCCCCCCCCCCACAACCATGTGTATTATAAGTAGTGATGTAAAATACCCAGGTATTTATAAATCGGGGTAAATACCCAGAGTATATACTCGGGTAAATACCCAATTTGGGTAAATACCCGGGTATTTTAATTTTATTCTTAAAAAATCCTATGTTGTGGTAAGTTGAACCTTAAATAAGGGTACCGGTATGCAAACTATTCTACATTAACTTTTTAAAAATGTAACAACATTAAATCTATATATATAAAGCACAAAGTTTGTCTGTCTGTCTGTCTGTCTGTCTGTTATGTATACAAATCTACACCGTTTCACCGATCTGAACCAAAATTTGTATACTTACCCTTTAGAACCCTGCGGGTAACCCCGTCAACATTAAATTTCGGACAGACCACCCCATGCCCTGCATTTAGGCCCTTTTGCACAAATCTACACCGTTTTACCGATCTGAACCAAAAGTTGTATATTTAACCTTTGGAACCATGCGAGTAACACTGTCCACTTGAAATTTCGGACAGACCACCCCATTCCCTGCATTTAGGCCCTTTGGTCCAAATCCACACCGTTTCACCGATCTCAACCAAAATTTGTATATTTACCCTTTGGAATCCTGCGAGTACCACTGACCACTTAAAATTTCGGACAGACCACCCCATTCCCTGCATTTAGGCCCTTTGGTCCAAATCTACACCGTTTCACCGATCAGAACCAAAATTCGTATTCTTACCCTTTGGTGCCCTGCGAGTAACACTGTCTGCTTGAAATTGCGGACAGACCACTCCATTCCCTGCATTTAGGCCCTTTGGCCCAAATCTATACCGTTTCACCGATCTCAACCAAAATTTGTATATTTACCCTATGGAACACTGCGACTAACACTGTCTGCTTGAAATTTCGGACAGACCACGCCATTCCCTGCATTTAGGCCCTTTTTGCACAAATCTACACCGTTTCACCGATCTGAACCAAAATGTGTATACTTACCCATTGGAACCCTGCGGGTAACCCCGTCAACATTAAATTTCGGACAGACCACCCCATGCCCTGCATTTAGGCCCTTTTGCACAAATCTACACCGTTTTACCGATCTGAACCAAAAGTTGTATATTTAACCTTTGGAACCATGCGAGTAACACTGTCCACTTGAAATTTCGGACAGACCACCCCATTCCCTGCATTTAGGCCCTTTGGTCCAAATCCACACCGTTTCACCGATCTCAACCAAAATTTGTATATTTACCCTTTGGAACCCTGCGAGTACCACTGACCACTTAAAATTTCGGACAGACCACCCCATTCCCTTCATTTAGGCCCTTTGGTCCAAATCTACACGGTTTCACCGATCAGAACCAAAATTCGTATTCTTACCCTTTGGTGCCCTGCGAGTAACACTGTCTGCTTGAAATTGCGGACAGACCACTCCATTTCCTGCATTTAGGCCCTTTGGCCCAAATCTACACCGTTCCACCGATCTCAACCAAAATTTGTATATTTACCCTTTGGAACACTGCGACTAACACTGTCTGCTTGAAATTGCGGAGAGGCTACTCCATCCCGTGCATTTAGGCCCTTTGGCACAAATCTACACCGTTTCACCGATCTGAACCAAACTTTGTATACTTACCCTTTGGAACCCTGCGAGTAACACTGTCCACTTAAAATTTCGGACAGACCACCCCATTCCCTGCATTTAGGCACTTTGGCACAAATCTACACCGTTTCACCGATCAGAACCAATATTCGTAAACTTGCCCTTTGGTACCCAGCGAGTAACACTGTCTGCTTGAAATTGCGGACAGACCACTCCATTCCCTGCATTTAGGCCCTTTGTCCCAAATCTACACCGTTTCACCGATCTCAACCAAAATTTGTATATTTACCCTTTGGAACACTGCGACTAACACTGTCTGCTTGAAATTGCGGCGAGGCCACTCCATCCCTTGCATTTAGGCTGTTTGGCACAAATCTACACCGTTTCACCGATCTGACCCCAATTTTATATACTTACCCGTAGAACCCGACAAGTAACACTGTTCACTTTAAATTTCGGACAGACCACACTATTCTCTGCTTTTTGGCCCTTTGGCAGAAAACTACACCGTTTCACCGATCTCAACCAGATTTTACATAATTACCCTTTGGAACTCGACGAGTAACACTGTCCACTCGAAATTTCGGACAGACCACTCCATTCCACGCATTTAGGCCCTTTGGCACAAATCTACATCGTTCAGCGATCGAAAACAAAATGTGTATACTTACCCTTTGGAACCCGATGAGTAACACTGTCCACTTTAAAATTTGGACAGGCCACTCCATTCCCTGCATTTTGGCCCTTGGCACAAAACTACACCGTTTCACCTATCTCAACCAGATTTTACATAATTACCGTTTGGAACTCGATGAGTAACACTGTCCACTCGAAATTTCGGACAGACCACTCCATTTCCCGCATTAAGGCCCTTTGGTACAAATCTACATCGTTCACCGATCGAAAACAAAGTGTGTATACTTACCCTTTGGAACCCGGTGCGTAACACTGTCCACTTGAAATTTCTGACATACCACTCCATTCCCTGCATGTAGCTCAGGAATTCCTCGGGGTTGCCAGCTTCCTAACTCACCAGTCATGAGCCCTTGAGGGTGTACCAGAAGTGGTGGGTCTACACACACCCTGCCTCTTTGAGGGCCTTGAGCAGAAGACAGGAGATATTATGAAAAGGAAAAGAAGGCAGACCCCTCGAAGAATGAGGGTATCAGGAAAGATGAGACAAAGCCAATTAAGGCGGGAAATTGAAAGACTCCCTAGCCCTCGGATACCCTAATACAGTCTGGGTCGGAAGAGAACAAGAGTTGACCAAGCCCGGCACCAGGAAGTAGAAGCGATGCCAGACTCAGCTGGGGTTCCGTGGTCGCCAACCCACGTCCCACAAGTTGTGAGACCCTGGGGGGGGGGTCAGTTGTGAGAATAGCTTGCTGATTCATCGTGAGGTGACTTGAGAGTACTTTCCAAAGCCCGCCGTGTTATCTCCTGTCTATGCTGATGCCAGCACAGGGCCGTTGCGAAACAGTGAGTGATTCCCGGTCAATCTGTATAGGACGGGGAACCCCGAACGTGTGTCATCATATTTTGTCATCTTCTGCGATCATCTCAGGTTCGTGCAGCTTGGACCTATATTCTTTGTCTTTGCCGAGCAGTACGCTCTTTCACTAGACGCATCCAGTGCAGGCCTAAGCCAGAAAATAAGGTTGAGACTTTGGAAGACATCGAAGCTAGACACCTGAATTACCTATATCAGTTTTAAAATAACACCATGTTCGTTTAGTAGTCATTTTTTCATTACCTTATTATTATCATCATAAGTGCAAATGACCTAGATGTTACGCGCATCATACCAATAATCACCGCCGCATAAAGTCTTTCTCGACTGTGATTTTTAAAATATTTATTTTTGGTTGGTTGGTTCTTAAGTTTAGGGGCTGCGACAACGCGGTCATGTAGCCCCGTGTACTTTGGGTGTGTGTAGAATCTGTCTGATAACCGGTGTTAATTGTGATGACTGTATTAGTGTGTGTTATCTGTTTTTTAATTTAAGTACAAACTGCAACTTAGAATTCTTCAAATAGTTCGTACTTTTGCCGCCAAGCGCCACCGTCAACGACTACTAGGCCAAGTTCGGAACTTAGCTACTAGACGCCACTGCAGTCGGCTCTTGGCAACGGACGTAGACATCTATGAGCGTTGTTTACCTATCCAATTTAGCTTCACACAGGTGTAATTAGTGGAAGGTTCAATAACATGCCATAAATCTGACATGGGACCGCCGGCTTTACTTCCCCTCCGAAGAAAGGCATACTGACTGATTTTTAACGCTCTTAAAATATCCGACGGCTTCGGCCGGGTTTGAACCCGCTATCTTGGGCATAGAAGCTCAGCATGCTACCAAATACGCCACCGAAGCCGCCATATAGTTATTTTTATTACAGTACATTGTGTACATTATACGTTGAAGTGTCAATTCAATACCGGTAGTAGTTTCCCTTATCATGCTCATCATAAGAGCAAATGACCTACAGTAGATGTTACGCCCATTACACTATTAATCACCACACACAATAAGTCTTCCTCACCTGTGAATTTTGAAATATGTATTTCTATTACGGTAGTTTGTAAGTTTGACGTGTCAATTCAACAGTAGTTTTTATTATCATCCTTATCAAAAGGGAAAATGACCTAGATATTACTCCCTCATTGTCTTTGGGGGCAAATGACTTAGATTTTAAGTCCATTATATTTCTAAGGAGACCTTAAAACATTATCATCATTCCACTGGGCGAAGCCGGGTACTACTGCTAGTAGTTAATAAAATTAAATTTAATTAGAATTGGGACTTAAAAACAGAATTAGAATTGGGAATTAGATCAGGAGGTATAAAGTAACAACTACACTGAAAAAGTTACGTTAAGTACAGTAGGCATCAAACAAACAATAGAAAATGGGAGGGAAGTACAGTGTCAGTTTGAATTCTGGGTAGGATGAGCTGAGCACTGTTGACAACCCATATGCTTGCTGGCATACATCTTCACCCATTGGGCCGATAACCTAGATGTTAGGCCCCTTAAAACAACAATTATCATCATCATCATCTTCACCCATTATAGAGCCCACATACTACAAAAACTTCCTGACATGCATTTATATTATTTAGAGAATGATTTAAAAATTAATATTTTTTTATATTTAAAATTGAATGAAAAATAACTTAAAGCACTTATATATATATTTCAAATGTCCTTTCTATTGAATATATTTTATTACCTATGGAGTTTTGGCTTACACATTTCAATTAATATGCATATAGCCTACTCTTATTACTACAAAAGTAGCTTTTCCCTCCCACATCTTTGTTGCTCATTTGCAGTACCGTAATAAAACTCGACCTTCTCAATATCTTGGTATGGTATTTATCCAATATTTTACTTTAGTTTAAGGAAAAATACACTTAAAGACAAGGTTACAGTGCCAAAACATATAAATACCCAAAAATATCCGGACGTCCATTTTCCTTTTCTTTTAGTTTTGAAGGATCAATATTGTTACTGATTTCAATTTAAGGCATGACATACCTGTGTTTCAGTCCTTGTTTGTCCAACACTTCATCAACACATCTTAAAGTGTTGCACAAAGTTCAAAAAACTGAAAGTACCCTCATTTTGGGTATTTAATTGACCACTGGGTATATACCTGGGTAAATACCCAATTTATATTTACCTTCCCACTGGGTATTTACCCGGCCCTCATCACTAATTATAAGTAATTTTTTCGGTATGTTTTCAAAGTATGAATTTCTCCATGAAAATTGGTGTTTTTGTAATGTTCATGTATTGAAGAAAGGACAGGCTGAAGAAGGAGGTCTTTAATCTCCGTAACATGTATCTGTAAATTTGTTATAAAGTTGTTATAATGAAAAGGCGGGCAATTAAATCCTTTTTATAATTAACTACGCCAATACGGATCATTATGGAAGCGAATAACACTAACACTTATTTAGGCGGGAAATATGAGCATGCTTGACAGATCTATGATGTAGCAATCATATACCAGCTGGACAAAACCTGATTGGTGTCACTAATGCAGCAGCAGGGGCTTGAAATGGCATCTCTTATTCAGACTCCTGTTGCCTGTGAGGTTTGGTCTGTGATAGAGTTTCTTAATGCACAAAATATGATCCTGATGGAAATTCATTGTTAGCTCTGTCAGGTCTATGGGCCAAATGTCATGAGCAAACAGTTGGTGCATCGCTGGTGTAGGCAATTTGCCGTAGGTCGTCATAATGTCCATGATGAAGAGGGCTGTGGGCAACTATTCTTCATAATTAGAGTTCGGACGTTTAAGACCTAAAGAAGTGCAAAATATGCAAATAAATATGCCCTAAAAACTATCTAAATATGACCTAAAAACTATAAAATATGACCTAAAAAACTATGAAATACGACATGAATTTTTGGGATAGGTAGAATATCACTAACATACAGTAAACGTCGTAAGTGCCAAAACTTGATCAGCGATAATACACTAGACACATTTAATCGTACAAACTGACAGAGAGCTACAGTACATTAACATTTTCAACATTCATTCAGTATCATTTCCTTGAGATGCAGTTCTTGCTCTGTTTTCCTAAAAGACTTAACATGGCATTTCCTTGTTTGCTAATTGCTTCTGAGCTAAATATATCTACTGGAGTGACATCCTGTTGAAAGGCGGAAGCACACTATCGTTATGTTCCGTGAGCTCATGCGTACAGTGTCGCAATCCAACTTGTCCAGAAAGATGTGCTAAAAGACATCTGTAGAGGAGCGCCTTCTTGGAATCAGATCTTCTAAACCTGCTATCTGCCTGTTCTGGGAAAAGAAAGAAAAATATATCTACCACACTTTTCGGAAATCCAGTGTTTGAAACTCGACGCAGATAACACGTACCTTGTTAACGACGCCTCAATTTAAACAAAAATGCTGAAATTATAACCAAATATGACCTTATATCACAAAAATATGACCAAATATGACCAAAACAATAAAAATGGCCGAAATATGCATTTATAGGCAACCTCAAATTGCATTAAACGTGGTCAGGGACCCGTCATTTAAACTTATTTTTCAGATTTCGGGTAAAATGAGCCCAGGAAAAAAATATGACTTTCCTTAACATCCGAACCTTACTCATAATTGATGACATTGTGTAGCTAGTGTGGCAGCGCATTGTGGAGAACTATCGCTTCACGATTACGAAACTCAGCAGCCATCTTAGGCAGATATCGCGATCCTTGTTGCACGTAATTGTCACTAAGCACGTGCCGTTCAAGAAAGTGTGTGCCAGGTGGGAGCCGAGAAACCTGAAATCTGACCATAAATGCATAAATGCAGCAGTTAGGAGCAGCAATGACATTTATGTGCAGTGGTACTGTGATGACGGCGACTAGTTATTCGACAGGATCATCATGGACGATGAGACTTTACTCTAGAAACCAAGTAGCAGTCAATGCATTGGCGTCACAGTGGATATCCGGTCAAGGCGAAATTCAAACAGTCACTGCCAGTGCGGAAAGTGATGTGCTCTGTGTTCTGGGACAGGAAGGGTATTCTGCTCATTGACTTCCTGCCTGGAGGTAAAACAGTGAACACTGACCATTACTGTGAAACACTACAGAAACACTACAGAAATTGCAAAGGGTCATTTAAAACAAGAGGCGTGAAATACTCAGTGCAGATGTTGTGCTGATCCATAAGAATGCTCGACCTCATAGGGCTCGGCGCACTTCAACTGTTTAGCAGGAGTTTGGCTGGGAGGTGTTAGATCATCCACTGTATAGTCCTGATCTTGCTCCCAGCGATTTACATCTCTTCTTGCATCTCAAGAAATTTCTGTCCTCCTCTCAGCATTTTCACACTGATGAAGAGTTGAAGACGAATGTGGTTCCATTCCCAGGCGGCAGACTTCTATGAAACAGCATTATAATAGTTGATCCCACAATATGACACGTGTCTCAATTCTGGTTGGTTCTTAAGTTTAGGGGCTGCGACAACGCGGTCATGTAGCCCCGTGTACTTCAGGTGTGTGTAGAATCTGTTTGATAACCGGTGTTAATTGTGATGACTGTATTAGTGTGTGTATCTGTTTTAATTCAAGTAAGGACTGCAGACGATCAGTTTTCAAGTAGTTCCTACTTTTGCCGCCAAACGCCACCTTCAACGACTACTAGTTCAGAACTTAGCTACCAGACGTCACTGCAGTCGGCTCTTGGCAACGAACGTAGGGACCTAAGAGCGTTGTTTACGTTCTTAACCTATACAATTTAGCTTCACACAGCTGTAATTAGTGGAAGGTTTTTTAACATGCCATAAATCTATGACATGGGACCGCCGGCTTTACTTCCCCTCCAAAGGAAGGCATACTGAGGGATTTTTAACGCTCTTAAAAAATCCGACGACTTCGGCCGCATTTGAACCCGCGATCTTGGGCATAGAAGCTCAGCATACTACCGACTACGCCACCGAAGCCGCCTATCTCAATTCTGGTGGTGATTATGTCGAAAAATAGCCCAAACTTTGCTGTATCTGGTGCCAATAAAGTGTTTCATGTAACTATGATTTCTTTTTATTTAAAAAATAGGCAAACTTAATTTCTGGATATACACCAGTAAATTTAAAAGTTTAACTGAACTAAATTTTTGTGTAGAAAACTTGGTGGCTTGAAGATATAACAGTGTGAATACATTCAAATTGGTAACATATAAGTGAGATTTTTTCTGTAAATGAATTCTGGTTGTACAGTATGTATGGTAGGCTGTGTGTGTCTGTATGTGTGCCTGTGTAACTTACTGGATTTGTACTATTCTATCTTCAACAGCGTGCACGCATATTCTCATTGGTGACTGGACCTCTTGAAGACTCACAGCAGCAAGAAGTGATTACAGAGAAACCAACAGTTGTGCGTGTTGTACCTCTTACTTGGAGTGGTGTGCTAGATTGGAAGGTAAGACACAAACATATTCTTGAATTAAAAACTTCCATGGTTACACACATTACTACAGTCACCACAGTGCCAAGCAGCCAGTCCTTATATTTTGTGAAGCATAGTGTCCCCGTCTTCATTTTGTTTTTGTGTGCACTGTTCATGGGGTCTTGACCGTTATTAGGAGCAGAGAGCCAACTGGAACAGATGTTGTTGTGAGTGTATGGCGATGCTAGTCCTGGAGGTTTGTTAGCCTCTTGAATTTGGACTAGTCTTCTGATATTTCTATGAAGTGATATTTTTTGTGACTGAGCAATTGTGCTGAGGATTTTTATCCTTCAAACTGGAGTGATGTTTGTGAATGTTAATGGAAATACTGTGTGAAATACAGGTATAGGAAGCAAAGTGTTACTGGGTTAATGTGAATACTGTGTAAGTATTTTCAAATTTCGACTGCATCGAGAGCTTGATGGTTTTTAATGAAATTGTGTACTGGCCAGATGCATCTTGGTGATCTTAAGTTTTCAAAGTGTACAATCGTGTGATTGGTTGACAAGCTTCTCGAGTATTTTAAAAACTATGATTTATTGACGTCGACTCCCCAAGCCCCTATTCATGCCATTCGATGCTCATTAATGGATTAAATTTTATTCTTAAATTTTGTGTGGGAACTGTGTTTTATTGTGTGCATGGGTGGATTTTATTTTAATAAACTCTTGGATGGTTGGCATGTTTTGTATTGTATTTCCTTTTTTAATGTAATTTGTTCTCATAACCTATTCTAATCTTGCCCCAATAGGTATTCTGTACGATATTTAAAGTAATTTAATATTTTTCCTATCTAATCTATTTTTCTGTTATTTAAAATTTTAAATGGTGTGTAATTTTTTGTAAACAACCCTTAACTGAATTTGAGGTCTTGAGTATGTATTTTGGAAAAACCCAGGAGACTTTGTTACTGCCTGACTTATTAGCTTTGATTGTTCTCACCCTCCATTGTTTTTTGTATTGCTGTTTAAATTTTAGATGGCTTCCCTCCTGTTTAGTAACGTTATTGTCAGTGGCGGATCAAGGCCTTGCGTGGCCCTGGGCGATATGATAAGGTGGGGCCCACCACAATAGGAAATAAAAAAGGGGATTTTTTTGTAATAATAATAATAAAGAATGGTGACAATATTTCGAATGAAATACAGTACATTTTTTAAATAATATGTAACAAACCTTTAAGTCCCCTTGAAGAAGATTATGTAAACTATGAAATATTAAAATATTACTTTGCGACTTCAATATTTTTGGAAATTAGCATTTTTAAATAATATGTTATATTTATTGTCAAAAACACTCATGTTAATAATAGTTATGTGGAATAAAAAGTGAAATAAATTAATTGTGGTAGTTGCTAGAATGGCAATTTAGTTTACAATACAAAAATTTGGACACCCCTTTAATTGTAAATTAACCCTGAAGTCTTCCATCATTTCACTGAAATCTAAACTTGCTAAACGGTCACGGGAGGTCATAGCTGCACCGAAAAAAGAATATGAATTAAAAATTAGTTTGAAAGGTATAGTTAATGAATCAATTAAATTTGAAACAATACATGGCGCGGGGCCTTCGGACCGTGGGGCCCTGGGCAGTCGCCCTCCTCGCCCTCCCCTAGATCCGCCCCTGGTTATTGTTGTGAATCATGATCAGGCCTTGTGTGCTGCTTTAGTAATTTTAGAGTGCATGTTCCCTTGTAAATGTGGAATAGTGACCTGAGTTGACATAATATTGGGGTAATGTTGAATTTTGTTTTTGATAGATTTTGTGTAATTTAAAATTTGGATCTGGCCTCAATTATTTACCCCTCTTTTTCCCCTCCTCATAACCAGTCTCATTCTGCTTGTAAGTTTATTTCAATTAATATAGGCTCTTAGCACCTCCCTCCACTTCCCTCTTTGTGACACATTGGTCCCTGCTTCTGATTGGTGTGTTAGCGGAGCTACTTCTCTCTCTCTCAGCCCCCACTCCGTGGTTGGGACACGGAGTATGAACAAACTGAGGGTGTGTTCACAAAAACACAAAATATGTCTAACAACCCAGAGACTTTCTCCTCACTTGCTAACTAAACCACTCGTGAGTCTTTGGTGATCATTCCTAAGCAAACAATATCCATTTCAATTTGTTCTCAGAGAAAGTTGGTACTTTTCATTGAGAATTCGAAGTGTAATACAAATGATAAATACTTTTTTACAGACCAAAAATGGATCTGACACAGAACAATTGGATGGAGCTCCAAAGTATAGATTTCTCCGGCAGCAAGGACTTCGCCCGAGTCGCAAGCTTCCCGACACCTTAATCATTGGCGTGAAGAAAGGAGGTACAAGAGCCCTGCTGGAGTTTATTCGTCTTCATCCAGATGTCAGGGCAGCAGGGTCTGAGGTGCACTTCTTTGACCGATATTACTCTAGAGGATTTCAATGGTACAGGTAAAAAAAGTTTAGTTCTTGACAATCTGTGAAACAGCTTATTAACCCTAGGAAAATGGAGACAAAGTGAAGTGCAAGTTAATGCTCTAAACAGAATTGATCTAAAATATCTGGATGTCTGTAGTATTTACTGATAATACATCTTGAGTGTGAGTATGGTAGAAGTAGGCGTTCAAGTGTATACACCGCGATACGTATGTGTCTAGGAGAATTTTTTAGTGTAGTTGATGACGTCATGGATGAAGCGCAGACGTTGATGTACATTGTTTTTTATGTTGAGGCTTGAATTGCCGCCATATTGCTCAGCTGTATGAGGTTTCAAACTGTCAGTTACATGCCGATGTAGTCACATGTGTTCAGTGCGAGGTTTGGTGGCGAGTTATGAATGTTCATAAATTAAAGTACTTTTAATTGTTCAATTTAATTTGAAAAGTTACACTGTACTCTTCTAAAGCCATGGTGAGTCAAAGCCGTTTGTTGCTTACTTGGTTAGATGATCTGGGCGAATCAATTGGTTGCTATTGGGTTAGACGACTATCTGGAGAGAACCATTGCCGCTATTAGGTTAGATGACTGTCTGGACGAAAATTACTGCTTGTACTACAAGCAATGCAGTCTAGAGCATAAGCCCCAGGTTAGGTTTCTGTTTGTATGTAAAGCCTTATTACCATATAGATTTTAACATGTATGCATCGTTTAAATCTTTAGTGTTGTCCAGGATGTCATGAATGTCGCCATGTTGTGTCTAGGGGAATTTTGTAGTGTAAGGTATCGCGATCTATACTACTCCCAAAGTAGGGATGAAAATGTCTTTCTTCACAAGTTCACAAATACAATTTGCAATCAGTGCCATTCTCATGCCTGTTGGAGGGAATCTTGCTGATCCTACAGTTGTGAGTTCACGACTGCAACTAATAGATTGCCGTCTGTCATCAGTGGGGTGCTTGGAGGCTAATTTCGACACTTAACTTTTCTGTAGTTGACTTCTGGCATTGCATATAGCACTTTGCAGTTTATAAAAATTAGAAAATTATATTATTAAAGACAAGTGATTAGTAATTTCATGGATAACATCTAATTCACCAAATTTTGGCTCATTTCACAAACTTAAACAGTAATTACGATATGTTAAGTCTGTTTTAAATACTGAAAATCAGTAAGTGAAATTTTAGAGCTCCTGTCCATTAGTGCTTATCTAATGGTTGCCATTGATGTGGTCCTTCTTGCCATTTAACTCTTTCGCTGCATTATTTCTTACATCACATAAACTCTCAGCTGCGTAATTAGTTGAAGGTAATGGAGAAAATTTAAATTGTGGATTTTCATTCATTTTAAGTTGTAGCATAGCACAAGAACTTGAGGAGATAGCTCAAAATTAGGTCTTAGAATTAATGACCAAAATACTCGGTACATGGTAATGAAGAGGAATAGTGACGTATTAGGAAATCGGTTACCTCTTCTTATTGGCAAGCATAGTTTTGAGCGGGTTGAACATTTCAAATTTTTTGGAGTCATGAGTGATGAACAGAATCATAGAGAAGTGGAAATTAAAGTTAGAATACTGATTGCTAGCAAAGTGTAATACTCTCTGCAGTTTTTATTGGGATCCAAATTGTTTACGAGAAATACAAAACTGAAAATATACAATACCATCATTAGGCCAGTTCTAACTTATGGTGCAGAATCATGGAGTTGAACCAAACAGGATTAACACCAGTTGCAGGTTTTCGAAAATAAAGTGTTGTAATGGTCTCTTGCTTAGGCTGGGATGACAAGTGAAACGGTATTTACTTTGCTCCACGTTGAGCGTACAAATGTAATGGTTTCGCTAGCCCACACTGTTGGGTGAGAAATGTAACTGTTTACCTTTGCCTAAGCTATGTTGTTTTAATGGGCGCCAAGACCTCAATGCAATGTTGAAATCTAAATTTGTATTTAACAACGTCTAGCTCTGGCAGAACACCTTCAAGACTCTATTCACTCAGATCGTGGTATGATTTGATCATTAACCCAACAAACAATTGTATCAGGAGAAGGAATTGGTCTATATCTAATGCTACCTACTGAAAGCAAAGATTGCATTGTAAAAGAAATGAATTTATTATATAAAACAAGTATAGCAAAATTAATAATAATAATAATAAGTTTAAAATTTAAATTGGAGCGTTGTGATTTGAATATTACCGATAGAAAATTACGTGAAAACGGAGTCTGATAAATTGATTTTACTCTTATTTCCAAGCTATGAAGTTACTGAAATATGAAATATAAAACAAAGAAAATGAGAGATTGCGTATTTCTGCGTCATGTGCGCTTACCATTGGAAATTGCCAAAGCATCTCCCTCGTTCTTGATGATGCTGTGTGCTTCCCACAGTCTCCTGGACGTCGTCATCTCCGTCGAAATTTGATGATATCCTGGTAGATTATATAATTCTATGGTCCGTACCTCGGACCCAAACTCGCGTAAAACCGCACTGGTTACGTTTTACAAAAGTTCGTCGCTAACTCCACTGAACATCGGAGCGACACGCACTTGCGACCGTACACCGCAAGTTCTACACCGATAGTCCTTAACTCCACCGAACATCGGAGCCACTCGCACGCGCATCCATACTCGTCAAGTACTATACAGATTGTTCTCGTCTCACGGCGCGTCGAACGATATATTCACCTGTCGGCTCCCCCACTCTTCAGTCCCAACTAGCTTACGTCGTCTCCGCTGATTGGCTGAACCACCACGCGATCTTCTCCTCCTCCGGGTCATTACACTCGGCGACAGGGTTCCGTTTCAACAATTCGCCTCTTCTAGACCTTGCGACCCAAGATTGCGTCATGCTCCTCGACAAGATTCAGCGTGTACTTGAAATCCCAGTGAGTCACGTCTCTCGATATACCCTAACTGACGAAAACTCCGTAAAATTCCGTAATCAGATAATTTTCTATGATATCGTCGTTCGTAATAATTTGCTGGATAGCGTTTTCTAAGACATAGAAAACCTATCTGTATGCTTATAATTTTTATAAAATGCTCCGAAAATACCTTAATAATAATTATAATAAATTAATAATAATAATAAATTAACATGAAAAATTCTCTTGGCTGAACAATTTGCCGCGTAAATAAATATAGAATGGCTTCCTACTGACTTATGCCAGTTGCATAAAACCCCTCGAAAAACACGTTACATATTTGCCTCGGATCATCGGATGATTTACCGTGACGACGGTCCATTATCCGATTATCCCAGACACGTTAATAAACCCCATCCAAAATACATATTACATAAATGAAATCACCCTAAATTACAGATATATACACTCATATTTTTTCTTCACGCACTTTGCGTCAAAGTTTGTTGTCACTATGGATCGCACTTTGCAACCAGTTCAATGTTTTACATAGGGAATAGTGTTCCACGGATATTTCCGCCTCTCAAATTTCTCTATGTTGGAGAAATAGACATAATTAATGTGTGAGCACTATGTATTTATGATGTCATATCACACGCATTGAAGGTGTTCTGATATATTTATATCACCATAGAACTTCCTAATTTCACTGGAGGTCCCCTCCTTATGGTGACATTTAATTCCACTTATCACTGAGCACACGATCACACTATTGTGGCAGCGCCTCGTGACCATAATACTTAATCTCTCTTTAAAGTAGATTAAATTAATATTGACTTCTGAAAAAAAAACAGTAAATGCGCATTACATATAACACCAAATATTTCTGTGCCGTAATCGCCCTGTCTTGTTAAGTTCCCGTACACCATATTCTACTTAATACTAGTTCTCAACACAGACCATTTCTCCTCACACAAATAATACCATTGTACAAATTATCTTAAATTACACACTTACAAATCTTACATGGCGAGGCCGTAAACAGAAATCACATGTGCTGATATGCATGAGTTTCATGAAGGACTGTCTCACATTCTGATGGCCCATCTTTTATCTCGTGGACGCCTTAAGCTAACAAGCCCTATTCAAGCGCTCCCCCATCTCTTGGAGATAAATGGGAACCCATCAGCGCTGCCAAAATGGCCTTGGTGCATCGAGACAATTTAGTGCTCAACAGCATCCGACAATCCCGTCATATTTCCCTGTACCTAAAAAACTCTCATTTACTTACATACTACCCCCCTGTGTGACTTCTGATACGCCTGCCTTAAGACCAGATCTTCCACGCACCAGACACCACACTTACTCATTTGATAGGCTGGCTCGCCAGCTAAACACACTCACTTTATGACACATATTTTCGTAGACTATGTATATTATACGTCCCGTATAATCTGTTTCACTCACTATTCTCCAGCACATATGCTGTTTTTCCAATACGTTTGGAAACTATAAATGTTACTGCATCACCTGCTTCCAACCTTGCAAGTGGCTCCCTTAAATGAACGTCATCACGTTGCTCTACCTACCTATTACTCAGTGTCTGTAACGATGCCCTGTTGCTACTGTCCACACATGCACATATTAAAATACCGTCCTCTGCTTTAACCACAGGATAATCCCTACATAAATTAGTGTCCCTCGATAGCATGTCTGCAAGAATGTTATCTTTACCTTTAATATATTTTACTGTGAATTCGTATTCCTGCAGAGCAAGAATCCACCTACTAACTCTGTTAGAACTGAGTTTACAAGTCCTCATATACAGTAATGCATGGTGATCTGTGTGGATCTCAAATTTCCCCCCTACTAAATACATTCTAAATTTCCCTAAACTGAAAACAATACCTAAAAGCTCTAACTCAGTAATCGTGTATCTTTTCTCTGCTGCTGTCAGTCCTCGCGAGGCTAAAGATACAATGCACAGATTACCCTCATCATCTTTCTGACATAATACTCCAGCAATGCCTATATGTGAAGCATCTGTCATAACCACATATTCCTTATCTTTTAACGGATATTTCAGCACTACAGCTTTCTCAAAACCTTCCTTCAGCGCTCTAAAAGCCTGATCATGCTTGGACTCCCATTTCCACCGAGTCCCACTTTTAAGCAATTCCCTGAATGGTTCTACCAACCCTGAGTATTTAAGAACGAACCTCCTGAAAAAGTTGCAAATTCCCAGGTAAGTTTTTAACTGTTTAACATTCTGTGGCACCTCTGCGTTAAGAATCTTATTAACCCTACTTTCTTCTGGTGTTACACCTCTACTCGACACTCTATGACCTAAAAATGTCACTTCTGACTGACAGAATGACGACTTAGACAGCTTCAAAGTGAACCCTGCCTGATCTAACTTCTGAAAAACTATATCTAAATGACGTAGATGCTCCTCAAAACTGCGTGAACTAATTACCATATCATCTATGTAAATGGTTACAAACTCTCCTGTGTCATCCCCTAATGCGATGTTTAAAGCCCTAATTAAAGCTGCTGAACTACTCTTTAACCCATAAGGTGTTCTACAAAATTGATAAAGGTTATATTTATGACTAAAAGCTGTAAATGGTCTATCTTCGTACATAAGTGGCACTTGCCAAAAACTGGAACTCAAATCTACACAAGTGAAATACTTCTTCCCCTCAAATGTTTGCATTAATTCCTCTATTGACATAGATTTCAGCTGATCTGAACTAATTCTACTGTTAACCAAACGAGCGTCTAAACAAATACGAACAGTGCCGTCGGTCTTGGGTACCGTGATCAAAGAATTAACATATGGACTGTTCGAGTGCTCAATAATCCCATCTTCAAGCATCTGGTTAATTTGTGCCTCAACTGCACTCTGATAAGCGAAAGGTACAGGATATCTATGTCCTGTGAATACTGACCTATCAATAACGTTCAATGAATGTGTATAGCAATTGGTCATACCAATGCGATCCTCAAAAACTCTCCTATTACACCATAACACATCATAGAGCCGAACACACTGTTCATCCTCTATATTTCCCTGAAATGCAGCCTCACGTAACGAGTCCTCTAGACTTCCGTTCGTAATCACACTGCCCACAAAACATGGAGAACCCCGCTCTACGGCTGGCGATATCTCATTTAAAGTACAAATCACACCTACAATACTACTCCTCTGAATATGGTCATTGAACGCTACTTCTACTTCAGAATCTCCCCATTTAAATTTCAAACTCCCTACATCATAACATAAGTTACCAGACACTCTACTTAGCCACTCTGAACCCAAGATAACACTGAATACTAAATTTGGAATTACAAGGCAAATCTGCTTCTCTACATGATTATTAATTTTAATGTCTACTAAAACTTGCTTAGAAATTACTTTAGACCTCTTCCCAACAGCTGTGATAACAAAAGTGCTTTTAATTGGCATCTCCTCAAAATTTACTCCAGTTCCTTTCATTTTATCATAAAATGCACTACTTATGCAACTCTTCATACAACCACTATCAATTAAAACATCTGTGTACGCCTCGGACACGTTAAATTTAACTATGGGGCTCTTACTAACCACTTCCTGAATAATACCTTCATCATTTAGTTCATGTAATAATTCATTTCTCACATTTAGGTCATAGGGTTCCTGTATAATTGTATGGACAGGGCATGCTACAGACTGAGATTCTGACCTTACTTCGCAGCCTGGTTCGCGTTTAAAGAACCGCTACAGCTGGCCGTAGTACTAGTTACTACTGCACTGGTCTGGTTGTTCTGAGTTGTGTTGTCATTGTTTGGCTGTATATTACTACCACTAGGCTGTCCTCTTCCTTGACCCCTATTCTGGTTGTAATTATTGTCATTATAATTTCTCCCTTGATTTCCCCTGAAATCATTGTTTCTCCCTTGATTTCCCCTGTAATCATTGTTCCTCCCTTGATACTGATTACCATAGCCATTTCCTCTGTTCTGATTTAGCTGATTATTATTATTTCTATTTTGAGCATTGGCCCCTTCGCCACCGTTCCCTTGAACTTCCTGATGCCTGGCTTCATTAGGTCTATTATTATTATTACCCTGGTTCCTATTGAAATTGTCCTCATAACCCCCTCTCCCTAGTGCATCAAATGTGCTTAACAAATTTTCTACTTGTGATATAGTCTTTACATTCTGGATACAAGCAGCCTCCTTGATCCTATAGGGAAAGTGCCTAAGTAGCAACCTTAACACATCACTTTCCTCCTTCAAGCCATCCAGATATTTACACACTAATACCTGCCCTAAAAAGTATTCGGTCATGGTGGAGCTTCCTTTAGGGTTATATTTACCACACACTACTCCCTCACGATGCTGCGACTGAATAACCTCATTCCAGAACTTTTCACAGAATTTCATTTTAAAATCATTCATATCAGTAAACTTGTCTCTGTAGACAGCAAACCAATTCCTCGTTTCCCCCACAAACACTTGTTCTAAAATTTCAACTACCTGGCACCACTCAATACTACCATTTTCCAACCTCTCCCCGAATTTATTTTCTATAGTGTTCATGAACTCCATTGGGCACCCCTGTCGATTGCTGAACTTACCCAGTTCTACCTCCCTGTATGTGCTATTCACAAAAACTGGCCTATTCTGACTATTTTCTTGCCTGATCCTAGCTTTTAATTTTAATTCTAATTCTGCGATTTTCTCCTCAGCCTTCCTCTCAATACTGTTTACTGTTAATTTAATGTTTCCTTCTGATTCTTCTACTTTATCATATAGCTTTGCTTGTTTCTCCTCAATCTTGCTAATGCTTTCCCTATTACTCTCTCTTAAATCATTTACTTCTGCAACTACTTGTGAGTGGACTTTCTCAATTCTACCCCCCAGCTGTTCCTTAACCTCTTTAGTAGCTACCTGAATTTTGTCAATTTCTCCCCCCAATTGCTTTTTGACCTGCTGTGTTTCCAGTTGCACTAGTTCTTTTAAATTTTCAGCCTGTGTACTGATTCTAATTTCCAACTCCTCCTGTACTTTTCCTAATTTTCTGTCTACATCTGCAATAATCTCTTTAGCCTTTTCTTCCATCACCCCCCTGATCTCACCTCTAATCAGTTCGAATTTGTCACTCATTTCCCTACTGTTTTGTTCTAATTTAGCATTTAAAGTTTCATTACTCTCTCTATTTTCCCTACTGTTTTGTTCTAATTTTGCATTATTCTGTTCTAATTTTGCATTATTCTGTTCTAATTTTGCATTTAAAGCTTCTGTACTTTCTTTATTTTCCCTACTGTTTTGTTCTAATTTTGCATTATTCTGTTCTAATTTTGCATTTAAAGCATCTGTACTTTCTTTATTTTCCCTACTGTTTTGTTCTAATTTTGCATTATTCTGTTCTAATTTTGCATTTAAAGCATCACTACTAACTTTGTTCTGATACATGAACTCGAGAAGTAAAGTTTTTAATTCTGGTTGGCCGCCTACACTCCCTGTTTCAGTATCGGGATTTACCTCCGCTACCCCGGTACTACCATCACTCGACATACTGCTCGTATCATCATTCTCCAGTTGATGACCACTACGTAACCTCATCTGTCTTTCTTTCTCATCCCCCATAATGATATACACTGATAAAGACAAATAACCCCCAAAATACAGGCACAGAAATATATACCCTTCTCCTTCCACAAATGTTATTAGGTTTTCAGCCCCAAGTTGTCGGCGACAAATGTAACGGTCTCGGCTTAGGCTGGGATGACAAGTGAAACGGTATTTACTTTGCTCCACGTTGAGCGTACAAATGTAATGGTTTCGCTAGCCCACACTGTTGGGTGAGAAATGTAACTGTTTACCTTTGCCTAAGCTATGTTGTTTTAATGGGCGCCAAGACCTCAATGCAATGTTGAAATCTAAATTTGTATTTAACAACGTCTAGCTCTGGCAGAACACCTTCAAGACTCTATTCACTCAGATCGTGGTATGATTTGATCATTAACCCAACAAACAATTGTATCAGGAGAAGGAATTGGTCTATATCTAATGCTACCTACTGAAAGCAAAGATTGCATTGTAAAAGAAATGAATTTATTATATAAAACAAGTATAGCAAAATTAATAATAATAATAAGTTTAAAATTTAAATTGGAGCGTTGTGATTTGAATATTACCGATAGAAAATTACGTGAAAACGGAGTCTGATAAATTGATTTTACTCTTATTTCCAAGCTATGAAGTTACTGAAATATGAAATATAA